>JAHLJT010009436.1:8111049-8137347 GCA_031308135.1 Acheta domesticus | reverse complement strand
ATCGCAAGCACTGTTTGATTCGATCGCGATCATGCGATAACTAGCGGCTCGACTGAGAAGACGCGAAATACCGTGGCATATTCCATTGTGAAGACGGGCCTTCAGAGGTAGAGTTAGAAAAATCGCAGTATAGTTGTGGTCTCGTCCACTCACCGCGCCAGCTTCCCGTGAAACGGTGCAGTTATTAACCCTACCGCTCAGAAGCGCCCCCACCTCATCCCTGGCAGAAGGCCGCCAATGGCCTTGCAAGGGTGCAATGCATCGGAGACGGCACCGAGCGGTAGAGGATGTCCGCAGGACATGCATCTGATCAGATGGGCAGATTTAAAAGTAGACCCGAGCTGACGACCGAAGTACGGAAGGAAATCAGAGGTGACCCAGGTGGGACCAGAGCTACGCAAAGCCAGCGTTTCACTAGCAAAAGGAGTTCAGTACGTACTCAGGGGCGATCCACGCGGGGCCAGAGCTACGTAAAGCCAGAGTTTCTCTACCAAAAAGAAGGGAAAAACTCAGGGACGACCCAAGAAGGATCAGAGCTACGCAAAGTCAGCGTTCTACTAGAGGAGGAGTTTTAGAGGAACTCAGGGGCGACCCAGGCGGCACGAGAACTACGCGAAGCTAGCGTTCCACTAGGAGTTAGATACTACCCTTTGGCGACCTGAAGGGGTCAGAACTACGCCGAAGATGGCAGACTATGCGGAAGATTCAACGGCGACTCTGTGGGATGAGGTCGCGGCCTGGACAATGGTCCTCGTAAATAGGCCGTGAACTCCCCTGAAGCCTAGACAGAGAGAGGATGTGGACCACCTTCACAATCTTTGCGGTGCCATTTAGAGAGAGAAATGTAACCCTAACCTACTCGACCAGCATTAGTCTACAAGCTCAGCTACAATTTTTGTACTGAAATGGATAATGGAAGGAACTCTTGCTTTCGTTAAATACTGTACTTGATTGGTTTCCTCATTTTTCCGATGCAACACACAAACATTGTATATATAATATAATAATAATATATAATAATATATATAATATAATAATATATATAATATATATAATAATATAATATAATAATAATATAATATAATATATATAATTTAATGTCTTTAATAAGAATTCAGACATTTTTAATAATTACTAAATTTTTGTAATTTTTAAAGAAAAATATTATTTCACATATTCCTACTTCAAAAATATTTTTCATTTTTAATTCAGGTCAATTACATTTTTGTTTGGAGGATAATTATATCTCTATAACATTTCCGATAAAACTTTTCAAGATATGTTTTAGAACCCAGTAATTTTACGTGTCTTTTAACGTCCCTAGCCTTTCTCCATTTCATTTTCTCGTTAAACACGTTTACAGGGTAGAGAAAATATGAATCGGGAGGAAAGTAACTTTCTAAACCACAAAGTTCAGAAAGGTCTGATCAACCACATATTGAACACATTTTTCATCGTCTTTAAAAGTTTGATATTAGGTGTAGGTCTCGAAGTAGTTCCGGGGAATTGAATTCAGGTTTCTAAAGCTAACGAGTTTTCAAATGATTAGTGTGGAAATTCGGCTCTAGAGGACGCAGATGCCTCGGCTGATGCATTTCTCATCGTTGAAACTGCGTTACGCCAGCCGGAAAAAAGAACCCTGGGGGACATCAGAGTTTATTCGGTGGAATGCCCGAGTAGCTTCCTCTGTAACGATGCCCTTTGAGATAGGCTTACATGATGCGGAATAGGTCCGATACTGAGAGAATTATTTACGATAGAATAGTGGTGCCAAAGCTTTGAGAAATTTCCTGGTAGTGGCGATGTGAGTGGTTAAAAACGCAATTCGTCGGCGGCTCACAGTGTTCTCTAATCCACATGCAGACAAACTCTCCGCGCTCTGCTCTTCAGTTCCACATTATTTCAAATAAATACATACGGAGAAGATTACCGTCATTTATTAGCACAAAAAACGGTATCTGCGTGGCTTTAACGTGTTCTGAAGCACCACGCAGGTACGTGCGTGTTGCCAGCGCAGTTGGCTTTCAGCGCCGGGAGAAGCCATTGAAACAAAACAAAAGCATCAGACCCCTAATAATGCCCGCCATTTTTTCGAAGAGGACACAAATTGTGGTTTGAGCTCGTGGAAAAAAAAAGGGGGGGCGAGCGACGCTTCCTCCCTCGCTTAATTCTCCGCAGATGGCGCCCGGTGCTGTTGAAATGGTTGATAAGCCCCGCTCTCAGGCTCGCCCTCTTCGCGGCGCTGACGGAAAAATAATGGACGCCGCGGTCCGAGGCTGTAATCCGGGCATAGAAATTCGGGGGAGGCTCCGAGCTGTGCCGAAGCTCACGCTGAGGGTCTTCTTGCCGTTGCCACTTCCAGTCGGGATGTGGCAGGGTGGGAGGCTTTCCGTTCTCATTACAGAGGGCTCCACCTCTTGGGAAAATCGCTTCGTTCCGACATCCATGTTGTTGTATTGAAAATTGGGCGTTTAAATGAATATTATGTACAATGTAGTACTAAACGGGGAAAAGTGTCGTTGCCAATATTTGTGTGTTGTGACAGAGTGAGAGGGTTTCAATTCTCATTAGAAAGGATGTCACCTCTGCGTAAAATACAATGGCTTTCTTCCGACATCCAATTTTTTGTATTGAAAATTGTACATTTAAATCAATGTTATGTACATTATGTATATTATTGCACGCATTTGTAATGTGTAGAAATTATTGCATTATTTCATTCAATTATTAAGTTTTGGATATCTGATAAATGAAATTACAACGAACAAAAGAAATAAACGAAACGTATTAAACAGACCAAGACATATATTGGGTATAATGAACATGTTGCGTAGGAGTAAGACATTTTAACTATAAAAGTTGTAACTCTAACAGGTGAAGAACACATTCAAAGATTTAAAGCTTCTCATTATCATATTTTGTTGTTTAAATGTCGTGAATAATATCTATTTTTTGTCGTTTGTTCTCCTTGCGTCTAATTAATAAGTTTTTCATCTGCATTATTTTAACACGTGTAAATTAAACGTCTGAAACATTCTAGCTTGCACTATTTTATATTTTGAGACCCGATATTCACGCTTCCTTTTGACGAACTATCCCACGATTCGAGATTCCGCGGGAGAGGTAGACTGGGAGCCAGCAAGATAATTTACGTATGATAAGCTCGAAGCTAAAACATTTTTAGAAGTTAGCCAGTATTACCTATGATACAAGATGGAGTGACAAATTGGACATCTTTGAATCAGTATGGCGGATACTTAGAGACGCCGAAAAGGTATGGTAATAATCGCCAATGAAAAAGAATTTTCTACCATTAAAGCAAAACCTTATCTTTCAGCTCGTAACACAAGAGGGCATAAAAAGATGACACTTTGAATTCAATACGGCGTACAGTTTGAGACGACACAGCGTTATGGCACACAATTCATTTACACTTTGGCTATCTAACGAAAAATATACTATAAGAATCAGCTGTGTATTCATTCCCCAATGTCATAGTTTTTTCGACTCATTCGAAAAATTGTGCAGCGCAACGCCAACATCTAGAAGTCGCCATTCTTGCGTTTCCCTGTTCCTCACAATACTGGCTAACTTTTCAAAACGTTTTACCTTTGATCCGCAACCACAGGCATGGATATTAGTTACACTAATACATGGTCAGAGAGAGTCCAATGTAAATCAATTAATTATTTTGAAAACAAAACAATTCAATATTGTAACTAGTGGTGCTACAGAATGGCACAGACTTGTCCGTATTCGTTTTCTATTTCGACTGGCTATTCGGTCTTGCCACATACTCTTGCCAGTTGCAATCTATCGCCGCCCAAACTACATTTTTTTGACATTTTCTTAATTTTTCGGTTTCCTAATAGTAGAACAGAAATATTAATTTAAGAATATTAAAGAACAGTAACACCTTGTCCTAAATGGCAATTTTCTTTCAAAAATTTGGCACTGTTTTTAACAAAATGGCATTTTAGCGCAACCATGAATGCGAAATTTGAAACTCGTTTTCACAGAAATTTTTTGAGTTTTCGAAAACCTTCATTTGAAGTTATTTCAAGCACATACACTCACAAATACAATTGTATTTACAAATTGCTGGAAATGTGCATATTAACGGTGAGAGATATTTCAGAAAAATTAAATTTGTGTAATTTTTGAAAAAATGAACGAATACCCCAAAATGAACCTTGTGTCATATTAAATTGTGGAAATATCACTGACTGTTCGAAAAGTTTGAAGAAACAATTTGAAGCCATTTATGAGAAAATGGCGTTTGAGCGTTTGTCAAAATACGGAATTTTGAGCTAGTTTTCATAGAAAACAGTTGTGTTTTCGAGAAACCTTAACTGACATTATTTAAAGCACGTGAACTCATAAATATAATAACGTATACAAATTGCCGCTAATGTAAATATTAACGACGTGAGAGACACGTGAAAAAATCGCTTTTGTAATTTTTGAAAAATAAAAGAATAAAGCAATATGGTGATTATGTCATCTCAATGAGTACATTACGCACTATCCCTACCACAAGTTTAAAGAAAAAGTTGGAGCCTTTTTTGAGAAAATCTTGTTTTTGTAATTATTTTTAATTGCTCATATTGCATACAATATTCTGCGAAAATTACTAAAATGTTCAAAAAATGTACAGGACCTTCATAAAAGAAATCACGTTGGAGAATAAATTTTATTTGAATGAGAAAGCTCTATCTTTAATTTTTTAGTTGTAGGAAGACTAAAAAAAATTCAAACTTGCAATTTTCGAAAATCCAGAATTAACCGTATAAATCGGACCTACGCAACCTTAATAAGTGTATTTTGCTTTATTCTTGCAAGAAATTTAAAGAAAAAGTTTGGAGCCATATGATTAAAGCACTAATCGTAAAGGAATGTTGCGTAAATGGGTACGGCAATTAAATGAAGGACGCTCTAATATTCGTGACTGCTCAAACAGTGCCCCTTCTTTAGTAAATACAAATTTCGTAAGGAGAGTAGACAAAAGAATTCGTGAAAATGTAAGTTTCTTTCACAGAGATTGTTTTATGAAGTAGAAATGGCTAACAAATACTGTGATACTCTCAGCAAAAATCATCGTGAGTTCGAGAACAGAAGGTTATGGATTCTCAGTCCCTAAGGCGTTTTGCTTGATGACAATCCTCGACTGGAAGCCGTTAGTGAACACAACCTCCTCAACTAGTTTAGCTGGGAGCAAGGGTACCAACCACCACCATATAGTCTCGATTGGACCCCGAGTGACTTCCAAATACTTCTCCTTCTCGAATAGTCACTAGCCGACAATACTTTGACAAAGATGATGTAAAGCCTAGTGTTCAACATTGCTTTATTGGCGACATCGTTTTCCGGAAAAGGTATTAAAAAACTGGTCCCATGATATCAAAACTTTTGTGAAATTTGTGAAAATTATGTATAAAAACAGATTAAAGTGTGCTCTTTTTTGTAATAAAATAATTTCATTAAATGTTACCAATTTTAAATTGTACTTCCTTTTTCTATACACGTTTTTATTAACAAAACATGTTACATTAAAACACGTACTGTACAAATACATTAAATATTTTACAGTACGATAGTTAAACTTATCTAACTAGTTTTTTCTAAATTGAATGAAGTAACTATGTGCATAATGAAATTTTATTCCATAGAAATGGTAAAATTACCACAATTTAAGTTTAATGTAAAGGTAGCAATTAGTATATACAAGTTCCAAATTATTAATAACTACTGAAATACTTCAGTTTTAATATCTGCTGACATGTTTCAGTTTCAATCTTCTCACTTCATTATTTTTTTTGTCAACGTTCAACTTCACTATAGGAAATAGAATAGAACTTCACTATAGGAAATTATCACTCTCGTATTGCAAAAGTAGTATACAAACGTGAACATTTGCAAACGGTCCAGAAAAATCAACCGTGTAAACACAAATACATCCATTTGAATCGCAGTCGTAGCGAAAAGGTAAACGCTACAATAGCGGTGTATGCACCGGTGGAACGACCACAGGGACGCATAGGTTATCGCAGCCATGGGCAACTATATCGCCAAACCCATCCAGTCGCTGGCTGTTTAGTTTAATCTTCCGGCGCTGAACAAACGCGCGTCATCGCAGGTGCGTAATGAAATAAACGCCGCTTTTTGAGGCAATTAACAGGCAGCGCCGCCAGTGGCTGTGGGTTTTACACATTGCGGGGCCTCCCGCGTTCCTCAAATACTTTCCTCTCCCTGATCGTCCCTGTGGAACTCCATCATTTTCACTAATCAGCTTCCGGGAATAGAGTCTTTTGGAAAAGGATCATGCACGACGGACTTTAAAGAGAAAACTATTTTAAAGTTTTCTAGTTGTCAACTTTGTTTTCCATAGACATTTTATTAGTTGATAACGCTTAATCGTTACTTGCAAGAACTGTATTTTCTGAAATTAACTTAATAATTATAAAATTTAACGTTAAATATTTACAACAACGAATTTTTTTTCTCTCATGCAGTTAATCACGAGAAAATTGAAATGTATCAATTTATTTCGTCGTTTCTTTCTTTGCTTGTTTTAATTATACTATGATTAATCTACACGATACCTATTTCAGATACAATAAAATACTGTTACCACTTGGGGCGTACATTCAACCAGAAGTAAGCATGAAATTTAAGAGCATTAATAAAAGTAGCAACAAAAAAATCAATACATTGCTACCCATTCTATTACATGACATGTCTAGCGAATTATCTCCATATTTTTTAATTACCTGAATGGAAATGTGAACCCGTGAAGGAAACCCGAAAATGGCGAATCGGAACAAAACAAAAATATCTTAGGAATTTATTTAGTTAGTTGAATACGCTATTGATAAGTAACTGACTTAAACATGTGATACTACTGGTGTGATGCATTCATTAATAAAAAAAATTACATCTCACGAATTTTTTATTAACTGAAAAGATTCAACTTAATCAGGCGTTCCGATGTCACTTGACCCTCATTCCATTTCATTAACGGTGCAATTAATTATCGTTCTATTGTGCATTTGATCAATTTCTCTCGTCGTGATATATTATGGTAAAAACCCTGATAAATAATAAATGAGTTCGCCTTTTTTTGCGCCAACATTTTGATGAATTTCATCTTTTTGTTCTTTATCTAATTTACGCCAAAATAATATTCATGTCTGTTTTCCATGACAATGATAATTGGAGAATAGAAAAAAACGAGATGATAAACTGCAAAAACAACGCTCTTGAATACTAGATTTGTAATGTATCTTTTGGTGAGCATCGAAAATATTTAAATGTGGAGCCTAAAACACTAATTTCATGTTCTTAACTCTTGTTGAAATTTGACTTCTGAATATTCTGAATATCCTCCCCTTCTCATTCATAACACCCCTATTCCTTGGCTTTCTTCCTCATCATCTATAAAATATTTAGGTCTCCATTTAGACACAAAATTGACCTGAAAATTCAAATTAAAAATATACAAACAACTACCATTAAAATACATAAACTTAATTCTCTCATTAATAATAACTCAACTCTCCGTGTTAAAATTGCTAAATTAATACACAATTCAATTATTAGACCTACTTTAACATATGCTTGTCCAATATGGTCAAATGCCGCAAAACCAAATATACAAAACTTCAAATTATTCAAAACCAATTATTTAGAAAAAATCTACTGCACCTTGGTTTATTCCCAATACACAAATTCACAATGAAGTAAATCTCCCCACAATCCATGATTTGATTAAAAATTATAGTCTCAATTTTTTTATTACTCTTCCTTCATTACACCATTCACAATTTTTTAATCTTGATAAAACGTATCCCTTCCCCTCGTAGAATTAATTCCCAAATTTCAGAAAGATAAATTTCATCCTCCGTAATTTAATTTATTTTCTCTTCTTTCCCATGTTTCTTAGTCTTATATATTTGTCTAATTCTTAAAAATTTGCCTTCATAAATGCTGTTAAATTAAATCGATTTAAAAAAATATTTTTTTTATATTGATAGATTTTTGTTGGTCTTAAAATTGGCACTCATAAAGCAACTCAGATTTTATGAAAACTGAGGCTATTCCCAAAACGGCGTTCAGTTTCGCCAACGTCTGTTCGGCTTTTTCTTTTCTTCTCGGCTGTCCGGGTGACGCCGCGTCGTTGGCAGAGAGGCCGAGACGTTTCGCCTAACATGTCGTAGGCTTCCTCAGGGCAGTGACACGACATTGTGTGCGTCCAGTATTATATATTGTTCTGACTGGGCGCTCGGGTGGGGCAGGTGCGCCGTGATTTTCTACGGTTCCTCAACAATATCCATCACAACATCAAGTTTACTATGGAGACGGAAGTGAACAACTGTCTGCCCTTCTTAGATGTTCTCGTCACTAAACGGGATGATGGCACCTTGGGACACTCAGTCTACCGAAAACCAACCCACACGGACAGATACCTGCACGCAGATTCGCATCACCATCCGTCCATAAAACTAGGTGTTCTAAAGACACTGACCACCAGAGCTGTCAAGGTATGCGACGAGCGCTCTCTTCCTAAAGAACTCCAGAAACTTGAACATACGTTCCGAGCCAACGGCTATTCGCGGACAGCGATCAAAAGAGCACTTTCCCGTGCTACGGGCCACCCTGAAGGTTGCGGCAATGCCGACGGTCGCGGTGTCTCCGAGGGCCGTGGCAACGGTGAAGGTCACCACGCTTCTTCGGAGACAAAGGAAAGTGATCGCACTCGATTAGCCGTGCTTCCCTACGTCCGCAGCGTCACGGATCGAGTGGGAAAATTATTACGGAAAAACAACATCCGCACAGTGTTCACAGCTCCCGACAAGTTGCACAACGCCTTGGTACGCATTAAAGATGCGTTACCACCTCTCCAGTCGGCAGGTGTATATGAAGTTCCCTGCAGCTGCGGCAGAATGTACATCGGCGAGACCGGGCGCACTGTGCTTGAACGGCTCAGAGAACATATCGCCCACTATAACCGAAATCATACCAACCGTTCGGCTATAGCGCACCACTCGGAGACCACGGGACACGCTATAGATTTTGACAAGACCCGGATCCTGCATAAAGAAAACCGGTACTGGCCCAGGCGAATCAAAGAGGCTCTGGAAATTAATAGAAGGCCGCACAATTTCAACGCGGACGCAGGCCTCAATTTAAACCACGTCTGGAAGTCCCTTCTACCAGCCATTCGGGACTGTCACGGGGCTGTTCGCCGCCGTCCGACCACGGGGACGACTAGCGCGGGGCCCGGGTTGGCCCCATCCGCCAGCCAATCGGAGGGGACCTCTCCGCCAATCACGGCGCACCTGCCCCACCCGAGCGCCCAGTCAGAACAATATATAATACTGGACGCACACAATGTCGTGTCACTGCCCTGAGGAAGCCTACGACATGTTAGGCGAAAACGTCTCGGCTTCTCTGCCAACGACGCGGCGTCACCCGGACAGCCGAGAAGAAATGAACTCGAGCCGCGGAAGCTTGCGTGTACGTCTGTTCGGCTTGGCCCGGCACGTGAAGGGAGGGAACGACGTGGCAGCCATACATCTTTCATCCCGTGCCGCCGCTCCATGTGCACACAGGCGGAGGGGGTTGGGGGGATTTGGGCTGGAAGAGGGGTCAGGGGGTGCAGAAGTGAAGTCCAGACGCAATGTGTTGTGAACAGAGGAGCTCCTGGCGGTAGGGTGACAACGTGCAACTCCGGGAACTTACATGTCTTGAGGGAACAACCGAAAACCCATCAATTACACTTCAAAAAAATCGTGTCGAAGATGTTGAGATAACTTTGAGATTCTCTACAATGAAGGCGAGTATGACGAATACCATGAGAAAACAGCACAAAAACTCGCGGTAAAAAGAAACAAAGGACCGAGTTTCGAATCAGAAACAGGAAGTAACAGTTCCGTCGTGGGAAGGAAGACGAGAGGCTCTGAAAACGAATGGGCAACGTCGGGTTGCGGCGGCAGCTGGGTGGTGTTTGCGGAAAGGGAATAGCAGTAGGGGCGTCGATATAGTAGCAATTCGAGGATCGTGGGATAGGAGCGTGGATATTGGGTGTGGTGATCGTGAGTCGAGAGTGAGTGAGAATGGAGGGTCGAGTTGGCGTAGCGCGGATGGGGGCAATGGATGTGGAGGGGCCGAAATGAGGGGTGCGGATGGGGCGGCGATGGCGAGTGAGGTAGCGGGGAGGGAATGGAGGGGATGTGATGGCGACGATGGGATAGCGGCGATGGGATGGCGTGGAGGGGATTACGAGGAGGGTGCGACAGGGAAGGGATGGCGGGGATGGATGGCGGGGAGGGACGGAGCGGGGACGGCGGGGAGGGGATGGTAAGGGACGGCGGGGATGGAATGGCGGGGACGGGATGGCGAGGCGGGGTATCGGGGAGGGATGACGGGGGATGGCAGGGAGGGGATGGCGTGGAGGGATGGCGTGGAGGACTGGTGAGGAGGGATGGCGGGGATAGATGGAGGGAAGGTGGCGGGGAGGGAATGGTGGGGAGGGGATGGCGGAGAGGAGATGACGGGGGAGGGGATGGAAGAATGGTGGAGCGGGAACGGCAGCATGGCGGGCTGGGGATACCCGGCAGGGCAGAAACCGGGTTGAGCAGTGAGGGAGGCGGTGGGAGTGACGAGAGGATGTCGGGGGTAGGATGGGTAGCGGTGGGGCAGCAGTTGAGAGCGGTTGGCGAAGGGGACGGCGGTAGGGCGGTACAGCGCGCGGCACCGCAGGCGCCGTGTATTAAAGCGGGCGCCGGCCACGCCTTCGACGGCTGAGTTATTTGTGGGCCCGCAGCCCTCCTTGACGCGCCTCGCCGGCCGCGTCCACGCCCCGCCGTCCCGCCGCCCCCGCCGTCCCGCCACCCCACCGCCCCGCTGCCCCCGCCACCCCGCCGCCCCGCAGTCCCGCCAATCCCCGCCCCGCCGCCCCGCACCTCCCCGCCATGGCCCTACTCGCCCCGCCGCCCCGCCAATCCCCGCCACCCCACCGCCCCCGCGCCCTGGCCTCGCCCACCCCCCATCGCCCCGCCGCGCCCCCTCGGCCTCGCCCCACCGTCCCGCCACTCTGCCGGGCCCCCGCGCCCTCACCATGCCGCTTCCCCCGCCACCCCACCGCCCCCGCGCCCTGGTCCTGCCCGCCGGCCCAGCAGCAGCGCCGGCCCGCGCCCGCCTGTGTAGATCCGCCCTCCCGGTCAGAAGACGTCTCGCAGCCACATGGTGGTAGAGCCACGCTGTATTCTCACTGTGGAAATCAGCTGGCATTCACACGCGCAAGCTGCTAGCTTCGAACTAATGGTTCATTCAAGGTGTGAGAAAGTTTCCAAGATTTTATTTCAGATGAAGTTTCCAAAAGAACAAGATGGAACGTTAAGAAGATACAGGAAATATAATTTTAGAATTAAGATTTAAAAATTATACAGGAAATATAATTTTAGAATTAAGATTTAAAAATTTATCAATTAAAACATAGAATTTATAATATGCGTAGGTAATGGATATTGATATTAATCAAGTGAAGTTTTCAGGTCATGGTACTGAACGAATTATATTCAAATTATTCAATACCTACTTACGAGGCTGTTCTAATAACTACTATTTTACGAATGAAAAGAGATGTTTCCATCCAGAAAAAAGTTTGTTGCAATTTAAATCTGCATATAAATCTGTATCTGTTCAGCTTTTGGAATATAATACACATGTCAAATATAACTTTCATGACGATTTCGTATCAGAGAAAGAAAAGAATTTCACACAGACGTTATTCACAACACTAGCAGCAGAACGCGGTAAATAAAATACGTTCCCAATGCTATGAACGTGAACAATACTCGAACAATAATATCAAAAGCAAAAACATTTTAAACAAGAGTCTGAGTGGGTAAAAATGAAAATAATTACAATTGCTCCTTTATATAGAAAAGTAGTAAATAGAGAATTCTTAATATAAAAGTCTGGTCAAGAAGTACCCTCAATTTATGAAATGAGTTTCGAATGGTTTCGCAAACAATTCTGAAGCTCTGGTATAAATATTGCCATGCTGTGCACTTTGAAGACATCCTACTTTCTGGTAATCTCGCAGATTGACGAGTTTAATAAAATTTCCTTGAAGCACTCTTGGCAACCGCTATCTCTGGAAGCCGCACCACCGTTAGGACAACCAGGTCAAGAACAGCACGTTCAGCCAACACGTTATTCGCCGAAATAATACGGCAAAGTGACATTCCAATTTTACTCATCCCCTTTCCGTTTTGCGTTGTTTACTCTGTTCATACAATTTTCAAAAGGGTGTTACATGGTTAAGTGAGTTTGTTTGCATTTTGTATGCGTTTGTTGTATGTTTTGCGTAAAGAATGCTGTAGACAATGGTGCAGGGATAATTTTCGTTGAAACCCCTGATAAATTGAAAATTGCAAAAGTTCAATTTTTTTTCGGGCGTCATCCTACAACTATAATATTGAAGATATAGATTGTTTCCTGATTGAAACCAGTTCTCTGATGATAGATCTTGAAATAAGCTCTTATTCAATTTTTCGAAGATGCGCGTAGTTTTCTCGTGAAATAAAGACAATTTTCAATTCTTTTCTCAAAAAGACTAAACAATTTTTCTTCAAATTTTCTTCTTGTGTGCATCAAATAACGGAAAAAATTCGGTACGAGTTCCGGAAAAATGGTTTTCGGCGGAACACCTCTCTCCTTGTATGTGTCTGTGAACAACGTTAGCGGTTAAACAGAACGGAGGATTTTGACCAAAATCCATTTCCCCCCATTCGCTTTACCTAATAACGCGGCCACTTGAATTTGAAAGCTGGGTTTTAATTTTTTGGGTACTTTACACGAAACTTCAAGAGCATTTTTAATATTTTCTCAAAAATTGAACAAAATTCATATAATGAAACTTTGTTGTCGGATAGAGTAAAGAAACTTAAATAATACGACAGTTCCGTTCTTAATAGTTGCAATTTCTGAAAATTGCAAAAGTTCAAAATTTTCTCAAAACGGCTCCAAATATGTTATTAAAACATTATGTTCGTATAGTACTAAATACACTGAATTACATGACATAGTGCACGCCATTTTAATGTATTGTTTGATTTTTCTAAAGTTACACAAAGGTCCATTTTTTTTGAAACATCTCTCATGTCAATAATAACCAATTAATGGAAACTTTGTTTACGTTATTTAATTTGTAAGCACTGGTACAAATAATTTCCAGTAAAATTTCTCAAAAAACTCAACAGTTCTCTGTAAAAATGAGTTCAAAATTTTGCATGTTCAAAATCGCTCAAATAGAAAGCTCAAGCTCATTTCAAAATCGCTCAAGAAATACAGAAATATATTTTACTCCTCTGTAACAGTCTTGAAGACATATTTCAATTTATACTATTAGGAAAATTGAGAAAATGTTAAAAAAGTATCTTTTTGGCGCCGAATGGCAGCAGCTGGTTCAAGGGGGTAATCCCGAAAAGCTAGTCTAAAGAAATTAGAACACTTAACTAGAGCGAGAAAGTTTGTATCATTCGGTAACTCCACTAGTTGTTCTTTGCTTTTCTACAAAATGTATCCTTGTAGATGTGCGTTCACCAGAATTCACATCGTGACACCTTCTTTTCAGTTACATACAAGTGTCATCCTTCATTCTTTCATGCATTATGAAACGCAGTCGTCTTCCTTTTCCATTGCATTCTTCCAGGGATACTCTGAGCCCTAGAACCTTGATTTCACAACGTTTACTCACGATGCGTTTTCCACCTTTTTCTGACCACACCTATTAACACCAATAACAGTGTATTTCCTGATTTGATTACACGCACATCTTCTGGCTTCGTCTACCTTGCCTCATCGTCGCGTTGGACACCGCCCGTCTGTGGAGCAATATCACCGCCACTGCCTCCGCCCGCGTCCTAAGACGCGCCTTTAATTACCGCTTCGTCTTCATCGGCCCTCGCCGGCGCTGAGGGACGGCTCCTTTCAGCAGGGCTTCGCGGCGGCAGGGGTCCGCTGATCCCATCAACCCCCGCGCGGCGCCTCGCCACGCCCACCGCCTCAAATCCCCGCCTCAGTATCGAAGCTCTCGTGGCCATCTTGGTGACGTCACGTAAGCTTTTTCTTCTCTCAATCAGACCCGCTGATGCGATCCTGTTGACCATGAAGTAAAGCGACCTCGTAATAAAGAGTTCACAATGAAAACATCGCCTTCTACTCGTCAGAAAAACGATGAGTATTTTCATCAGTATTGTGCTGATTTGAATTGAATGCAAATTTGTTGTACGTAATCAAATTTTAAAAAATCTTGTTAAATTCGCATGATTTCTGGTGCAGTGAATATTTTAGTAAAATGCAATCTATTTTTTGTTTTGTTTTCATACTTCTTGAAATAAAATTTTGCTTTATTGGAAAATATTTACCATAGCCAATAAGGAAAATAACGGAAATTATGACAAAAAACTGCCCGCTCAATGATAGATCACACAGCATATTTGAACATTACGAAAAGAGAAGTCATACATTTGTAGTTTAATTAACGAAACTCTTCAGCTCTTTCGATAAAATTTAAAATAAATATTAATGGGTTATACATTACGGCTTAAAGTTTTCGAAATGTAAAAAGAAACACATTTCATATGATGATTGAATGTAGAAACTACCTAATACTTTAAGTGTACTAGAATCGTATAGCAGAATTATAAATAATAATACATCGTAATTAATCTATATTTGGAAAGAATGCAGTAATAATTTAGCCTCGAGAGGTTATTAGTTTACAGCTATATTTCATTTGGCGAATACATGAATGATGCTTCCACTTCATTTGCGATAGTACTAAAGAGAGTAGGTCAAATGTCAATGGTGGAGTTCATTCATTACGTCAATACACTTCTCCATCAATACCTATTAAGTCGCTTGAGAATTAAACTATGTGAAATGACCGGAATGCAAACAAATATATGAATTTATTGCGAAGGGTAGTTTTTCAATTAAGGAAAGTGCACCATTACGAAACTTAGTCGAGTGCTCGAAGTGAATAATTCAATAAATACA
The DNA here is from genome assembly GCA_031308135.1 of Acheta domesticus. Classification (NCBI taxonomy): domain Eukaryota; kingdom Metazoa; phylum Arthropoda; class Insecta; order Orthoptera; family Gryllidae; genus Acheta; species Acheta domesticus. The sequence goes on along the minus strand of JAHLJT010009436.1, from coordinate 8,122,278 downwards.
ATCACCATCATATATCGCACTGTTTTTTCTTTATACACAATATATTTTTTTTATTGTATTTTTATAATCTCACTTAGAAACTTTAACGTTACCATCACACACGGAAATACGGATTAAGCATGAGTATCTCAATTTAGTGACTAATTATTCACATAGAATATTTTCAGATGTCAAACAACAATTAAAAATCTTAAATATTATTGAATAATTTAACTCATTCAAAAAATTAAGTTGATAACGACTGACGAAACGTTTCTTACTTTCTCGCCAACTACGTGCTTACGTATTAAAGATGCTGCAGCTGGAAATGTTGCAGCGGAAATGCTGCAGCGGAAAATGCAGTAATCATTCATGGGTTCTTGAGTCATCGGGACCAGGAATTTTTCTTGAGTAATTAAAAACTCGAGAGGTGACACAGTAATACTTAGAAACTAACCTTTTTAGCTCAAGAGACTTCAATTTACCAATAGATTGTGTTTTTTAATTCTGACAATCAAACACAAGGGAATACAGTTTTAAAAGTAGGCATAGATTTATGGAAAAGTGTTTTAGTTATAGGTGTATGTGGTACGCTCTTCAATGCGTGATTGGTCCAAAAGTATTTGTCCTTTCTACTGAAAGTAAAACTAAAAACGTAATGATTAGCTTGCTGCTACATAGTTTTACTGTAGAATTGATTGTAAAAATATCAAATAATTATTTTCAGACATCAGTTCTAATTTTTTAATTAACCTGCCTAAATTAATTGGGAGGGAACTTATATTGACAAGATTTATCCATTTTTCGTTACCAGGGCCAGGCAATAAGAACTTTTCTGTAGAAAAATCAACGACACAAAATTACAATCTTTACTCTTCTTAAGAAATAAAGCGAGAAAGAAAAAATATTTTCTCAAAATGAATCCAATTTTATTTTATGAAATAGAGTAAAGAACGCTGACAAAAATGGTACGGGATCCATTTGCGCTGAAATAACTGAATTTTCAAAAATTACAAAAGTTAGAAAGCATGAACTCGTTTCACTATGTGAATCACACTTTATTTCATAGATGTACCGAAAACGATTGATTTCAGGTAAAATATTTGATGAACACTTTTGGAGTGAATGTATTTTTGTTCTGTAGATCTTTAATATCTCACCAACCGAAAATAAAAGGAGGGTCATAAAAAAAGTATTCGAATAAAATTGTTCGCAAGTAGTTCGACTCTAAGGTACAAACAAATTGACCTAAACGCAGAAAATGTGTTGCACCTACATTTAAAGAAGTAATGAAAAGTCATTCATTTATTCGCCTCCAAAAAGTTAGTTCATATTGAATTCAACTGAATTGCCTTATTTTACGTGGCGAGACTCAGGCCATGAGGCCTGCTCTTCCATCTGACCACGCAAATTTCCCTACTCTCCTTTCACCAAGTAGCGGAGAAAGAAGGTATTCCATGGGCAACGAAACATGTGATTTTGAATTTTGCTCAGAGGCGTCATTTAGGATTGAGGATCTTTTACATGCAGTAAATCTACTAACATGGGAGAGCCGGGTTTACTTCCCCTCCGAATGAAAGCGTACGAAGGATTTTTTTGCCCCTAAAACCCCATGGTTTCGATCGGTTTTGAATCCCCGAACTTGGGTATAACAGTCCGATACGCTAACCGTTACACCATCGCCACCTATATTGCTTCCAGACGACCAGAAACCAGAGAAAGCACGCTACGGAGAATTCCAGAAAGCGAGGGGTTGGCGGCGAGGCGTCTGCGTTTTGTTCAGTCATAAAGGGAATCCGTACAAAACGTTCGCCTGACCCCTGGCAGCGGCGCGGCCCGGCGATATGGGGAGATGGCGATTTCCCCAGCCGCAAGGGCCGAAGCGGCTTACGGCCGCGGAAAGACGAGGAAGCCCGCGAACTTCGACCTCCGCGGCCCCGGCCGCATCGCTCACACGAAAGTTTCCCTCCGCGGCCGCTCAAAGTTCAGCTGTTTAGGAATGACGAATGTTCTGCCAATTCAGACCACACGTAAGGTGGAAATCTCATTCAATTTTCTGTAACTGTTTTATCTTTTATGAAGTTTCTACTTCGGAATAACTGGATGTTGGCTGAATTTCTTCTGAAAAATAATTAAAAGATATTAAGGATTCCGACTGGATAAACTATGTATTTCTTTAAAATATAATGAAGTTCCTGCAAGTTTTGAGCTGCCGAGAAGAATCTGGGAGACAGCTAACAGACTTCGTACAGGACATGGTATTTGTGCCAATACTCTGTACAATTGGAACAAAGTGACATCACCCGGTTGCGAGTGTGGTGCGGAGTTCCAAACAATCACTCACATTGCTCAAAAACGTGAACTAACGTCATATGAGGGTGATGGATCAGATGTGTATACTCTTCCTTCCTCGGTGATCGAGTGTATTGAGAGGCTACCTATTGGATAGTGACTTGTGCAGGGGGCCATGTATAATTGCCATACACTAAATAAATAAATAAATAAATAAATAAATAACTATGTATTTGATCTCTTAGTCATGATTGATTTACACTATAGAAAGTAACTGTGTATTTCCTTAAAATAGTATATTTCTAATAAATGTGTCCTAAAGATTTTATCCTTAGAGAATTCAATAAAACGGAATAGATTATATTTTATTAGTATGGCTGGCTCTCACATCAGTTCAGTTGACAGATCAGAGGGATCGTAAAAAAAGTTATGTAATAGATCATTATAAAACCCCACCTTTTACTCATTCTCATCGCCTACAAAAGCCTCCACATTGTAGCCACCGCATTGAGCGTTGCACTCAACCTCTCTCTTCCGAAAACATGGCCGCGAACCGTCATTTTAACCTCCACGTAGCCTCCACAGACTCCAGTTAATTAGCTCGCCTGCCATTTCGTTGCCCGCAGCGACATCGGAAAGCCCAGCTCGACCCCATCTTTCCACGTCGCCACTACGCTGCGCCAGCGTTGACGGCGGAAGAGGACGCCAGTGATAGCGGGTTTTGGAAGTCGAGAATAAAATTAAAAAATAAAGCTGATTGAAGATAGTAAGTGTAAAGTATGTTTCATTTGAGAATTCTAATTGGCATAAGCCATTGTTCTTCGAAATATATATTCTCATAAATAGTATAGTTACCGTCAACAGAATCAGGGGAAATCATTCGCTATTGAATATTATTATATTTAGAAAATAAAACAATGTTAATAGTAATAATAATAATGATGATAATAATAATACTATTTTTATACACTTAATGATTGTCTGTAATATTATTCTTGATAAAAGTTTCCAAATCAAATTTTAAGAAAATTAGTTTTTGCTTTTGTTTTACTTTACTCGAACAACGTTTTGAGGATCAAATGTGTCTCTACAAATACAATACAGATGAAATGTGGACAGTTCTATGAATTCATAAATGTAATTTATACCGAATTAGTATTGAAATTTTAATTACATAATTTAACAATAATAAAAATTGAAAATTAAATATTTCAAAATAATAAAAATAAAAGGTGCTAATTGTACCTGCCTGTTTGTACCTGTACCTGACGATGGAGACACATTTGATCTCCGAAACGTACGATTAAAATAAAACGAAAACAAAAGCTGATTGTCTTAAAATTGATTTTTATCAAGAAATAATAATTTTAAAAATAATGATAATAACAATAAATGTAAATGAGGCAAAACACTCTAGAAAAGATGTTTTGGCATTGACCTGTAAATGAGTCAAAACGAAATTTTTTAAAAAAAATTAGGAAACTTTTTGGTTTTGGATCTTTCAATGTGGCAACAAATGTAGTTGTTTTGAAAAGTACGGTAAATTCCATGATCAATATAAAGTGCAATATATAGATTCGTGGAATTACTTTTAAGATTTTATTTTTATGAAGATTATATAATTGAGAAGGCATCAACTCATGTCACTGCGTGGCGTCTCACCGAAAGGCCTTGGGGTTCGAACCTCGACGTCGGCAAGATTTTCGCCAGTAGCTAGATAGCTAGCTGGAATTCAGTTGCTGTCTGGTGGAGCATTCTAGGGGCCAGCAGCTCTGATTTGAAGTTTCCCGTGGTATCTTCTATCAAATCCGGGTGAATAACGGAGCAGTACCGTAATAAGCGGGCCACGGCCCGCGCGCGATCACTCCTTCTCCCTCCTTGTCCCATCCTCACCCTCTTACCCTCACTCACACTCAAATGCTTTACACTAACACGTCGGGGGATAAGTCAGGAGCTTCACCTTCCAGCGGGCGCGCTGTCGTAAGATTTACGACAGTAGCAGATTTTTTTTGTTTTGCTCTCAACTCATTTTTGTCAAAGACTTCTCCGTTCTTGGTATTCCTTGCAGGTCTCTTTAGTGATGCATTCCTGCAGCCACTGTTTAGTTTTCACGCTATATTCAGTTTTTGTAACGCTCTCTTCGGGATAAGTATATAGTGACGTAAACTATGCGCTGCCCGCCGGCTGTTGTGCTAAAATATTGTATTATAATTTGGCCTAATCGAAATTTTTCTGTAAAATATCCTGATAAAGAATTCATCTGAACGAAAATCAGAATATTCTTCAAGAGCTGTCTGATCGGAGGAAGATCATGAATTGGATAGTGACAGTGACAATGACAGTAAACGAATGTTGAAAATAGAGACGAGCATCAAAACGATACGGGATCGGAACAAGATCTTTTTGACACTAAATACGAACGTTTATCAACGGATATGTTTTTTAGTAGTAAATATCTTTCTTAGATATTATAATCCCACACAAAGTTCCATTGCTCTACAATTTCTTTGATTTTTTCAAGAGTCATTGAATGTCGTAAACTTTACGACACGCGCCTGCTGGGGTGAACATTCTACGCGCGCCCGCTGGAAGGTTAAAGCTTCGCCCGGCTGGGGGCGTCCTACACTAGTGAAAGGTACCTGGTAGGAGAAATCCCCCGCAAGCCGACGTAGCCGTGCCGGTTTTGGCCAGCCGGCTGATGACCGCCTATTTCCGCAATAGAAAAGTTCACTACACTGATAGGAATAATGACCTCAGCAGATGACGCACCCGGAATCACTGAACAATCATTAAATCAAAATCATAGAAAATGGAAATGATGATGGAACGAAAAACAATGTATATTTTGTATACTACGTATACGCTGCAAACAATCCATAATTCACACCTCTTTTCTCCCTTTCTCTCTCTCTTTATCACACTCTCTTTATCAATCGTTCTTCATCACTCTCTCTTTATCAATCGTTCTTCATCACACTCTCTTTATCAATAGTTCATCACACTCTCTTTATCAATAGTTCATCACACTTTCTTTATCAATCGTTCTTCATCACACTCTCTTATCAATCTTTCTTCATCACTCTTTCTTTATCAATCGTTCTTAATTACTCTCTCTTTATTAATCGTTCTTCATCACTTTCCATCATCTATCCAACTCTCTATCACTCCATCAATATCACCATTTCATTCTTTGAATTCTCGTCAAATTACTTTCCATTCCTAAATAAAAAATTGGTTCCCAGGTATACATACGCTGAAAAATCACTATCTTTTGAACAACAAAAAACATATCATTTAATGAAAATGGTTCGTGTGCGCAAATTACTTGTCAATTATTTCTCTCTTGGAACTTTTAACACACGAAGAAGTCCAGAATATTTTTTTCCACGAAAAACAATAACACTGCTATATCTCTTTTCATGGTTACTACGTTATGAACTAGTTACGACACTATCACCGTCTCTGAACACAAAACACGAAAAAGAAAGAAACTATGCAATAATCGGCGGAGTAAAAGCCATGTCCCAAAACTGGAAGACTGAAAGGAGTTCATTAAAACATCCGGAAAATTGCCCTCCAAGGTCTATTAACTCGGCGAATAACACGTCAAAATTGCTTTCTCGCTAAAAACGAAAACAAACTAAATATTACCGATAACAGGTGTTTGAAACTTTAAAATCGATTCACGGAGTTTAATTGGCTTGGCGAGGCTCCGCCCGCAGGATACGCCCAGCCGTCCGTATTGGCAGCGCTACTCACGTTGCTCGGCGCAGTCTGTTCGCCGGCGCCCGAGGGCGGAAACCCCATCGCCCCTGGGTTAATAAGTTCAAATGAGAAGTGTCCTGCCAAAGATTCAATTCGGAATGTGGTTGATGAGAAACATGAAACAGAGGGGTTCAAATTTGTTTTCAGTTATTGGTGATGCTGAAGATTATTTGCCGAAACGGCTTAAAAAAATACTGTAATTTAAAGCATTGTAAAAGATTAAGCGGGAGGCAGGAAACATCGTTGTTTATTTAACCGGGAGAGGTCGCGTTGAAGAATTTGAACTCCAGACCTTACTTTTGCTATGAACAGATTTGAAAATATAGTATACGTACCCTTGTGATTTTTAGTAACATTTCCCCTGATATTTCATCTGCAAAATCCTTGAACAAAATCCTTTAATTTAAATCCCTTAATTTTAATTTTATTTTCTTGTCTTATTTTTCTGTTCTTAGTGCAAAGAGATTATTGATCAAAATTAACACTATGTCAATGCATCACGCATGTCGCTATTCTTGTTAACATAATTCATTAACATACACTGTGTAATTTTCCTGCGATATAATAAAACAAACTTCAGGTGAACATAATTAAATGTGCGATTTTCAATTTTAAATTCGTGTTAAATATCTTTTGTCTCTATTAAAACAAATGAATTACATTGTATAACTACAAAATGATTTAATTCAAGTACTGAACATTTTTGCTAGGAAAATTGTCCCTGCACTTGTAAATAAAAATGTTACACATTATTATAACCACACAACTGTAAATTTAAATTGAAATACCTGAAGTATTGTTTACAATATCTTACGAATTTATATTTCAATATAAAATAAAAAGTTCAGATGCTAATTTACCTAAATTCTCCAAAATACTTAACAACATAAATAAATAACTCTAACTCAACAAATACTTTGAAATCTTTGAATAGAATGTAAGAATATTTTGATGCTATCTAAGAAATGCCTTTTCAACTAGAAATTATGACTTAACGTTTCTTAATAAACACTCCAGTTTCCTAAATTAAGTTACGAAACTACTTTGGTACTGAATACAATACAAGAAAATTGTTCCCAAGCCAACAAGTAATTTTAAAAAACCGTTTGAGTTTTTGAACCATTTAAGTCGTTTGAACCACGCAAAACACACCCATAGCATTACACCTAGAGTGCAATCGCCACCATTTAATCTTTTACGCAACTGGCAAAAACGGAGTAAACGTTGGACGAAACGCCGCCACGCAGTGGCGTATCTACGGTATGGCAGGCATGGCACGTACCATGGGCGCCACTCACAAGGGGCGCTATTTACAGTATACCCGTTAAAAGAAATAACTACAACCTTGATTTCAAGCATCCCTACAGGGGCGCAAATTCTATGCTTGCCATGGGCGCCTGAGTACTAGATACGCCCTCTGCCGCCACGAAACAATAGGAAATGGCAACACCATGCGTATCCACACGGCGCGTTGTTAAGTGGTCGAGTGAGTGAGTGGCGTGGGTGGGCGGTCACGAGAGAGTGGACGTCGATGAGTGGACGGATGGTTGGGCGGTTTGGGAACGGACTGCGATGAACGGGAGGGCCGTGGTCGATAGGCGGGTTGTCACGGGCGAGTAGGTCGATGGGTGGTATGGAGGAGTGGTTGGTGGGTGGGTGGGTGTTTGGGCGGCGGCGGGCGGGCGGGCGGCGGGAGGGAGGTGGGTGGCTGAGTGAGAGGGTGGGTGGGTGGAGGATGAGTACACGTGGGAAGGAGCAGGTGGCTTTGTGGTCTTGTGGGTGGATAGGTAGCTTGGTAGGAAGAAAGACGCTAGACCGGGCGATGGTGGGGCGACGGAGTGGTTAGTGCGGGAGTGGTCAGTGGGTGGGCGGGCGAGAGTGGTTGGTGGGTGGGTGGGTGTTTGGGCGGGCGGGCGGGGGGGAGAGAGGGAGGGCGGGCGGGGCGAGGCGGGGCGGGGCAGGGCGAGGCGGGTCAAGGCGGGACGAGGTGGGACGAGGCGGATGAGGCGGGACGAGGCGGGACGGGGCGGGACGGCGCAGGATGGGGGGCGGCCGGCGAGGGGTGGGGGTGGGTGGCTGTCCAAGGAGGGACGCGGCCTAGTGAGGCGGCCGGGAAACGGGCGAGTGGGTTCGGTCCGCCAGCGAGTGCGTGTCGGCGGGCGGGGCGAATGTTCATCTCGCCGCGGGCGAACGCCGGCGACGCAACGCAACTGCGACGCGACGCGTCGCGGACAAAAGAGCAGCGGCGAGCGAACACGGGCGTGGGCGTCGCGCGCCGCCGCCCGACCGCCCCCCTCCCCTCGCCGCGCGTCCATCCCGCGCCTGTCACGTGTACAATCTGTCGCGGCGCTGCCGGCGCTCATAACGCGATGCAGTACCCTCGTCACTGCATCGAGGGACAAAGACTAGCTGTCGCGGGGCGCGGAACTCTGATGGGAGCGGCACCGTCAGATGACGGAAGGTGGAGGAGAGCGCGGCTGCCAATAACGACATAGCTGAGAGAGAGATGGAGACATCAACAGGGCCACTGAATAGACGAGTTGTTAACTAAAAGGACAATGGAAGGTATTGACTTACCATGCAGCAACCGGGCAGTCACGATGAAAGTACACAGGTGGGTAAAACGGCGAAGCAGAGGTGGATGCAGAAGACAAGCTTTGGAGCATAAAAAATCGAACATGATCTGGATGTAAGATCTTCACAAAGCGGGGAATCACCACAGGCACGTTGGGGATGGAAGCCATGGTAGGAATTGAGGCTTTTCATTTTGAGATGACTGAAGTTGTGTAAAGTAGTTATGAATAGACGACAAGCAAAACGAATAAGGATTGTGATCAAGAGTGGCACGTATACCAAAAACCTCACATAGTTTCTCGTTCGACGCTGATGGACTGGGCGAAGAGGTTAACGATTTCAGGTCAGTCGTAGAATACGAGTTAGGCCGCGAGGAAGCGCGAGAAAATTGGGTTGAATAAAGGGTCTGCAAAAACTGACAGCCGGAGAACAATGAGAAAAAAATCCCTCATCCCATAGGGAAGCGGAGGTCAGCGGGTGAAACAGGGGACAGCGACAGCAGTAGTGGCAACCTCTGGCACGGAGCCGATAGCCGAAGATCGACATAGGGGCTGTGCTGGAGTCAGGGCCGGACGGGATGGGAAGGGATGGCGCGGGGCGGGGCGGGCTAGGGCGCGGACGAGGACAAGAACGGACAGCTGCGGTGGCGCGGCGCTGGAAGGGGAGGGGAGGGGGGGGAGGGGGTAGAGGCGGAAGTGGGGGCGACGGGAAGGTCGGAGATGGCGCGTGGGCGAACGGGCAAATGACGGCGGCGGGGCGGCGGGCGAGGGCAGCGACGATGGCGGCAATATCGCGACCGCCAGAGCCATCGATCCACGGGATGTAATGAAATTCCCGGACGCCAATCAATAATCAGCGCCGTTTTATTCAAAATTTCGGTGACGTGTTTAGTAATGGCGGCCATTGTCGTTGCAGCAAATTGAAACGAAAACTACGGTAATGGGTGGCGGGCCTCATGGCTAATGCATTCGTAATCATCGGTGGAGTGCGTGCCGGGACCAAGGTTAGTTTTTGTCAGGGCGATGGATGCGCGGTGACTGGTGGGGGCGGGGGGGTGAGAGCCGGGCAGGAACCGGCGTGCGGTCGGAAGCTGGAAGTGCGGTGTGCACACAGGCACTCTACTACACACCTGGAGTGCAGGACCGGTGAATGTGAGTAAATACGGCACTTAGGAATGCTCCGACGTTGTAGAGTGTGGGAATCGAGAATACATTAACTCGTCGAGATTATTATTCCTACCACGATTGAAAGATAATTACTCGTAATGCTTAAAATATTAATCTTGAAAATTAATTCTGAGACCGTAACACTCCATGTTGGTAAAGACGATCTAAACGATGCTATGAAAAGGTTTGAAGGAAATTGTCATTAAAGAGTCATTAAAAATAACAAAACTATTTCTCATTTACTGAATTAATATCTCGTACACTTATTTTATTCTTACGAATTATTAATTGACATTCGGCAGATAGGCAAAGGATTTGTGTTTAATATAATGAAATATATGTTTGTATACAATTTTCAAAAGATTCATTCTACGTAATCCTATCATACGCAATGAAATGGATGTGGAGGAGAAGTTTCAACTCCTGAGGCACCAAGTTAAAGATTATTTTTCTGCAGACAATAATTGGGTAGTTAGACAGGATAACTCGATTTCTTAATTGATATATTTTTATTAATAATATGGATTGAGAAGATTCATGTTTTGATATTACGAGGTTAAAATGATTTTAACATTTACAAAAACACATTTAGCACATTTAGTAAAATACAACATTCTAGAAGAAATCAAAACATAGAATACATCATTCCAGCATAGACACAAGTTTGTTGATACTGCATGACTTATACCAAGACTTTGGTCAAAGCTTAGCATTGAACATGATTTCTAATATCTTGTTATTGAAAAAGAAACAGTGAGAAGTTACTGAAAAATGTGTCCATTTGTTAGTGAGCTATTCACATTTCGAAGGCTTGTAAACCAGACTCCAGGATGTCAGCATCTCCAACTTTTGAAAATGAGTATTGATAATTTTATTGGTGAAGACGCGCAGCTGTAGTCAGATTTGAAAAATGATCTTGAATTGATGGCATCATTCATAGCTAAACCAATTCTACAAAATGTTGCATGACAGAAATTCTTCTCAAAGAGTCCTTAGAATATGAGGGGTCAAGGCAGAAGAAAATGGCGTTGTTCATACGTTTTTTCTCCATCACCAAACCATAATTGTTTAATAAGTGAGAATGTTATTATTACTAGAAAAACGCTTCAGTAATCGCGTTTCGTTATACCATGTAAATAATTGCGAGTGCGAGGGACGACTTTGGAAAAAATATTCGTAAAATATAAAAACTAAATATATAATAAACAATTATCAACATATGTATTAAGACACAAAAAACCATATGGACTTTCCGGAAACTACACGTAAAGATAATTTCACGGATCAATAGCACAATCTACTTGTGTTGCACCTACCACAGAGCTTGCGATTTGAGAGATATTGATTCTTGCAAAAGATGAAACAAGCAGCGTGACTTGTGTCTACACGGATCTACCAAAGTATACGCAGGAAATTTAAAGCATCTGATGGCAGTGAATAGAGGCTGCACACG
>JAHLJT010009436.1:7782215-8110049 GCA_031308135.1 Acheta domesticus | reverse complement strand
CTACAATGAAGGCGAGTATGACGAATACCATGAGAAAACAGCACAAAAACTCGCGGTAAAATGAAACAAAGGACCGATTTTCGAATCAGTAACAGGAGTAACAGTTCCGTCGTGGGGAGGAAGACGAGAGGCTCTGAAAACGAATGGGCAATGTCGGGGTTGCGGCGGCAGCTGGGTGGTGTTTGTGGAAAGGGAATAGCAGTAGGGGCGTCGATATAGTAGCAATTCGGGGATCGTGGGATAGGAGCGTGGATATTGGGTGTGGTGATCGAGAGTCGAGAGTGAGTGAGAATGGAGGGTCGAGTTGGCGTAGCGCGGATGGGGGCCATGGATGTGCAGGGGCCGAAATGAGGGGTGCGGATGGGGCGGCGATGGCGAGTGAGGTAGCGGGGAGGGAATGGAGGGGATGTGATGGCGACGATGGGATAGCGGCGATGGGGTGGCGTGGAGGGGATTACGAGTAGGGTGCGACAGGGAGGGGATGGCGGGAATGGATGATGGGGATGGATGGCGGGGAGGGACGGAGCGGGGACGGCGGGGAGGGGATGGTAAGGTACGGCGGGGATGGGATGGCGGGGATGGCAGGGAGGGGATGGCGTGGAGGGATGGCGAGGAGGACTGGTGAGGAGGAATGGCGTGGATAGATGATGGCGGGGAGGGAATGGTGGGGAGGGGATGGCGGAGAGGAGATGACGGGGGAGGGGACCGAAGGATGGTGGAGCGGGAACGGCAGCATGAGAAGGGCGGGCTGGGATACCCGGCAGAGCAGAAACCGGGTTGGGCAGTGAGGGAGGCGGTGGGAGTGACGAGAGGATGTCGGGGGTAGGATGGGTAGCGGTGGGGCAGCAGTTGAGAGCGGTCAGCGAAGGGGACGGCGGTAGGGCGGTACAGCGCGCGGCACCGCAGGCGCCGTGTATTAAAGCGGGCGCCGGCCACGCCTTCGACGGCTGAGTTATTTGTGGGCCCGCAGCCCTCCTTGACGCGCCTCGCCGGCCGCGTCCACGCCCCGCCGCCCCGCCCCTCCCCGCCATGGTCCTCCTCGCCCCGCCGCCCGCCACCCCACCGCCCCGCCGCCCCGCCACCCCGCCGCCCCGCAGTTCCGCCAATCCCCGCCCCGCCGCCCCGCACCTCCCCGCCATGGCCCTCCTCGCCTCGCCGCCCCGCCGCCCCTCATCGCCCCGCCGCGCCCCCTCGGCCTCCCCCACCGTCCCGTCACTCCGCCGGGCCCCCGCGCCCTCACCATGCCTGCTTCCCCGCCACCCCACCGCCCCCGCGCCCTGGCCTCGCCCGCCGGCCCAGCAGCAGCGCCGGCCCGCGCCCGCACGTGTAGATCCGCCCTCCCGGTCAGAAGAGGTCTCGCAGCCACATGGTGGTAGAGCCACGCTGTATTCTCACTGTGGAAATCAGCTGGCATTCACACGCGCAAGCTGCTAGGTTCGAACTAATGTTCATTCAAGGAGTGAGAAAGTTTCCAAGATTTATTTCAGATGAAGTTTCCAAAAAAACAAGATGGAACGTTAAGAAGATACAGGAAATATAATTTTAGAATTAAGATTTAAAAATTTATCAATTAAAACATAGAATTTATAATATGCGTAGGTAATGGATATTGATATTAAATCAAGTGAAGTTTTCAGGTCATGGTACTGAACGAATTATATTCAAATTATTCAATACCTACTTACGAGGCTATTCTAATAACTACTATTTTACGAATGAAAAGAGATGTTTCCATCCAGAAAAAAGTTTGTTGCAATTTAAAATTATAAATCTGTTTCTGTTCAGCTTTTGGAATATAATACACATGTCAAATATAACTTTCATGACGATTTCGTATCAGAGAAAGAAAAGAATTTCACACAGACGTTATTCACAACACTAGCAGCAGAACGCGGTAAATAAAATACGTTCCCAATGCTATGAACGTGAACAATACTCGAACAATAATATCAAAAAGCAAAAACATTTTAAACAAGAGTCTGAGTGGGTAAAAATGAAAATAATTACAATTGCTCCTTTATATAGAAAAGTAGTAAATAGAGAATTCTTAATATAAAAGTCTGGTCAAGAAGTACCCTCAATTTATGAAATGAGTTTCGAATGTTTTCGCAAACAATTCTGAAGCTCTGGTATAAATATTGCCATGCTGTGCACTTTGAAGACATCCTACTTTCTGGTAATCTCGCAGATTGACGAGTTTAATAAAATTTCCTTGAAGCACTCTTGGCAACCGCTATCTCTGGAAGCCGCACCACCGTTAGGACAAACAGGTCAAGAACAGCACGTTCAGCCAACACGTTATTCGCCGAAATAATACGGCAAAGTGACATTCCAATTTTACTCATCCCCTTTCCGTTTTGCGTTGTTTACTCTGTTCATACAATTTTCAAAAGGGTGTTACATGGTTAAGTGAGTTTGTTTGCATTTTGTATGCGTTTGTTGTATGTTTCGCGTAAAGAATGCTGTAGACAATGTTGCAGGGATAATTTTAGTTGAAACCCCTGATAAATTGAAAATTGCAAAAGTTCAATTTTTTTCGGCGTCATCCTACAACTATAATATTGAAGATATAGATTGTTTCCTGATTGAAACCAGTTCTCTGATGATAGATCTTGAAATAAGCTCTTATTCAATTTTTCGAAGATGCGCGTAGTTTTCTCGTGAAATAAAGACAATTTTCAATTCTTTTCTCAAAAAGACTAAACAATTTTTCTTCAAATTTTCTTCTTGTGTGCATCAAATAACGGAAAAAAATTCGGTACGAGTTCCGGAAAAATGGTTTTCGGCGGAACACCTCTCTCCTTGTATGTGTCTGTGAACAACGTTAGCGGTTAAACAGAACGGAGGATTTTGACCAAAATCCATTTCCCCCAGTCGCTTTACCTAATAACGCGGCCCCTTGAATTTGAAAGCTGGGTTTTAATTTTTTGGGTACTTTTCATGAAACTTCAAGAACATTTTTAATATTTTCTCAAAATTTGAACAAAATTCATATAATGAAACTTTGTTGTCGGATAGAGTAAAGAAACTTAAAAAATGGGACACTTCCGTTCTTAATAGCTGAATTTCTGAAAATTGCCAAAGTTGAAAATTTTCTCAAAACGGCTCCAAATATATTCTTAAAACATTATGTTCGTATAGTGCTAAATACACTGAATTACATGACATAATGCACGCCATTTTAATGTATTGTTTGATTTTTCAAAAGTTACACAAAGGTGATTTTTTTAAACATCTCTCATGTCAATAATAACCAATTAATGGAAACTTTCTTTACGTTATTCAATTTGTAAGCACTGGTACAAATAATTTCCTTTAAAATTTCTCAAAAACTCAACAGTTCTCTGTAAAAATGAGTTCAAAATTTTGCATGTTCAAAATCGCTCAAATAGAAAGCTCAAGTTCAGTTTCAAAATCGCTCAAGAAATACAGAAATATATTTTACTCCTCTGTAACAGTCTTGAAGACATATTTCAATTATACTATTAGGAAAATTGAGAAAATGTTAAAAAAGTATCTTTTTGGCGCCGAATGGCAGCAGCTGGTTCAAGGGGGTAATCCCAAAACGCTAGTCTAAAGAAATCAGAACACTTAACTAGAGCGAGAAAGTTTGTATCATTCGATAACTCCACTAGTTGTTCTTTGCTTTTCTACAAAATGTATCCTTGTAGATGTGCGTTCACCAGAATTCACATCGTGACACCTTCTTTTCAGTTACATACAAGTGTCATCCTTCATTCTTTCATGCATTATGAAACGCAGTCGTCTTCCTTTCCCATTGCATTCTTCCAGGGATACTCTGAGCCCTAGAACCTTGATTTCACAACGTTTACTCACGATGTGTTTTCCACCTTTTTCTGACCACACCTATTAACACCAATAACAGTGTATTTCCTGATTTGATTACACTCACATCTTCTGGCTTCGTCTACCTTGCCTCATCGTCGCGTTGGACACCGCCGTCTGTGGAGTAATATCACCGCCACTGCCTCCGCCCACGTCCTAAGACGCGCCTTTAATTACCGCTTCGTCTTCATCGGCCCTCGCCGGCGCTGAGGACGGCTCCTTTCAGCAGGGCTTCGCGGCGGCAGGCGTCCGCTGATCCCATCAACCCCCGCGCGGCGCCTCGCCTCGCCTCGCCTCTCCACGCCCACCGCCTCAAATCCCCGCCTCAGTATCGAAGCTCTCGTGGCCATCTTGGTGACGTCACGTAAGCTTTTTCTTCTCTCATTCAGACCCGCTGATGCGATCCTGTTGACCATGAAGTAAAGCGACCTAGCAATAAAGAGTTCACAATGAAAACATCGCCTTCTACTCGTCAGAAAAACGATGAATATTTTCATCAGTATTGTGCTGATTTGAATTGAATGCAAATTTGTTGTACGTAATCAAATTTTAAAAAATCTTGTTAAATTCGCATACATTCTGGTGCAGTGAATATTTTAGTAAAATGCAATCTTTTTTTTGTTTTGTTTTCATACTTCTTGAAATAAAATTTTGCTTTATTGGAAAATATTTACCATAGCCAATAAGGAAAATAACGGAAATTATGACAAAAAACTGCCCGCTCAATGATAGATCACACAGCATATTTGAACATTACGAAAAGAGAAGTCATACATTTGTAGTTTAATTAACGAAACTCTTCAGCTCTTTCGATACATTTTAAAATAAATATTAATGGGTCATACATTACGGCTTAAAGTTTTCGAAATGTAAAAAGAAACACATTTCATATGATGATTGAATGTAGAAACTACCTAATACTTTAAGTGTACTAGAATCGTATAGCAGAATTATAAATAATAATACATCTTAATTAATCTATATTTGGAAAGAATGCAGTAATAATTTAGCCTCGAGAGGTTATTAGTTTACAGCTATATTTCATTTGGCGAATACATGAATGATGCTTCCACTTCATTTGCGATAGTACTAAAGAGAGTAGGTCAAATGTCAATGGTGGAGTTCATTCATTACGTCAATACACTTCTCCATCAATACCTATTAAGTCGCTTGAGAATTAAACTATGTGAAATGACCGGAATGCAAACAAATATATGAATTTATTGCGAAGGGTAGTTTTTCAATTAAGGAAAGTGCACCATTACGAAACTTAGTCGAGTGCTCGAAGTGAATAATTCAATAAATACAATCACCATCATATATCGCACTGTTTTTTCTTGATACACAATATCTTTTGTTTATTGTATTTTTATAATCTCACTTAGAAACTTTAACGTTACCATCACACACGGAAATACGGATTAAGCATGAGTATCTCAATTTAGTGACTAATTATTCACATAGAATATTTTCAGATGTCAAACAACAATTAAAAATCTTAAATATTATTGAATAATTTAACTCATTCAGAAAATTAAGTTGATAACGACTGACGAAACGTTTCTTACTTTCTCGCCAACTACGTACTTACGTATTAAAGATGCTGCAGCTGGAAATGTTGCAGCGGAAATGCTGCAGCGGAAAATGCAGTAAACATTCATACGTTCTTGAGTCATCGGGACCAGGAATTTTTCTTGAGTAATTAAAAACTCTAACCTTTTTAGCTCAAGAGACTTCAATTTACCAATAGATTGTGTTTTTTTAATTCTGACAATCAAACACAAGGGAATACATTTTTAAAAGTAGGCATAGATTTATGGAAAAGTGTTTTAGTTATAGGTTTTTGTGGTACGCTCTTCAATGCGTGATTGGTCCAAAAGTATTTGTCCTTTCTACTGAAAGTAAAACTAAAAACGTAATGATTAGCTTGCTGCTACATAGTTTTACTGTAGAATTGATTGTAAAAATATCAAATAATTATTTTCAGACATAAGTTCTAATTTTTTAATTAACCTGCCTGAATTAATTGGGAGGGAACTTATATTGACAAGATTTATCCATTTTTCGTTACCAAGGCCAAGCAATAAGAACTTTTCTGTAGAAAAATCAACGACACAAAATTACAATTCTCTCTTTTTTTCTCTTTTTTACTCTTCTTAAGAAATAAACCGAGAAAGAAAAAATATTTTCTCAAAAATGAATCCAATTTTATTTTATGAAATAGAGTAAAGAACGCTGACAAAAATGGTACGGGATCCATTTGCGCTGAAATAACTGAATTTTCAAAAATTACAAAAGTTAGAAAGCATGAACTCGTTTCACAATGTGAATCATACTTTATTTCATAGATGTACCGAAAACGATTGATTTCAGGTAAAATATTTGATGAACACTTTTGGAGTGAATGTATTTTTGTTCTGTAGATCTTTAATATCTCACCAACCGAAAATAAAAGGAGGATCATAAAAAAAGTATTCGAATAAAATTGTTCGCAAGTAGTTCGACTTTAAGGTACAAACAAATTGACCTAAACGCAGAAAATGTGTTGCACATACATTTAAAGAAGTAATGAAAAGTCATTCATTTATTCGCCTCCGAAAAGTTAGTTCATATTGAATTCAACCGAATTGCCTTATTTTACGTGGCGAGACTCAGGCCATGAGGCCTGCTCTTCCGTCTGACCACGCAAATTTCCCTACTCTCCTTTCACCAAGTAGCGGAGAAAGAAGGTATTCCATGGGCAACGAAACATGTGATTTTGAATTTTGCTCAGAGGCGTCATTTAGGATTGAGGATCTTTACATGCAGTAAATCTACTAACATGGGAGAGCCGGGTTTACTTCCCCTCCGAAGGAAAGCGTACGAAGGATTTTTTGCCCCTAAAACCCCATGGTTTCGATCGGTTTTGAATCCGCGAACTTGGGTATAACAGTCCGATACGCTAACCGTTACACCATCGCCACCTATATTGCTTCCAGACGACCAGAACCAGAGAAAGCACGCTACGGAGAATTCCAGAAAGCGAGGGGTTGGCGGCGAGGCGTCTGCGTTTTGTTCAGTCATAAAGGGAATCCGTACAAAACGTTCGCCTGACCCCTGGCAGCGGCGCGGCGCGGCGATATGGGGAGATGGCGATTTCCCCAGCCGCAAGGGCCGAAGCGGCTTACGGCCGCGGAAAGACGAGGAAGCCCGCGAACTTCGACCTCCGCGGCCCCGGCCGCATCGCTCACACGAAAGTTTCCCTCCGCGGCCGCTCAAAGTTCAGCTGTTTAGGGATGACGAATGTTCTGCCAATTCAGACCACACGTAAGGTGGAAAACTCATTCAATTTTCGGTAACTGTTGTATCTTTTATGAAGTTTCTACTTCGGAATAACTGGATGTTGGCTGAATTTCTTCTGAAAAATAATGAAAAGATATTAACGATTCCGCCTGGATGCACTATGCATTCGATCTCTTAGTCATGATTCAACAAGAAAGAAGTTTCCTCCACGGCCGCTCAAAGTTCAGCTGTTTAGGTATGACGAATGTTCTGCCAATTCAGACCACACGTAAGGTGGAAAACTCATTCAATTTTCGGTAACTGTTGTATCTTTTATGAAGTTTCTACTACGGAATATCTGGATGTTGGCTGAATTTCTTCTGAAAAATAATTAAAAGTTATTAACGATTCCGCCTGGATGCACTATGCATTCGATCTCTTAGTCATGATTGAACAAGAAAGAAGTTTCCTCCGCGGCCGCTCAAAGTTCAGCTGTTTAGGGATGACGAATGCTCTGCCAATTCAGACCACACGTAAGGTGGAAAACTCATTCAATTTTCTGGAACTGTTGTATCTTTTATGAAGTTTCTACTTCGGAATAACTGGATGTTGGCTGAATTTCTTCTGAAAAATAATAAAAAGATATTAACGATTCCGCCTGGATGCACTATGCATTCGATCTCTTAGTCATGATTGAACAAGAAAGAAGTTTCCTCCACGGCCGCTCAAAGTTCAGCTGTTTAGGGATGACGAATGTTCTGCCAATTCAGACCACACGTAAGGTGGAAAACTCATTCAATTTTCTGTAACTGTTGTATCTTTTATGAAGTTTCTACTTCAGAATAACTGGATGTTGGCTGAATTTCTTCTGAAAAATAATGAAAAGATATTAACGATTCCGCCTGGATGCACTATGCATTCGATCTCTTAGTCATGATTGAACAAGAAAGAAGTTTCCTCCGCGGCCGCTCAAAGTTCAGCTGTTTAGGGATGACGAATGGTCTGCCAATTCAGACCACACGTAAGGTGGAAAACTCATTCAATTTTCTGAAACTGTTTTATCTTTTATGAAGTTTCTACTACGGAATATCTGGATGTTGGCTGAATTTCTTCTGAAAAATAATTAAAAGATATTAACGATTCCGACTGGATGCACTATGTATTCGATCTCTTAGTCATGATTGAACAAGAAAGAAGTTTCCTCCACGGCCGCTCAAAGTTCAGCTGTTTAGGGATGACGAATGTTCTGCCAATTCAGACCACACGTAAGGTGGAAAACTCATTCAATTTTCTGTAACTGTTGTATCTTTTATGAAGTTTCAACTTCGGAATATCTGGTTGTTGGCTGAATTTCTTCTGAAAAATAATTAAAAGATATTAACGATTCCGACTGGATGCACTATGTATTCGATCTCTTAGTCATGATTGAACAAGAAAGAAGTTTCCTCCACGGCCGCTCAAAGTTCAGCTGTTTAGGGATGACGAATGTTCTGCCAATTCAGACCACACGTAAGGTGGAAAACTCATTCAATTTTCTGTAACTGTTGTATCTTTTATGAAGTTTCAACTTCGGAATATCTGGATGTTGGCTGAATTTCTTCTGAAAAATAATTAAAAGGTATTAAGGATTCCGACTGGATAATCTATGTATTCCTTTAAAATATAATGAAGCTCCTGCAGGTTTTGAGCTGCCGAGAAGAATCTGGAAGACAGCTAACAGACTTCGTACAGGACATGGTATTTGTGCCAATACACTGTACAATTGGAACAAAGTGACATCTCCCGGTTGCGAGTGTGGTGCGGAGTTCCAAACAATCACCCACATTGCTCAAGAATGTGAACTAACGTCATATCAGGGTGATGGATTAGATGTTTATACTCTTCCTTCCTCGGTGATTGAGTGGATTGAGAGGCTACCTATTAGATTGCGACTTGTGCAGGGGGCCATGTGTAATTGCCATACGCTAAATAAATAAATAAATAACTATGTATTTGATCTCTTAGTCATGACTGATTTACACTATAGAAAGTAACTGTGTATTTCATTAAAATAGTACATTTCTAATAATTGTGTCCTAAAGATTTTATCCTTAGAGAATTCAATAAAACGGAATAGATTATATTTTATTAGTATGGCTGGCTCTCACATCAGTTCAGTTGACATATCAGAGGGATCGTAAAAAAAGTTATGTAATAGATCATTATAAAACCCTACCCTTTACTCATTCTCATCGCCTACAAAAGCCTCCACATTGTAGCCACCGCATTGAGCATTGCACTCAACCTCTCTCTTCCAAAAACAGGGCCGCGAACCGTCATTTTAACCTCCACGTAGCCTCCACAGACTCCAGTTAATTAGCTCGCCTGCCATTTCGTTGCCCGCAGCGACATCGGAAAGCCCAGCTCGACCCCACCTTTCCACGTCGCCACTACGATGCGCCAGCGTCGACGGCGGAAGAGGACGCCAGTGATAGCGGGTTTTGGAAGTCAAGAATAAAATTAAAAAATTAAGCTGATTGAAGATAGTAAGTGTAAAGTATGTTTCGTTTTGAGAATTCTAATTGGCATAAGCCATTGTTCTTCGAAATAGATATTCTCATAAACAGTATAGTTACCGTCAACAGAATCAGGGGAAATCATTCGGTATTGAATATTATTATATTTAGAAAATAAAACGATGTTAATAGTAATAATAATAATGGTGATAATAATAATACTATTTTTATACACTTAATGATTGTCTGTAATATTATTCTTGATAAAAGTTTCCAAATCAAATTTTAAGAAAATTAGTTTTTGCTCTTGTTTTACTTTACTCGTACAACGTTTTGAGGATCAAATGTGTCTCTACAAATACAATACAGATAAAATGTGGACAGTTCTATGAATACATAAATGTAATTTATACCCAATTAGTATTGAAATTTTAATTACATAATTTAACAATAATAAAATTTGAAAATTAAATATTTCAAAATAATAAAAATAAAAGTTGCTAATTGTACCTGCCTGTTTGTACCTGTACCTGACGATGGAGACACATTTGATCTCCGAAACGTACGAGTAAAATAAAACGAAAACAAAAACTGATTGTCTTAAAATTTGATTTTTATCAAGAAATAATAATTTTAAAAATAATGGTAATAACAATAAATGTAAATGAGGCAAAACACTCTAGAAAAGATGTTTTGGCATTGACCTGTAAATGAGTCAAAACGAAATTTAAAAAAAGTTAGGAAACTCTTTGGCTTTGGATCTTTTAATGTGGCAACAAATGTAGTTGTTTTTAAAAGTACGGTAAATTTCATGATCAATATAAAGTGCAATATATAGATTCGTGGAATTACTTTTAAGATTTTATTTTTATGAAGATTATAGAATTGTGAAGGCATCAACTCATGTCACTGCGTGGCGTCTCACGGAAAGGCCTTGGGGTTCGAACCTCGACGACGGCAAGATTTTCGACAGTAGCTAGATAGCTAGCTGGAATTCAGTTGCTGTCTGGTGGAGCATTCTAGGGGCCAGCCGCTCTGATTTGAAGTTTCCCGTGGTATCTTCTATCAAATCCGGGTGAATAACGGAGCAGTACCGTATTGAACGGGCCACGGCCCGCGCGCGATCACTCCTTGTCCTCCTTGTCCCATCCTCACCCTCTTACCCTCACTCACACTCAAATGCTTTACACTAACACGTCGGGGGATAAGTCAGGAGCTTCACCTTCCAGCGGGCGCGCTGTCGTTAATTTTACGACAGTAGCAGATTTTTTTTGTTTTGCTCTCAACTCATTGGTGTCAAAAACTTCTGCGTTCTTGGTATTCCTTGCAGGTATCTTTAGTGATGCATTCCTGCAGCCACTGTTTAGTTTGCACACTATATTCAGGTTTTGTAATGCTATTTGGGATAAGTATATAGTGACGTAAACTATGCGCTGCCCGCCGGCTGTTGTGCTAAAATATTGTATTATAATTTGGCCTAATCGAAATTTTCTGTAAAATATCCAGATAAAGAATTCATCTGAACGAAAATCAGAATATTCTTCAAGAGCTGTCTGATCGGAGGAAGATCATGAAGTGGATAGTGACAGTGACAGTAAACGAATGTTGAAAATAGAGACGAGCATCAAAACGATACCGGATCGGAACAAGATCTTTTTGAACTTAATACGAACGTATATCAACGGATATGTTTTTTAATAGTAAATATCATTCTTAGATATTATAATCCGACATAAAGTTCCATTGTTCTACAATTTCTTTGATTTTTTCAAGAGTCATTGAATGTCGTAAACTTTACGACACGCGCCTGCTGGGGTGAACATTCTACGCGCGCCCGCTGGAAGGTTAAAGCTTCGCCCGGTTGGGGGCGTCCTACACTAGTGAAAGATACCTGGTAGGAGAAATCCCCCGCAAGCCGACGTAGCCGTGCCGGTTTCGGCCAGCCGGCTGATCACCGCCTATTTCCGCAATAGAAAAGTTCACTACACTTATAGGAATAATGACCTCAGCAGATGACGTACCCGGAATCACTGAACAATCAATAAATCAAAATCATAGAAAATGGATGATGGAACGAAAAACAATGTATATTTTGTATACTACGTATACGCTGCAAACAATCCATAATTCACACCTCTTTTCTCCCTTTCTCTCTCTCTCTCTTTATCACTCTCTCTCTATCAATCGTTCTTCATCACTCTCTCTTTATCAATCGTTCTTCATCACACTCTCTGTACCAATAGTTCATCACACTCTCTTTATCAATCGTTCTTTATCACACTCTCTTTATCAATCGTTCTTTATCACACTCTCTTTATCAATCGTTCTTCATCACTCTTTCTTTATCAATCGTTCTTAATTACTCTCTCTTTATTAATCGTTCTTCATCACTTTCCATCATTATCTATCCAACTCTCTATCACTCCATCAATATCTCCATTTCATTCTTTGAATTCTCGTCAAATTACTTTCCATGCCTAAATAAAAAATTGGTTCCCAGGTATACATACGCTGAAAAATCACTAACTTTTGAAGAACAAAAAACATATCATTTAATGAAAATGGTTCGTGTGCGCAAATTACTTGTCAATTATTTTCTCTCTTGGAACTTTTAACACACGAAGAAGTCCAGCATATTTTTCCACGAAAAAAACAATAACACTGCTATATTCTTTTCATGGTTACTACGTTATGAACTAGTTACGACACTATCACCGTCTCTGAACACAAAACACGAAAAAGAAAGAAACTATGCAATAATCGGCGGAGTAAAAGCCATGTCCCAAAACTGGAAGACTGAAAGGAGTTCATTAAAACATCCGGAAAATTGCCCTCCCAGGTCTATTAACTCGGCGAATAACACGTCAAAATTGCTTCTCGCTAAAAACGAAAACAACTAAATATTACCGATAACAGGTGTTGAAACTTTAAAATCGATTCACGGAGTTTAATTGGCTTGGCGAGGCTCCGCCCGCAGGATACGCCCAGCCGTCCGTATTGGCAGCGCTACTCACGTTGCTCGACGCAGTCTGTTCGCCGGCGCCCGAGGGCGGAAACCCCATCGCCCCTGGGTTAATAAGTTCCAAATGAGAAGTGTCCTGCCAAAGATTCAATTCGGAATGTGGTTGATGAGAAACATGAAACAGAGGGGTTCAAATTTGTTTTCATTTATTGGTGATGCTGAAGATTATTTGCCGAAACGGCTTAAAAAAATACTGTAATTTAAAGCATTGTAAAAGATTAAGCGGGAGGCAGGAAACACCGTTGTTTATTTAACCGGGAGAGGTCGCGTTGAAGAATTTGAACTCCAGACCTTACTTTTGCATGAACAATTTTGAGAATATAATGTACGTACCCATGTGATTTTCAGTAACATTTCCCCTGATATTTCATCTGCAAAATCCTTTACTCATCACAGACTTTTAATTTATCACGCGCGTATACCTGGGGTCGCAATGTTCTCTGGCGCCATCTTATGTCAGACCAGTGCTGACATGCAGAGCCGACCGGCGACATCCAGAGTCGACAGACTTTCTGGAGGATAACTGATTATTGATACTTCGAGGAATTGTCAAAAACAAGAATTGCAGACGAAAGTTTGCATCTAAACCGTCCATGGCTTATAATGAGATCAATACTGACAGATCTGTCACGAAATTTAATATTTTAAATAGCACAATATATGCATCCAGAATAAAACCAAGACGTGAATGTTCTAGGGAAGGACACTAAAAGACAAGATGTAATATTTGTCCAAAAAATTTGGACGCGATTTATCCCATGAATGAAGTGCAAAAAATCAGTCTATGTAAATAACATTCATCGTTTGTAATGATTGTTTGAAAATATTCAATAACTGAACTTTGCTCAATACATTCTCAAATTAACGTTTAAAATGTATTAATGTTTATAAAGGTTTTTTGCAATATATGAAAGAAAATAATATTTTATACATCGATATTTTTATTTAAACAAAACAATAATTATAAATAAAATTTCTTGATTAAGGAAGTTATGGAAGTAATTATATCATTTAATCACCGAAATATATTAATTAATGATGCTAGAAAACTTTCTACACAAAGAAAGTCACTCTGGCTTCTGTTTTTCCCTGGCAACCCGTTGCGTTGGTAGGATATACGCGACTTCTCCCGGGTTACATCTGACATCGTTTACTATTGTTTTTTCAAAGAAATTTCATTTACAAGAAATTTCATTTAAAAAGAAATTCTTTGTATTCATGATGAAGTGCGCTTTATAATATGCGTTTCACAATATTACTGAAAAGAAGATCCCCAAAATTAACTAAAAAAAGTTAATTTTCATTTTATTTTCTTGTCTTATTTTTTCTGTTCTTAGTTCGAAGAGCTGATTGATCAAAATTAACAGTATGTCAATGCATCATGCATGTCACTATTCTTCTTAACATAATTCATTAACATACAATGTGTAATTTTTCTGCGATATAAATAAAACAAACTTCAGGTGAACATAATTAGATGTGCGATTTTCAATTTTAAATTCGTGTTAAATATCTTTTGTCTCTGTTAAAACAAATGAATTACATTATATAACTACAAACTGATTTAATTCAAGTACTGAACATTTTTGCTAGGAAAATTGTCCCTGCACGTTAAATAAAAATGTTACACATTATTAGAACCACACAATTGTAAATTGAAATTGAAATACCTGAAGTATTATTTACAATATCTTACGAATTTAAATTTCAATATAAAATAAAAAAGTTCAGATTACTAATTTACCTAAATTCTCCAAAAATACTTAAAATCATAAATAAATAACTCTAACTCAACAAATACATTGAAATCTTTGAATGGAATGTAGGCATATTTTGATGCTATCCTAAGAAATGCCTTTTCAACTAGAAATTATGACTTAACGTTTCTTAATAAACACTCCAGTTTCCTAATTTAAGTTACGAAACTACTTTTTGGTACTGAAAACAATACAAGAAAATTGTTCCCAAGCCAACAAGTAATTTTAAAAACCCATTTGAGTTTTGAACCATTTAAGTCGTTGAACACGCAAAACACACCCATAGCATTACACCTAGAGTGCAAACGCCACCATTTAATCTTTTACGCCAACTGGCAAAAACGGAGTAAACCTTGGGTCGAAACGCCGCCACGCAGTGGCGTATCTAAGGTATGGCAGGCATGGCACGTGCCATGGGCGCCACTCACAAGGGGCGCTATTTACAGTATACCCGTTAAAAGAAATAACTACAACCTTGATTTCAAGCATCCCTACAGGGGCGCAAATTCTATGCTTGCCATGGGCGCCTGAGTACCTAGATACGCCTCTGCCGCCACGAAACAATAGGAAATGGCAACACCATGCGTATCCACACGGCCGCGTTGTTAAGTGGTCGAGTGAGTGAGTGGGTGGGCGGTCACGAGAGAGTGGACGTCGATGAGTGGACGGATGGTTGGGCGGTTTGGGGAAAGGACTGCGATGGACGGGAGGGCCGTTGGTCGATAGGCGGGTTGTCACGGGCGAGTAGGTCGATGGGTGGGTATGGAGGAGTGGGTCGGTGGGTGGCTGAGTGAGAGGGTGGGTGAGTGGAGGATGAGTACACGTGGGAAGGAGCAGGTGGCTTTGTGGTCTTGTGGGTGGATAGGTAGCTTGGTAGGAAGAAAGACGCTAGACCGGGCGAGGTGGGGCGGACGGAGTGGTTAGTGCGGGAGTGGTCAGTGGGTGGGCGGGCGAGAGTGGTTGGTGGGTGGGTGGGTGTTTGGGCGGGCGGGCGGGGGGGAGAGAGGGAGGGCGGGCGGGGCGAGGCGGGGCGGGGCAGGGCGAGGCGGGTCAAGGCGGGACGAGGTGGGACGAGGCGGATGAGGCGGGACGAGGCGGGACGGGGCGGGACGGCGCAGGATGGGGGGCGGCCGGCGAGGGGTGGGGGTGGGTGGCGTCCAAGGAGGGACGCGGCCTAGTGAGGCGGCCGGGAAACGGGCGAGTGGGTTCGGTCGCCAGCGAGTGCGTGTCGGCGGGCGGGCGGAATGTTCATCTCGCCGCGGGCGAACGCCGCGACGCAACGCAACGCGACGCGACGCGTCGCGGACAAAAGAGCAGCGGCGAGCGAACACGGGCGTGGGCGTCGCGCGCCGCCGCCCGCCCGCCCCCCTCCCCTCGCCGCGCGTCCATCCCGCGCCTGTCACGTGTACATCTGTCGCGGCGCTGCCGGCGCTCATAACGCGATGCAGTACCCTCGTCACTGCATCGAGGGACAAAGACTAGCTGTCGCGGGGCGCGGAACTCTGATGGGAGCGGCACCGTCAGATGACGGAAGGTGGAGGAGAGCGCGGCTGCCAAATAACGACATAGCTGAGAGAGAGATGGAGACATCAACAGGGCCACTGAATAGACGAGTTGTTAACTAAAAGGACAATGGAAGGTATTGAATTACCATGGCAGCAACCGGGCAGTCACGATGAAAGTACACAGGTGGGTAAAACGGCGAAGCAGAGGTGGATGCAGAAGACAATGCTTTGGAGCATAAAAAATCGAACATGATCTGGATGTAAGATCTTCAAACAAGCGGGAGAATCACCACAGGCACGTTGGTGGATGGAAGCCATGGTAGGAATTGAGGCTTTTCATTTTGAGATGACTGAAGTTGTGTAAAGTAGTTATGAATAGACGACCAAGCAACGAATAAGGATTGTGATTCAAGAGTGGCACGTATACCAAAAACCTCACATAGTTTCTCGTTCGACGCTGATGGACTGGGCGAAGAGGTTAACGATTTCAGTGTCAGTCGTAGAATACGAGTTAGGCCGCGAGGAAGCGCGAGAAAATTGGCGTTGAATAAAGGGTCTGCAAAAACTGACAGCCGGAGAACAATGAGAAAAAAATCCCTCATCCCATAGGGAAGCGGATGGTCAGCGGGTGAACAGGGGACAGCGACAGCAGTAGTGGCAACCTCTGGCACGGAGCCGATAGCCGAAGATCGACATAGGGGCTGTGCTGGAGTCAGGGCCGGACGGGA
Source organism: Acheta domesticus (assembly GCA_031308135.1). Classification (NCBI taxonomy): domain Eukaryota; kingdom Metazoa; phylum Arthropoda; class Insecta; order Orthoptera; family Gryllidae; genus Acheta; species Acheta domesticus. The sequence goes on along the minus strand of JAHLJT010009436.1, from coordinate 8,093,435 downwards.
TGGGAAGGGATGGCGCGGGGCGGGGCGGGCTAGGGCGCGGACGAGGACAAGAACGGACAGCTGCGGTGGCGCGGCGCTGGAAGGGGAGGGGAGGGGAGGGGAGGGGGTAGAGGCGGAAGTGGGGGCGACGGGAAGGTCGGAGATGGCGCGTGGGCGAACGGGCAAATGACGGCGGCGGGGCGGCGGGCGAGGGCAGCGACGATGGCGGCAATATCGCGACCGCAGAGCCATCGATCCACGGGATGTAATGAAATTTCCCGGACGCCAATCAATAATCAGCGCCGTTTTATTCAAAATTTCGGTGACGTGTTTAGTAATGGCGGCCATTGTCGTTGCAGCAAATTGAAACGAAAACTACGGTAATGGGTGGCGGGCCTCATGGCTAATGCATTCGTAATCATCGGTGGAGTGCGTGCCGGGACCACGTGTTAGTTTTTGTCAGGGCGATGGATGCGCGGTGACTGGTGGGGGCGGGGGGTGAGAGCCGGGCAGGAACCGGCGTGCGGTCGGAAGCTGGAAGTGCGGTGTGCACACAGGCACTCTACACATCCTGGAGTGCAGGACCGGTGAATGTGAGTAAATACGGCACTTAGGAATGCTCCGACGTTGTAGAGTGTGGGGAATCGAGAATACATTAACTCGTCGAGATTATTATTTCCTACCACGATTTGAAAGATAATTACTCGTAATGCTTAAAATATTAATCTTGAAAATTAATTCTGAGACCGTAACACTCCATGTTGGTAAAGACGATCTAAACGATGCTATGAAAAGGTTTGAAGGAAATTGTCATTAAAGAGTCATTAAAAATAACAAACTATTTCTCATTTACTGAATTAATATCTCGTACACTTATTTTATTCTTTACGAATTATTAATTGACATTCGGCAGATAGGCAAAGGATTTGTGTTTAATATAATGAAATATATGTTTTGTATACAATTTTCAAAAGATTCATTCTACGTAATTCCTATCATACGCAATGAAATGGATGTGGAGGAGAAGTTTCAACTCCTGAGGCACCAAGTTAAAGATTATTTTTCTGCAGACAATAATTTGGGTAGTTAGACAGGATAACTCGATTTTCTTAATTTGATATATTTTTATTAATAATATGGATTGAGAAGATTCATGTTTTGATATTACGAGGTTAAAATGATTTTAACATTTACAAAAACACATTTAGCACATTTAGTAAAATACAACATTCTAGAAGAAATCAAAACATAGAATACATCATTCCAGCATAGACCACAAGTTTGTTGATACTGCATGACTTATACCAAGACTTTGGTCAAAGCTTAGCATTGAACATGATTTTCTAATATCTTGTTATTGAAATAATGAACAGTGAGAAGTTACTGAAAAATGTGTCCATTTGTTAGTGAGCTATTCACATTTCGAAGGCTTGTAAACCAGACTCCAGGATGTCAGCATCTCCAACTTTTGAAAATGAGTATTGATAATTTTATTGGTGAAGACGCGCAGCTGTAGTCAGATTTGAAAAATGATCTTGAATTGATGGCATCATTCATAGCTAAACCAATTCTACAAAATGTTGCATGACAGAAATTCTTCTCAAAGAGTCCTTAGAATATGAGGGGTCAAGGCAGAAGAAAATGGCGTTGTTCATACGTTTTCTTGCCATCACCAAACCATAATTGTTAATAAGTGAGAATGTTATTATTTACTAAGAAACGCTTCAGTAATCGCGTTTCGTTATACCCTGTAAATAATTGCGAGTGCGAGGACGACTTTGGAAACAAATATTCGTAAAATATAAAAACTAAATATATAATAAACAATTATCAACATATGTATTAAGACACAAAAAACCATAATTGGACTTTCCGGAAACTACACGTAAAGATAATTTCACGGATCAATAGCACATCTACTTGTGTTGCACCTACCACAGAGCTTGCGATTTTGAGATGATATGATTCTTGCAAAAGATGAAACAAGCAGCGTGACTTGTGTCTACACGGATCTACCAAAGGTATACGCAGGAAATTTAACGCATCTGATGGCAGTGAATAGAGGCTGCACACGAGATGATTTCAAAGAGGTCTACTTTTACAAAAAGCGTTACCACATTTGGAGATCCTCCCGATTTAATAATACCTCTTCCAATCCTTCGGTCTCACACGAAACATGACAGCGCGACGTGAGGCGGCTCCCGCCCACTCGGGCGCAGAATCCGCTACGTCTGCGGCGCGGGCGGCCGGGCGCTGCGGTTAGGCGGCGCCATTTGTCCGAGCGGCGGGCGGGGAGGGGAGGGGAGGGGGGAGATGGCCAGGGCTCGCGTGCAGATTAACCTCGCGCCCGCGGACGTGTCGCGGCCAGCGCGTCATCCCGACTGCGGGCGCCACTCGCGAGCTCAACGCCAGGGCGCCCTCTATGGGCTGCTGTCGCCTCCTCCCCTGCCTTTGCGCCGCCAATGCCCCTCGTCGACACGGCTTCTAGTTGACTCTGCCCATCGTCGACACAGGAGATTGTCGCCACTGCCCATCGTCGCTATTGCCCACTGCTGACGCCACCCCTCGTCCACGCCGCCCCTCGTCCACACCGCCCCTCGTCCACGCCGCCCCTCGTCCACGCCGCCCCTCGTCCACGCCGCCCCTCGTCCACGCCGCTCCTCGTCCACACCGCCCCTCGTCCACACCGCCCCTCGTCCACGCCGTTCCTCGCCCACACCGCCCCTCGTCCATACCGGCCCTCGTCCACACCGCCCCTCGTCCACGCCGTTCCTCGCCCACACCGCCCCTCGTCCACACCGGCCCTCGTCCACACCGCCCCTCGTCCACGCCGCTCTTCGTCCACACCGCCCCTCGTCCACACCGCTCCTCGTCCACAGCCCCTCGTCCACACCGCCCCTCGTCCACGCTGCCCCTCGTCCACACCGCCCCTCGTCGACAACAGCCATCATTTCCAACACTATCCTCGATATTGCCCATCATTGATACTGCCTATCGTCGCCACCGCCCCTTCTGGCCATCGCCCCTCTTCGTCACTGTCCCAATTCGCCATCGCCCTTCATTTCCACTACCCATCTTCAACACTGTCCCTCATCGCCACCACCTCTCCTCGCCACTGCTCATCGCCTCTACAGCCATTCGTCGCCACCTCCTCACACTTCACTCACGCCTCCGTCCCAGACTTGTGCCACTCTCTCCATATCCGTTCCCATCTCCCCCCCGTCGCTACCCTCGTCACAGCCTCCGTTTCTCGACTTGTCATCGCTCTCCGTCTCCACCTCTGCTACTGCCTCCAAATCCTCCCTGTCTTCATCGCTATCTCCCCCGCCCACGATATCTCCATCGCATGTCACCGTTACCTGTCTCCAACGTCGATGCTTCCGTTATTGTCGCCTGACCTTCGCCATCGCCGCTGCTCTCCCCCGCCTCGACACCGTCGCCCTCGCCGCCGCCGCCGCCAAGGAAATGACGCGCCGCGCCGCGACAGAGACTAATGAGCGGCGGAACGGAAATTTCGCTGCGAAATGAATTATGCGCCGCCTGTGTTTTAAGGAGAAAAACGTTCTGTCATTGTGGTGACCGCTAGGGAATTCGGACGAACAAAATGACATCGGCTATGGAATGCATGTGGTTTAAATGGACCACTTGGAATTCATTGGAGTGTTTTTTCATAGCTTATAGGAAAAAGTTTCAAAATATTTGTCATGGGAAATTATTTTTGTAAACATCAATTACGTTTTGAAAACAAGATTGTACTGTAGTTTTAAGATCGTACATTTTGTAACGTCTAACACTAATTAATGGAAGAGTTTTAGTCAGTAAAATTCCCTTAAGTTATGTTATTAAATGAAATAAATTTTAGAAGTTATTTGCAAGAAAATTCGTAATTTAAAAAAAAGCACTCATTTCCTGAGATCATGTATGTCAGTCCCTCTCTAACACATTCGTAATATACTGCTTCTCGACTGTACTTATATTGATAATACCGTTTCAGAAAGCCAATATAGTCCACATTTATATAACGTAATATTTTGTCCAGTGAACAATATATACAATTTTTTCTAGAATAATGGTTTCTTACAAAAGTATTCTCAGAAAAGTCGTACTAAGTTATAAAAAAAGCAATTGTGGTCTGAATTACATGTTTAGTACTTGGAGTTCTCATAACAGACATCCTTTACAAAGAGTGTTCTTCTTCTTTTATACTTCACGGTTGAGGCTACAATCTATTCCGATTTCCGTTTCCAAATAGTACTAGTTTGATCCTCTACCAGAAAATACTGTCTACTCCGATTTTCACCATTTCCAAACAGTACAGCACAAGTCCACCTGCAGGGAGGCAACACGACGACGAATCCGAGAAATCCAAGTCAGTCGCCCCCCCCCCACTCCACCGCGTCTCACCGCGCGGGTCACAGCAGGCGGCCGCGCAAACAGCACCGATGCGCGACCGCCTCGTCCGGCGCGCGTTTGGCTTGTCCCGCCAGCAGCGCGCCCAGCGCGTGCTTTACGCAGCGGCCTTGTGGACAGTCAAACAGCGCGCCGCGCCGCGCCGCCCCGCCCGCTCTGCCAACACGGCCCACGCGCGCGGGAGAGCCGCCGCATCAGGGCCCTGCAACTCTCCATCAAAACCGGGGATAACGCTCGAAGGTGCTACTATAGGAGGCGCTGGGGTCGCCGGGTACAAGCTCGCCAACATCCGTCGCACCTAAAAATTGGCTAAATTGTGAGAAATACAAAAAGTGTCTCCTAAATGTTTAACTATTCATAATATCGTATATACGTATAAGAAACCGCTGAAGAAAGCGCGAACATCGACGATATCTTTTGGAGCATTACGCGCCTGCTTGAGCGTAATGCGAACCTACGTGTCAGCCACACACGTTTGAAGTATCGTTAGCAGCAGTTCAAATTATAATTCCTGTGAGAAGGTGCTACTGGAGAATGCGCCACTATAATGTTCTCCACCACGTTATGTGGGAGTTGAAGGGCCCTGGGGCGCATTTTGAGTTGTGCATCGGCTGCATGATCGCCGGCACTGCTCGATAATCGGGATCATGCGACTCCTAGCGGCACAACCGATAACGACGCAAAATACCGTGAGATATTCAATTTTATTGACACTCCCCCGTGCGCCAAGACAGAAAAACCGAAGTATAGTGAACATGCCTATTTTTTTTGATTCTGGACCTCAAGGAAATGTCCGCTAATAATCCCCTCCCCCGCACGTCACACACAGTTTTTACTGTTTTTTGACCAAATAAATAAATAAATAAAGAGAGCATTAGAATTGTGATAATTACAGTTAAATGAAGTGCTTTATTAAATATATAATTGTATTCAAAGTCGTATTTCAATTGGAGTATCGTGACGTGTAAGGCAATAGAGAAGTGAAATGAAAGTGTTGTGAAGTGAGGTAGAGGGCAGGGTATTTAAAAAGTCTTTTATTTATTAGTTAAAATGTCTGTGCAGGACAGCCATAAAATGTAGAGCTAATGCTATTATTGTTATTATTGCCTTTATTGCTATAACTGTTATCTATTATTATTATTATTATTATTATTATTAATATTATTGTTTTAAAATAATTTAAAATTACATTGTATTAATATTCCTTATTGTAATTATTGTTAATTGTAGTGTTCTGCCACTTGGGATCTATTGTTACTACATTTTAATAAGAATCCAAAAATTAGGATAGAGGAAAGATTTGTATAGCTTGGTAATCTCTCAATCAATCTGTAAAACCATAATTATTGAACGGCACTTCATGATTTTACATTGCAGAGCATCTAATGTTGCTTATTCTTTGTTCCAATGGTCCTTTGGTAAAATACGGTAACCTTAAATCTCTTTAAGACAAAGATCGCAACTACTTGTAGATATTAAATATTAAAGTAAATGAGAATTTTTTTGAGCTTCATGTAATATAACAATCAATTCGCTATTTATTACTTTATTTTTCATTCAAATTTTTAATTGTCCTGATACCTAAATTTTCAATTAATAACTGCAATATCAATGCTTCAAATTCTAAATATTGTAATTTTTCATGTCTTCCGATATTCACGTATTTCTTTATCACATGTCACAAACATTCCCAGTTGAAAATGTACTATGTAATTAAATGTTCTTCACATTTCCGGGGAAAATTGTATAATACACTATTTAACAGCAGTTGAAAACTAAAAATCATTTTTCTGTAACAAGTGAACTTCATAGTATCTTTTACTGATACTTTGATTTGTGTGAAAAACAACTTTTTTTTTCAATTTTGAGGCAGATCTGGAAAATTTCTTCTTATGCATGAAACTATCATTTGATTTTGTAGTGTGTAAGTTTGTAAGTTTAAATTCCTACAAAGATAGCTAGTTTTACTATTTGTATAGTACTTAAATACAAATCCTCAGTTTAAAAAGATATTTCAGAAACTGAAGCATAAATATCCTCGTATTGAATCATACATAAATGAAGTCTTTTAAAACGAACATTCGACAAGTAGGCGTTTATTCCTGGAAATACGTCAAGGAAAAGAACTAATACTTTCTTGGAAGCAAGAACTACATCTGATGCACCTTCAGCGGAGTAATCCGCTTTCTGCTCGTTCGCGTTCTGCCTTGAAAGCAACTCTAGTGCGATGCCCTCTCCAGCTCGGTCGTCAGTCGGTTTGCGCTACAGTCACCCACCAGCGCAAAGTGAGATAGAAAGTCACATGAAGAACGCATAAGACCTTTTTATTTCCGTCTTCTTGTGCAATATCAAGAAAATATTATAGGCGAATGAAAGAGGTAATCAGACCACAATAAGAAAATAGTGTATTTTACACATTATACAGATATAAACATAATACCAGACTAGTTTCGGAGCACTTTTTACCATCTTTTGTAGTGTACAAGCAACATTATAATGTTGCTTGTATGCCAATAAAGAAGGGGGAAAGTTCGGGAACGTTCAACATGATAATGTTGCTTGTATACCACTGAAGATGGTAAAAGTTCCCCAAATTGATCTGGTATTATGTATTCATGTGTATAACGAGTTAAATACACTATTTTCTTAATGTGGTCTCATTACCTCTTTCATACGCCTATAATATGAATTCCCACAATATCTCAACTGAAATCACGAAGATTTTCAAGAAAATATGTTATTGATGAAATAAAAAATCTATTTTGATTTCCTGGACAATTATTACGGGATGAATTGAAATGATGTTATGGCAAATACAGTGGTGATTTTCAATGTCACAATCACACAAAAAAAACTACTACGTAACTTCCCGAATTTTTTTAATCCTTCAACCCCAACGCCGAGCGGTATCCATCAGAATTGATATTTTTTTGTTTTATTACACCTAAAATTTGTTTATGAATTAGAAGTTTCGACTATTACCCAATCTCAATTGCGCTGTCAATTTCTACATCTCAATTTTTTTAATCTCAGATTCGGCATTTTATTTATTGTTCTTTTTTAAAATGACGCATTTCAACTGATGTAAGTGGTACTACAATGTAGCAGACCCTACGATCCTATTTTTCTATTCCTCGCATTCGTTAAACATTTGTTAACCTGGACAATTGCAATATAAACGTACATAAATATCAAGATTGAATTGATGCAAAATTACGTCAAAAATACTCAAACTTCCGAAAATTTATATTTTCCTTTATTTCAAAAACTATCTTTAAGGAATAGATTTCATTAATAGAGAAATCTCTATCCTTAATATTTTAGTTGTCGGAAGAATCCAAAAAAATTTGCAATTTGTGAAAAATCAGTGTTTTCAACATGAGTCGTATTTCAATCTCTTAAACGTCCTTCACATTATTCAACAACAAAATTTAATCAACAGTGATGGAGCCATTATTTAGAAAGTTTAAAAATTTCTCAAGGGCTTCATGTAAAGGACTCACCAAAATTAAAATAACGGTTTCAAATCAAGGAGCCGTGACATGAACCAAATCGATTGAGGAATATCAATTTTGGAGAAAATCGGCCTAACGATTTATCTGCTAGCCGTCTTTACAGACGGACGGATAGACAGACGTTTTACCGTCATTCGATTTTTTGGTACTAAGTATCCACAAAATGGATTCTGGTTTCATGTTTTAGAGTATTAATTTTTCTCAATATAATAACTGGATTTATCCACTTTTTTGTTACCAGGGCTCTGTAATAAGAGGTTTTCTGCAGAAAATTAGCGTTTTCTTCGTGCAGACTAACATAACTTTCTCTCTACTTTGTAGCGAGAGAGTAGAAATTGATATCTTTGAAATCATCTTTTACAGTTGGTAAGTGAATCTAAATACTAAGAATATACGGAAATCAGTTTTAACCCTTAAGTGGAGGTGTGGGGTTATTTTCGATATCAGTCAAACTGTACACCCCTGGCGTTTCTTTGAAAACCTTTTCTTTTTTAATCCCTTCTGTATAGCTTTCACTTTTGTCGTCGTTGACTCACAGACTACGTCACGAACTGGGCATTTTTTTTACCATAAATTCGTTCGCCAGTCATGTCGATGCGTTATGTACAAAATGTAGTGACTAGAAACTTTTAAATTAAATTAATTCTAATAACCAGATGATCAAATTGTAAAGAAATATATAATTATTCTTACGTGATGTATGAGTTTGATCAGTATTATTTAGTGTTATCATTGAGTATGTTAATTCAATTATTAAATAGCTCAATATATTATTCTCAGCAGTCATTTTTCTTTAATTTTTTGAATTTTTAATAAATACGTTCCAAGAATTTCTGGCCAATTTCTTCATTACTATCCATATTATTCGTTATTCAAATAATTTCAAAACATATACAACTAGTAAAGTGTTTAGTTTCATCGGTATTAGGTGGTATCATTTTCGACCCACAACTCCACTTATGTCCTAGAATTTTCACCAAGCCAGCAGCGGGTTAAACGTACTGCAACCGATTTCACCCTGCACTCTTTTTTGTAGATATTTTGGAGCACTGCGCGCCGGTGCAGACGAGAGGATGCGCGAGAGCGAGACTCGATATATATCGGCCGCGGGCATCTAAGGAGCGGGCGAGGAGGGCCGGCCCCCCCTGCCCCCCCCCACCGCTTCGCCATCGGCGATAAACCGCAGCGACCGTGTAGAGCACCGTAAACACTCAGTAAAACGAATTCAATCTCCCGCCCGCCCATAAAACACTGCGTGTCTTCGTGCATAGAGGCGCCGACTCCCCCCGGATCGCCGGCGCTCCGCGGGGGGTGGGCGCGAGGGAGGGGGAGAGGGGGGGAGGGGGAGGCGTAGGTGGTGGAGAGACGAGAGGCCGGGGGATGCTGCTGCGGAACCGGGCGGAGGCGGAGGCAGGGCAGAGGCGGGGGGGAGAGCGGAGTGAAGCCAGAGGAGAAATGGAGGCGAAAGTGGAGGCGAAGGCAAGAACCAGAGCGTGGTGAGGTCTGGAGCGAAGGCGAGGGCTTGAGCGAAGACAAGGGCTGGAGCAAAGGCGAGGGCTGGAGGAAAAGCAAAGATTTTAGCGAAGGCGAGTGTTGGTGTGAATGCGAGGTGTGGAGGAAGGCGAGGGTTGGAGAAAAGGCGAGGGTTGGAGCAAAAGCGAGGGCTGGAGTGAAAACGAAGGCTGAAACGAAGGCGAGGGCTAGAGCGATGGCGAGGGTTGGAGCAAAAGCGAGGGATGGAGCGAAGGCGAAGGCTGAAACGAAGGCGCGGGCTGGAGCGATGGCGAGGGTTGGAGCAAAAGCGAGGGCTGGATCAAAGGCGGAGACTGAAACGAAGGCGAGGGCTGGAGCGAAGGCGAAGGTTGAAACGAAGGCGAGGTATGGAGCGAAGGCGAGGGTTGGAGCAAAAGCGAGGGCTGGAGCAAAGTCGAAGGTCGAAACGAAGACGAAGGCTGAAACGAATGCTGAAGCGAAGGCGAGGGCTGGAGCAAAAGAAAGGGCTGGAGCGAAGGCGAGTGCTGGAGCGACGGCTGGAGGGGCGGCAGATTCGGGGGATCGTGGGAGGCACAGGCGAATGCGGGGGCGGTGGGAGGTCGCGGAGGCGCGTTGGGGCAGCAACCGAGTGCAAGGGCGCGCTGCCACGTGTGAGGCTGCCCCCCGACTCACGCCACCTTCCCTCTCCCACTTCCGTAGGGGTCTTCTCTCCCTCGTGTGATTCCCCTGACGAGACGCGGTGCAGTCGGCACCAAAGCGAAAGCAGGGTGAATAAAAAAGTAGCACGTATGAGGGGGTGTGAATCCTGAGCAGCAAGGTCCAATGTAGACCTATTATGCGTTTATTTCTTTGTAACTGGATTTGTTCTCAAGGATTTTAGAATCTCCGGGAGCATGTTTAGGGCTGTAATACAACTTCTCTGATCTTACAGGCACTAGCAGAAACATGGAATGAAGCCTGGAGTTTTATTACACGTAAATACTGACGCCTTATAAATGCCAATGTCACGTGTAAGCACTCGATGCACCAAGCAAAGGAAGTTCCTAGAAATTCGTTCAATATCAAGGCCACAAACTGAGTTACGCTACAGCAGCTCAATTTCTTGTTAAATTTATTTCTTTATAAAACCACAATTTTAAAAGGGGTTTCTCAAATCATAAGATAGCCGTTTTTATGCTCTAATAATTTTCCGTGAAACTACTAGTAACAAGATTATAAAGTTTTTCAATATTCCAAAGAAAACGAGGAACGTCTATGAGTCTAGATTTTGCATAAAATGTCTTCAAAGAAAGGACTCACTCCACAATTTTATAGATCACTACCTCATTTACGGACGCCGTGGCAGAAACGCTCCCACATAAAAAAGTGCTTCCCTTGTGTTCTTTCCCTTCGTGAAAGCTTTCAACGTTCGATATAATCTTTGGTGAGTTGCGCCACTCTGTACGTTCCAGAGTAAAAAGGTAATATTCGACGAGCTAAGCGTAAAGCGGCTCTTTCTTACAGTACGATGTGAAACCGCGTTATTCATGAGTGACTTTGCGAAGTCGTATTTTCGATACGTTTTTTATTTATTATCAACTTTTTAAGGTTTTATAAAGTTCAGTTTACACTCTACATTTGTATTGTTGGCTTAATATAAACTTAATGCCAATAACTTAATTATAAAAATCACATTTTGGGTGGAGGATTCGTTTATAGGGAGACCTCAGGGGAGTTACATTTCGGAAAACTTTTTAAAGAAGGTCCTAGAAAGGAAATCGAGGTTCTACGATGATTTTGTAACTGATAATAAAATAAAAACAGATTACTGTGCATTGCATTCGCGTTTTGATAACGTACACCAAAATCAAGCAATGGAGTATACAATTTACGAACGTTCTTGACGAAATGAGGGTCTCATTTATGTCCTGAAGACTGCTTCTGGGAATCATTATTTCTCCAAAAATTCTTCTGACAATCTCATAATCCTACATTATAAATAATATATAGCTGCAAAAAAACAGTAGAAATTCTATGCGTTTAGGTTCTTGCTTCATTGTAATAGTTTATTCAAATTCTCCAGAACACCCGAAGGAAAACAAATTTAACAGTTAAAGACTATTCTACTCCTTTTCAAAATATTTTCTTCACTTTCACGAATAGGTCAAAGAACATTATTTTGGGCAAATACAAGACGTGTACGTTTATTTCAGTATGAAAGGAAGACAAAAACTAAGGTAATTGAAACGGTAACTAGTGATGCTACATTAGCTCATACTTTCTCGCATTATTTGTAGCTCTTGCAAAATGAGACCAGTGCCATGTTTAAGCGTAATTTGCTCTATCTGAAACAAATAAATAACAAATTTAAAGCCATTTTTAAACAGTTCTAAAATGTCCTTGTATCATGCTAAGTACCTTCAAAAATTGAAACTTTCCATTTAAAATTCAACCTCAGACAAATCAAGGAATATTAGCTTTGGTGAAAATCCTACCGTTTAGCCATTAGTGTTGTTCGAAGACGGATGATGGACCGACGGATCACATTTTGTCAAATTTGCCATATCAAGGACCTACAAAACGCAGAGTCTGACCGCACAATGTGTTCTAAGATCTTCTAGAAAATTATTTACTATATACAGGGAAAAGAATGATTCATTGTTTGGGTATGAGGGGCTCACAAAACGACATTTTTGTTGAAAAATTTGCCATTTGCTGTGTAGCATTAAAATACTTTCTCTACAGTACATAAGTAGTATATGTGTTAGTAAACTGAACTATCTTGTGAGATGGTGTTGAATGCCACGCGAAGGCGATTAAAGCTATTTCTGCTGGCTGTGCGTGAGAAAAAGGGAGGTTGTGGCAACAACTCCTCTAGGAGGAAAGATGTCGTGAAGGAGGAGTAGAAATGGGATGGGCAGAGAAGAAAAGGAAATTTTCTGGAGAGGAGAATTTCAAAATGAAAGTAAAAAGAGAAGTGAAACGCAGAATTTTATTTTTATTTATTTTATTTTATTTATTTGTCAAAAAAACAGTAAAAACTGTATATGACGTGTGGGGAAAGAAATTTACCTGCGCACATTTTCTTGAGGGCCAGAAATTTTATTTAAAAAACAAAAAAAAATGAATTTAGAAAATAATCATTTTAGAAAAATAAAGATATTTGAAAAATGTTTTTTCCCGAGTTATAGAAAATCAATTTCAACTGTAAATGAACTACAAGCAAAAGGAGTGCTCAACAAAACGTGCGCACAGTGAAGCTACATTTACGTCCAGAAGCAAAACAAGGGGCCATCTCAGCATTTGCTCAATGGATCAGGGAAACTGGACAAAAACCTGATCGAGATGGGGGTCATTGACCCGGAAGCTGAAGTACATTACTTGTTACAGGCGTATTAAATATTTTTTTAAATGTATACAATGCAAACATAAACTAATTCATTATATATCTTTGTTTTGTTACATTATTTTTCTTTTTCACGATCAGTATAGTCTCTAATTGTATAGAAACAGTTTTGCAGCAGAAAAGATTTTACTTTTAACTTAAATTTGTATACCGACTTTAATTGTTTTATGTCATCTGGCAATGCGTTGTAAAGTAACGTACATGTATTGTATGTTGATTTCTTGTACTGAGCTGTTGATACTGACACTTGATGCACGTGATTTCTACGGCGTGTGTTGTAATTATAAATATCAATATTGCATGAAAATATGTTCCCTCCGTTAAGTAGGTCATTTTTGACAAATAGTACAGATTCGTAAATAAATAGACAAGGCAATGGTAGGATTCCCAGCTCAATGAAAAGAGGCTTGCAGGAATCACGTGGAAGGCATTTTTTCATTATTCGAATAATTTTCTTTTGCAATCTGAAGGTCTGAATACTACAGGATGAGCTTCCCCAGAATATTATGCCATATCTCAGGCGGGAATACACATTTGCAAAATAAACGCAACGAGCTGCATGAAGGCTGACAGAATTTGAAAGAATTCTGAATGCATAGCATAATGAACTTAATTTAGTGTTTAATTCTGATATATGTACATTCCATTTGAGATTTGATTGAATTGAAAGACCTAAAAATTTTGTTGCCTCAACATCAGCTAATTGCATATTGTTCATTTTCAATTGAACATGCGATTTCCGATTTGAGATGCAAAAATGCATTGAAAGTAGAATGATGGGTACGGGTGGCAAGAAGAGCAGCTGGAAGAGGATTGTATCGAAAAAGAAGGAAATAAAAGCATTAAGAAACAAATTAGAAGTGTGGGAAGAAAGCTTTGACGAAATCAATATGAAATAAAGAATTGCACAAAAAAAAACAATAAAATATACACATAATAAGTAAGATGTAGTTGATAATAGTTGAATCTGCTTTCAAAGGCAAAGCGGGTGAAGAGAGCTCATGAAAAATATTTCAGACAGAAATATAGGAAGCGATGAAAATTATCGGATATTATGAGATCAAAAAATGTAAAAAACATTAATAATTAAAATGAGAAATATAAATAAAATAGATAAAACCAACGAAGTAAAATTATCAGTAGCATTACAATGAGAATTTCCTTGAATAAAATACACGATATAAATTCAGCAACATCACAGTCAACGTTGTAAAAGCAAATGGGATTGGAAATGAAAGAATCTAGAAGTACTGACGGTAAAGAAAAAATGTAGTAGAAAGAAGCAGCACTTCCGGGTTTAATGACCTCAGCCGTTGACACGCCCGGAACCACATCAATTAATCAATTAATCTTACCCTGTCTTCTCTATTTGAGAAACCCCAGTACTCATATCGCCACCAACCCCGCCGCTACACGATCTCTGCCACCACCTTCCTCGCAGCCAACGATGCAGTCCGCTTTCCTTCCAGCGACTCTGCGACCTCCTCCTACACTCCTTCTTCCTTCTCTATCACGTGCGGCTCTGCATCTCTGCCCCTCCCTACCTCTTCCTCAACACGTCCTCGTCCTCTCGTCCTTCTCCACCTCCTCCGCCATCGCCTCTGCATCCTCCTCAGCCTCCACCTCTTCCACCTCCTCCCTCTCCTCCATCTCAGCCTCCTCCACCTCAGCCCCCTCCTCCTCCGCCCCTCCATCTCCTCCTCCTCCACAGCCTCCTCCTCCTTCACAACCTCCTCCATCTCAGCTTCCTCCTCCTTCTCCTCCACCTCATCCTCCCTCTCCTCCACCTCCTCCTCCACCGCCTCCTCCACCTCAGCCCTCTCCTCCTCCTCAGCCTCCTCCTTCTCCTCCGCCTCCTCCTCCTCCTCCTCCGCCCCCTCCTCCTCCGCCCCCTCCATCTCCTCCTCCTCTACCGCCTCCTCCTCCTTCACAACCTCCTCCATCTCAGCAACCTCCTCCTCCACCGCCTCCTCCATCTCAGCCTCCTCCTCCATCGCCTGCTCCATCTCAGCCTCCTGCTCCTCCTCGGCCGGCTACCGCGCTGGCCGCCTCCGCGTCCTCCGGTCCGGGCGGCAGCCGGCGGCCCTAGCGCGTTCATAGCGCGAGGCTTAATTAACTCAATTACGCGCGGATTATTGCGCGGCGGGGAAAAGTTAAGGCCTCCGACGCGTCCGCGGCTGGTCCCGCGGGTGGCGCCGCTCAAAGGCTGCGGCCGCGCCCTGTAATTTGGTCAAAAGCGCGAGCGCCCGCGCGGGTGGGCGGCCCGGCCATTCCGGCCGTGTTTGTTAAATATTTGTCGCCGCTCGCGCAGCAACTGTTATCTCCGTCGGGCTGCTCGGCCGATGTGGAAGGGAGGGGGGAACGGTGGGGAGGGGAGAAAGAGCGGCGGGGGAGGGGAGGGGGAGAGGTGGGGGAAGGAGAGGGCGGTGGTGGCGAGGGGGAGGAGTGGGAGAGGGAGGGGGTGGGAGAGGGCGGTGGTGGTGAGGAGGAGGAGGGAGAGGGAAGGGAGAGGCGGTGGGGGAGGGGAGAGAACAGTGGGGAGGGGAGGGCGGTAGGGAGGGGATGGGGATCGGTGGGGAAGGGGTGGGGAGGGGCGGTAGGGAGGGGATGGGAGGGGAGGGGGAGGGGAGGGGGAGCGGTGGGGAAGGGGAGGGAGAGGGGGACGGCTTTGTGGGGGAGAGGGCGCGGGTGGTGGGATACGCCAGCGCCACAAAGGCTTTGCGCCCAGAAAAAAATTTAACGGTTCGGAATTCGCTACTGCAGACGTCGAAGGGCGGTGTTCATTATGCTGATGCTGACCCGATGCCTTTTGCTCCGAGAGACGCACCGCGATTGGGCGCGTGCAGCGAACGCGCTCAAAGGAACGGAACGCGCCGCGATCTCGGCTGCTTTCCGATGAGAGGATGTTATAAATGTTGATGCTGGGTGGAGTCAAGCGAATGGATAATATGTGTGAATCGGGAAAAGGTTGGCGAAAGAACGTTCCTTCCATAGCGAATGTTTGGAAGTAAACATTTCTAAAATAATATAAAATATTTTATTTAACATTTTATTTGGAATCAATGTATCAGAAAACAACGTTAAATCCTCTACTACCCTTGTATTGCTACTAGATAGTTTATTAGTTTTTTTTTCACTATGGCGATATAACACTTTTAATTATCGCAATGGTTTCTAAATAGGTCATTTAGAGTACCATTCGTAAAACTACCTTCTATTAACAATACATTTTACTTCGCTTATTTGACAATTATCCTACAGCAGCGTCAGAAAAATATAAATTTGCATTTAAATGAATCAACACGATACAACCAAACAGTAATACGACATTATACAATTCTTATACAATGATTATTCGACGTTATTGAATGACACCATAGTACAACTCGAGAAAATAATTTTTTATATATTTTTTTTATGTGACTTAAATTAATATCTAGCCAGCGTGATTTCTCACAATTACTTCCAAATTGGTTTTCTGCTCGATTGAGATATAACAAACTAAGTTCGTTTTGAATACAAACAGATATTGTTACTATCAGTTATTGTTTCTTATTTTAACGTTTACAAAATTGTGATTATGGGCATCATTCATCCACGAACAATACATTTAAAACGTAACAACATCGAACCTAAAACATCAATGTTAAAAAAAGTCGGTTTCAATACATAGTTCAACCGGGAGAGATGGCTCAGTGCATCAACTGATGTCACTGCAGTCCCTCTGACCGGGAGGTTGTAGGTTCGTGTCCAGGCGGTCGCAGGATTTGCGACACTAGCTAGATCGATCGAATTCTGTTCCTGTCTGGAGAATTATAGCGGCCGGATTCTCTGATCGGTAGTTTTCCGTGGTTTCTCCGATCAACACCAGGCGAATACAGGAGCAGTACCCGAGCAAACGGGCCACGGACCGCACACGATCTTTCCTTCCTCTTCTTTGTCCTATCTTCCCCCTTTACACCCATCCACCTACCACGCACACACACAATAACTCCACCACACAAGCACAGATGCCGGGAGACCTGTCGGAGCTGAGAGCTCGCCCGGCTGGAACGGAGCCTCACTGGTGGGAGAAACCTGGTTGAGGGAAACCCCGCTAGTCGCCGGTAGGTCGGCCCAGACCTCCCCATCCAGCGGGGAAATATCACCACCACCTCCCGATAAAAAATACGAATTACACTTACGGGACGAATGACCTTTGTAGTTGACGCGCCCGGAAACACGAACAATCAATCAATCAATACATTGATGTTTAAAACATCAATATTTTTGTAAAAATATCGACGTTTTGAAAACATCGCCATCGCCGTCGCATCCCTATACTTTAGTGGAGAATTCCGCTACGCAGCAGCGCGGGGTGGGCCCGGGCGGGGCAGGGCGGGAGGGGGCGGGGCGGGGCGGGGCGGGGCGGGGGCGGAGGCGGGGCGACGCAGGGAGAGGTGGAATGAAGGGGCGGGGGCGCGGCGCTGCGCGCCTTGAGCACAAATCACGCGCGGATTGGCGTCTGCGAGCGCAGCTGCGGGTGCGGGTGGCGGGAGGAGAGGCGTTGCGGGTGGCCGAAGCGCCTGGGTGACAGGCGCAGCGGGACGCGTTTTGTGACAGAGACAAGCACCGATGGGAGACGTACAGAACGGGCAGAGCCGGCAGCAGTTATGAAGAAGGGGGAGAGTGAGAGACAGAGAGAGAGAGAAAGAAAGAAAGAAAAAGAGAAAGAGCGGTGAGAGGGAGAAAGCAATACTTGGAGGACGATAGAAGCGAGGGAGAGCGGAAGGAATGCGGGGGAAGGTTCTGGAAATGGCGGAGAAGAGGAATGACAACGGCGGAGGCCACGTCGAAGGATGACAGAGGCTAGGGACGACGATGTATGGTGGAGGCGAGGGATGACGGAGAGTAGAAAAGGCGAAGACGGCAAATGTTGGAGGCAACAGATGTCGGAGGTGTGAGATGTCGGAGGCGAGAGATGGCGTATGACAGAGAAGGCGTAGGCGAGAGATGGTGGTGGCAGACTACGCTTGTCAAGACGCGAAGGGTGGCGGTGTGTGTGTGTGTGTGTGTGTGTGTGATGGTGATTGGTGGACGGTGGGCGGTGGCATCGGGAAGCAGAGGGCGGTGGGTGGTGGGCGGTGGGGACGGGAGGGGCGGTTGGTTGGCGGTGGGCGGCGGGGATGGGAGAGGCGGGTGGTGGGCGGTGTGTGGCGGGGACGGGAGAGGCGGGTGGTGGGTGGTGGGTGGTGGGTGGTGAGCGGTGGCATCGGGAAGCAGAGGGCGGTGGGATGTGGGCGGTGGGCGGCGGGCGACACTGTGGCAGGTGGCGCCGTCCGATGACAGCGGCCTCCGGGGAAATCAGTGGGCGGCGCGTCTCCTCGGAGGCCGTTTAGCGGTCGCCCCGCGGCGCCGCGCGCGGTCGCGGCCGCGGCCGAGGACGACTCCCCCTCCGCGCCGCCGGCAGCTCGGCCAGGCCGATGCGTGTCGTTCAGATCGATGTTGCTCTTTTGGGTTCATTTTCCTTCATTGACTGAATGCAATTCGCAATTCACATATTAACGTTTAAAATTCGCAAATGAAAATCTTTTATGTAAAGTACGTCTCAATCAGGTACACATGAACTATACTTCATATCTACTTAATTTAAAGATATGACACTATACTTGGGTTTTTCGTTCTTGGCACACCAAGGTCACGGTAGAAAAATGGAGAGGGAAGGCTTTCTCCAATAGGGAGCTTCCACGTCAGAACACAGTAGTGAATAGCAGCTCCTTATTGGAGAAAGCCCCCCCCTCTCCATTTTTCTACTGTGACCTTGGTGCGCCAAGAACGAAATACCCGAGTATAATGCAAGTACATTAGTCTTGCCACACTTAAAGTACACGTGTATCCGGGAAGTAAACAAAAGTCTTACATCACCCGTATCACTCACACCATCTGTATGACTCTCTCCATTATGAAAATATATCAGAAATTTGCTGAATGTGTATATGAGGTTACGATCAGAGTGAATCCGTTTTCGTCTGAACTGGCGTTCCCGAATATACAGAAGGTAACGATCAAATATTTGAGTCACTGGATTGCTCTCTCGGCCACATTGTTGCTGAAGCACGGACAGTGTTTCGAGTTGGCACAATCCTCAGATCTGATTGCTCAGTAATCAACATGTTTTAACCCATTTACTCTTTGTGCTTGTTATTTCAACGATTATAACGTGATTTGTAATGAGGATTTAACCAATATTAAATTGCACACTGCTTTTGGAAAACTGGACCCATTCTGATATTAATAACATTCACATAATTTTACCGGGGAAGTGAAAGAAATTAGGATGAATTAGAGATCGGGTTCAGAGGTGATACACCATTTGCTAGGAAAGTACACTATACCACAACACAACTCACAACTGCAAACATCCATGCCTTACGAGGATTCCACCAACGACCTTGTAACGCGTTCTTGGGCTCACATGCCCACGCATCTGCACCTCCAGGGCGGTTAAATATACAACCGATCAAATTATTGGAGAGTATTACTCTTAACTAGAGAACTTCCTTACGTAGACTAAGTTGGTTCATGCAAAGGTAGAGAATAGATTCATCAAAGGTGCGACCAATTCACTGGCGAATAATCTACAATTCTTACAATAAATGTATATATATATATATATATATATATATATATATATATATATATATATATATGAAATAAATTTTTCATTTCCTTTCAGGGCCAGAAAAGAGAGGAACCATTACAGGGAAAAATATGATTTTCGTGACAAAAAATATTTTTTGGATGCATTATATTTACTCGGTATTTTCACGCATTTTCTTCGACATGTGCCACTTTTCCCACCGCAGACCGCAGAATCCAGTGCCCTCTTGTGGATTCGCGAAATGGTGCGAACGAGGGGGAAGCGCTGGAAGTTCGCGTCGCGGAGTAATCGTTTTAAAGTTGTGGGAGTCGCGCAGCGCGGAGAGGGAACCCGCCCCCGCCCCGCCCACCCGCCCGGGCGACGCAGCCACGCCGCGACCGCCCCGCCCGCCCCGCCCGCCCATGCCCGCCCGCCCACGCCCGCACCCGACCGCCCTCCTGTCCGGTCGACGCAGCGGCGCAGCGACCGTCCGCCCGCCCCCGCCCGTCCCCGGCCGCCCACCACTTGCCCGCCACCTCTCGCCTACCCCCGCGCGCCCACCATCGCCCACCCCCGCCCACTGCCCCGCCTACCCCTTCCCTCCCGCCGCCGCTTGCCCACTTGCCCGCTCCGCCCGCCACCGCTTGTCCGCCTCCGTCCGCTCACCCACTGCCCGCCTGCCCACCATCGCCCACCCCCGCCCACCCCGTCGACCCGGGCGCGCCGCGCCGCGACCGCGGTGTCGCCCGCGCCATCGCAACTTTTCCTATTCCGCGCGCGTCTCCCTCGCGGGATGCCGATGCGGACGGCGCTCGCGCGTCGGGAGGCCACGCGCCCTCGCCCTTGCCCTTGCCCCTGCCCCCTTCACTTCGCCCTCAACTTCCAACTTTATTTTTGTTATTCAAGGTCGCATCAACTACTAGGACATTACAGACCACTTTTGGATGTAACATGATGGTATGAGGATGACACGATGTGTTGGTGACAGGGGGTGAAAGGGCGAACACACACAACCATGCCCGAGGCGGGACTCGAACCCGCGACCCCTCTGTCCGACCCCTCGTGGCCCGGCGACCCGGTGGCCCACGGGGCCGACGTCTTTGAACTTATTTGCGTCTTTGACGTTACCGCTGTCATTGCCAGGACCTTCCACCTCCACTTTGATGTCGACTTCGATGACGTCAATGTCAACCATGTTATTGATCCAGCTTTCGACCCAGCCCTCAACCTATCTATTAGTCTCGGTCGTTCTCTCCCTATTTCGTATATTTTTCCTTTCCTTGTTCTTGTCCTCCAAACAAGCTTCATTTTTTAAATCTGTAATAATACCTGTTCGACATGCTTGTATTTCAAGGATTTGGATATTACAGATACATAACTAGCGATTTGATATTCACAGGGACCTGTAGTAAGAATAATTAACATTTAAATTTTGAAAGGAGGATATGATATTTTAAAAAAATGAAGTTTGTAAATAAGATGTAGAACACAACGATAATGTATTGTAAATGTAGAATTCATGGTGGAAATATATCTTTAGGAATTATTGATAGTATGCGTCGAGGAAAATGATATGTTTGACTTCAATTAAAAGTGCGGGTCTGTTGTAAATCATCCACGGAGTTGAAAATTGTAAGGCTTTGTGAACGAATTAGGGAGTGGATAGTATCAGTTTTCAGTTCATTATGAAGTTGAGTGTTGGGAATATATCACGTTTTGGTGTTTTTTACTGCACATTTTAGAGAATTTTACTGCATGCAAATCCGGTCTTTACTTATGACATCGACTGGAATCCATTTACTCTTGTGCAAGGTATTTCTGGTTATTTGATATCTAATTGATATTTATTTACTTGGCGCATTGCGTTTTCGCTCAGGGCGTGTTAAAATGTAGTATACTCAACACTGGCACGAGATGATTCCTGCACTCGTCTCTTGTTCTCGCTTCGCTCGGACGACCAACTCAACTCGGGCGTGAATCATCTGTTTTGCGCCCTTGTTACGTAAGTCACTACATTAATTTTGGACACGTATTCAGAAGAATTAAGTCATAACATTAAAAAACGTCCAAATTCAGTTCAATATTTGATATCATTGTACTTCCAAACTGGAAAAGTATTCTCGAACTACACTAATATGTTTTCTGTAATATCTTAACCTTACTGTGTAATAAACCTTGGTAAATATATTATTTAACTCCGTTTGTCAAAAAAGGACGTACTTTGCATGTAACTCGATTCCCATTAATATCATCTACACATATGTCGGAAAAATTGGAAAAGAAATATGACATTCAACTTTAAAAAAATCTGAATACTTATTTTCACTCAACCAGTCAGATTTCACTTTCTATTTTCTTTTCACAATATCTGGTTTTCCTTCGGGTCTGCAGAGAATTCTTTCCTACGATATCATCGCAAAACCGAAGACACGCCCTCCGTACGAGCGAGGGAGGTTTCAAGTAGATTGAAGGCCCGGGCGGATGAGGCGCCTCCCTGAGGTAAGAAGGTGCTCTGTATGGTAGGACGGAGCTGGGAGCTGCGAGGCGCTCCGATCTTAGCTGGGAGATCCAGCCAGCAGCGCTTTCCTTTAGACGCGTCGGCCGCCCGCCCGCTCGCCCACGGCTTCTCGGCTCCTCGGCTTCTCTCGGCGCCGTATATCAACGCAAACTGCGGCGCTCCTCAAGCTTTATGAAAATTAACGAGTATTGCACCGGGAGACAGGATTCGCAGCGAGTTATTCGAAACTATTCTCTGCCTACCGGGAGGCATTCATATCAATAGCGCAATTGCGGAGAGAAGCGCTTGCCAACAAATCTTAGGCGCAATTATTTTGTGCCGACTTTAAGTGGCGCTGCAAGGAGGAGGAAGGAGGCGGAGAAAGAAGGGGAGGCGAGACGCGAGCGAAGGCGAAGTCAGGCGAACTCGCAGAGAGAGGCATCGACCAAATTTACTCAAGAGGCTTGGTTTTGCATAAAGGAAATAAGAGGGATGTATTCCGATGCAGGATATCCGAGTGCTCAATCAATGTGGTAATGGAATACTCGTCGCTACATAAATAGATTTGTTTTCAAATACCGATTTCGTGCTTAGTTTGGATACCATTGTCGGGGGTATTGTATTGTTTGTGGCAATGATTTATACTTGTAGTAGAAGCTTTAGATCAGTAATTATTGATATATTTTGTGAAATTTAGCGATCATGATATAAAAGAAGTAACGTGTCGCCATGCCTAGATGCGCAAACGATACATCCAATAATTCAACTCAGATCATATCGTCAGATGATAAAAACAAAATATTGGTGCTTCTTAAATCCAAATTATCTTTTTTTTATTGAGACCTTATCGCTATCGAAACTGAATGAATAATTAATCAGTCGATGAATGGCACAATGTACTATTTTATGAGGTTTCAACATTTTTTTCATAACAACAGGGCATTTGTGAAAAAACGTTCATGAGGGTAATGGTCAGATAAAGGGGGTGAGGAGAACTAATTTGACTTAATAAACTCTGAGACTTGGAAGTCGCCGATGGACGGCTGTGTCCAAAGGTGAGGATAAACCCCTGTAAAACCAGCACAGCGCCGCGTACTGGATTTGTAAAAGATAGATATCAGGCTGATCTGAAATTCGCTCTTTATCAAATGAGTTGTGCACGCTCAGTGTCGTAAAAATGCATTGATAGTGTTGCGCTGAATCTTTCAGCACTAAACTTAACGATGCGCGAGCTTTAATGATAAAGTTTTCAGCTTACGAGACGCGTTAAGTGTTTATGTGACATGCGACACTCTCCACATGTATTCAGTATCTTGTCCCTTCTCGAACTCTGATTAAAGCATCTGATTAAAACGACTAGTATGGGGCAATACTCAATGGAAACATATAGTTCACTTTAGCTCGATTGTTTTATGCTAACGGCGGAGACCGAGCGACCGAGCTTCGCCGTGGACTTGGAGCGAACAAAGAGAGTCAAATTCCCGTATCAAATCCGCAATATTTTTGTCGTCTTAACTGATCTCAGTTACCTGAATACACACAATTTTTTGATGCATCAGCAAATATACGACGCATTTTGCACGTCTTTCATTCTCAACACGTGTTAGCGATTTGTCAAAAATATATCTGCCAAACACATTTTCACTCAACACAGCGTTCAGCGTCGGCGATTTTTTGGGACCAGGATTCAGTAACGAAAATTGGTTCCTATGCTCTCTCTCTTTCTGTCCCTCTCTCTGTCTCTCTCTTTCTCTCTGTCCCTCACTCTTTCTCTCTGTCCCTCTCTCTTTCTCTCTGTCCCTCTCTCTTTCTCTCTGTCCCTCTCTCTTTCTCTCTGTCCCTCTCTCTTTCTCTCTGTCCCTCTCTCTTTCTCTCTGTCCCTCTCTCTTTCTCTCTGTCCCTCTCTCTTTCTCTGTCTCTCTATCTCTCTTTCTGTCTCTTTCTATCAATCTCCCTCTCTGTGTCTCTTTCTATACTTCGTATTTGATAATGTTGTTTGAAACTTTCCATAAAAGGCATAGACGTTTTTTAGGTCAGTTACATCCGATTTACATGATCATTTCAGTGTTTCAGCAACCATCCACACGCCCAGTGCGCCTTCCAGAGCTCCAGAGACGACACTGACCAGGCATGTGTCTGCCATAAGTCCTAAATTATTCGTCAAAAGGAGACATGCAAATAGGGCCTTCGGGAGTGTTAAATATTAGATACAATAATTTTCATCCTCCATACTTCCATTTTATGGAGAAATCGATTGAAACAAAATATCTTAGTCAAACGAAATTCTAGTCTATTAAATGTAGATTTGTGAAGCTTAGATCCATGATTTTTGTCGATCAACGACAGTCGAGTATAGAAATAGTTTCCTAACTTGCCGTCATGGAACCACAGGACCAGACATTAACTTCTGAATATTGGGATTAATCCTGTAGATCCAGAGTTAGCAATATTTCCGTGATGCAGTACCAAAAGACGGGATATTTTGAATTTTACAGTAAGAACATAAAGAAATGAATCAAAGTAAGTAATGTTCTGTGACACATTATTCTATGGCACATTTTAATGAATGATGAAATATATGTTATTTATTTGTCATAAAATGGTATATTCTCCTAAATAATTCATATATGTCTGTCATAGACAACTCACCTTATTCCCGAATACCTTATCAATGAGTTGTTCGCAGTAGCAACAGGTGAACGTAACCATTCACCTTTTTTCTTTTTCAAATCATTTATTTTTGTCCAAATTTACATCGATCAGTATTTCGGCTCTACAGATGCTTAGTGACTTATTCTAAGCTTAAAAAGTAAGAGTGGGAAAAATCGCATTAAGCACCACCAGAAAATCAATGGGAGATGATATGAATTGCTAAAGTTATTTATTTCTTTTCAAAGCTGGAAAAGCAGTTTTAGAATGAATGAAGGAGATATATGTTTTTATTCTCAGAAAGGGATGGTTATCTATGCCGAGGTTGTAAAAGGATGGTCCGATTATGTTAGGAAGGTCAAAGAAGAAATTGTGGGATATGTGAATGATTTGCTCTTTTATTGGCTTCAGGTTGAAATCGGAATAGGGGGTTGCGTTTCTGACAAAAAATGGGGCTTTTGCAATGCGGAGGATACTGATCTTGTTTATGTGGGATGTTGCTGAATGACACCAGACCGGGCATGCGTAAAGAAGGAGTGGTCGGAGAACGGATTTATATAGAAACCCTGTATTTTCGGGGCTGAGTCTACTTTTACAGTTTGTAGTGGGAGAAAGCTGATGAAGTTTCTGACGCGCTTACTTCTAAGTGATCTTTCCAGGTTAGTTTTATGTCTGTATAGAGACCTAGGTACTTGACTAATGAACTGAATCGTAACCAAAGGATGGGAGAGTTGTTTAGCAGGAATGGAACCTTTCACCTCCACCCCACTTCACCATGTCCTCTTTCACCTCCTTCACTTCTCTTCCAATTCCTCCACCAGCTTCTCCCACTTGCAGACTGAGCGGGAGGCGGGAGACCGTCGATACTTCGATAACAGCCTAATGAACCCTTCATTAAATATTGCTCGGCAGCTAATGGATTGATTGCAGCGGGGAGTTAGCCACCGCTGCATGCTGCACGGACCGGAAGCCGTTGGAATTCGAGATCACAAGCGCCTCTTGAGCGCTGCCCACCATCTCCTCTTTCGGTTTCAATTTTACATCCCGCGCTCACCCAGCCGCCCAACGCGCAGGCCGACGCGAGGGGACGGCTCATTTGTGGAAATTAGGGCTACAGCACTCGTCGCTTTCCAAAAGGTATTTTCCGAACCGTGTTCGTTACATACTGCACGTAACCACACAGCTACAATACCTATTTGATTTTTTGGGAGCAAGTGTTTTCCTGGTTCAATGTACTGTTGAGATGTTTCCGATAACTCGTGAAGCACGTTAAATATTCGGCACTGTTTGAAAAATTGAATGTTAAGTAATGAGTTGAACCTTCAATATGACTGAAATACCAAAATAGAAGTTGAAACATTTTACAGACCGATGTTTTAGTAAAAACGCTAATTTAATTTTCTCTTCTAAAAAATGTGATGTAAATGAATTTAAACGCATCTTCTAAAAATAGAATATACTAATAATCAGTTAAAAGAACGGTGTAGGTCACTGTTTAGGAAATATTGTACTGCACTAAAAATTAAAACGCTATAAATAAACATTCCGGCACTTAACTAAAATAATATCTTGTATAAAAACTAGTGCATTAATAACAATTTTGAAAATGAAAGAGATTAAAAAAAACAAATTAAAAATTATCACTGTAATACAATCTAAGGTCTCCAACATTTACTATACCCTTTCATAGTCTAATTTGTATAATTAAAACTCTTTTTTAATAAAAATTCACATTACTCAAAACGAGCAGGTCATATTTGCATGATATGGCAGTTATTTTTCTCCAATTTTTCCAGACGTATCGAAGTGCTCCATAGTGTGCTCCATCTATCCTGGGGATGGAGCACATTGATACAAATGCCAAAGTTTTTAAAATTAATCCAGAAATATTACAAAAAGCAACGATTGTCAGTTAACAACACATTACACTAGTTTTGCTGAAATCTCATAGAAAAATAGCTTCTGTTTTCTGGGCACCAATATAATTCTTAGAAAAAAACAATATCGTGCTCCAGTTCCCCTACCCGTTGATGGCATGCGGCTTCCCCAAAATTGAGAGAAGGGGATCATAACAATGCGTTTGCACGTAATTTCATCTCTGGTTACAAATACATACGGCAGTCTGTTGTTCTGGAATTCCTAATGTACAAAACATGTTTGCGGCATGTTTTCTCTGAATAATTTCATTTAGTTAACTACTAGTTCTACCCCTGCTACATATGATTATTAGCCCAAATTACACATGATTACATTTTACATATGATTAAATTCCAAGCATCACTTAAACTCTTCTTGGTACGGACGAACACTAGAACACAGTGATTTGTTGCATTACTAAATTACAAATAAATAAATGCTACATAAAAACACACATATTCATCTAAAGTTTTCACAGTATCTTTTAAGTTTTCGCCTTACTACTTACGTAGTAAAGATAAACTATTGAACATCTTTATTGTCAGATCCTGGCAACGAAAAAGTGGATAAAGCTTGTTCCTATATGTAGTAAATTACTTCATCTAATATCTTATGTGGTCAGAATAAACATTTAATGAGTTCTTGATACGGAAAATTCTATTCACGACAAAATATTCCTCTGTCAGTCAGAATGCCTGCCTGTCAACACTAGGGCCTAAACCGTTCAGACGATTTTCTCCAAAATTGATCTGAACAAACTCAAAGCTTTAGAGTTTGAAACAAAATTTTCATTGCGAGAGAAACTTTACATGAACAAACAGTTTTGCAAATTTTATCAAAAATAATTTCAATTTTTTCAAATTAAAACTTGTCCTTGGATAGCGAAGAGAACACTACAAAAAATTATGCTTGCCAAATTTTTGTTTCACACGCTGATATTCGAAAATTGCAAAAGTTAAAAACACTGCGAGAATGTATTACTTGTTATGAGAGTTACGGACTGAACGGCTGTTCTTGTTAGGCCACTAGGTCTCTATTGAAGATTCGTTCTCTATATCCATGACTGTGGTACGAGCTGCGAATTGATTGATGGATTGATTGTTAGTGATTCCGAGAGCGTCAACTATTGAGGCCATTAGTTCCATAAGGGCGGTGCATGTTTTTCATCATGAGAGGCGGTGATCTTCTCCCGCTGGATGGCGAGATTCGGCGCCGACCTACCGTTGGCTAGCGGGCTTTTCTCCAATTATGTATCTCCCACCAGTGGGTCACCGTCCCAGCTGAGACAATCTCTAAGCTCCCGACCGGTCTCCCGGCATGTGTGGTAGTGTAGTGCATGTTAGTGTAAGTGTGTGGGTGTAAGGGGTGAGGATAGGACAAGGAAGAGGAAGGAATGATCTCGCGCGGTCCATGGCCCGTTTGTTGGGGCACTACTCCGGCAATCCTCTGGTGTTGATCGGAGAACCCACGGAAAACTACCGATCACAGCAGCCGGCCACTAGAATTCTCCTCCAGACAGCGCCTGAATTCAATCTAGTTCTCTAGCTAGTGTCGAAAATCCTGCCGCCGTCGAAACTCGAACCCAGGATCTCCCGGTCAGAGGCACTGCAGTATGAGGTGCAGAGAAACTAGGTGCAGGGTGCGAGAAAGAGCGAGCGAGCTGAGACCACAAGGCCCAAATCGAAGCTGCCTCGGAATTCGCGGCAATTCGCACGTGTGCTCTCCATCATCTGCACTGAACAAGAGGCGTTTTGTCTCTGCGGCTCATTCGATTGATTGATTCATGTTTGCGGGCGCGTCAACTACTTAGGTCATTAGTCCCGTACGTGTAGTGCGTGTTTTTTCTCGGGAGATGGTGATGATCTTTTCCCCGCTGGATGCTGAGATCTGGCGCCGACCTACCGTCGACGGGCGGGGTTTTACCCTCAACCAGGTATCTCCCATCAGCGAGGCACTGCCCCAGCCGGGACAAGCTCTAAACTCCCGACCGGTCTCTCAGTATGTGTGGTAGTGCAGTGCATGTTAGTGTAAGTGTGTGTGTGTGTGTGTGTGTGTGTGTGTGTAAGAGGTGAGGATAGGACAAGAAAGAGGGAGGAAAGATCGCGCGCGGTCCGTGGCCTGAATGTAGGGTACTGCTCCGGTTCATTCGAGTTTTGACAAAAGTAACCAGTAAATTTTCGTCTATTTCAAACCGTGTTCATACGAGAATTTTTAAACAATAGAATGGCAGTGATAACAAAGCAATGAAGTGAATAATCATTAATGGGTTTTGAATTGCGTAGGATGCGAAAATAGCCTTTCCTCCACCATATCATTTTTAAATACTTGGACCAACAAATATATGGTGCACTAGGAAACATAACATCGTTCGGTCTTTGATCACGTTGACAGTCGTCTGAGTCATTTTCAAAAAGTTACTTGCTTTTTACTCTCTTCACAAACAGCATTGGAACAGTTGTATTAAATGGGTGAGTGAACAATAAAACAGGTATTTCTTGAATACTGTGAGTATTATTTCGCAATGAAATTGCAATTCCTGTACACCTGTGTAAAGGAAGATAACTGTCACATTTTCAATTCTTATGTGGACAATTTGAAGAATTGACTTTCTAATCAGAAACGTAGTTTAGGTTGACGCCATCAATTTTTGACAAAAATATCGAGATCAAAATAATTAACATTTTTATCTCTTAAACTCTTTGCAAAAATAATTTTCGAATACGATTTAAATAACTTTCTGAGATTGTTTCAAAACTAGATATTACATTTTCATTGTCTTTAATCTCAATGAGTTTTCCATAGAATGAGAAAATGGTATTTTTTTTACTAGATTTCTTTATAGTCGCATCAACATCTTGGTTATTAGCGCCTATCCAAGTACTGTATTACATTAGGTATGATTACAGGGTTTATGCCAAACACTGTATTACAGTTTAACTTTACAATATACTTTAACTGGTCTTAATCATACTTGGGAAGAAAATTTATACAAGAAAATGGGATTAAATTTCATTAAATATGTTGATAGATTTACAAAATTTGATTATTTTATCTTGATCTTCTGATGAATGCAGGATGGCTTCGTATTTGAATCCAAATGATTGCCTCTGGTAGTTGTATCTGGGGCATATTTTAAAGATATGATCTAGGTCAAGTCTAGTATTGCAAAGTTCACATATCGGGGGAAATGATTTTTGCATTAGATATAGGTGGCTTAAGTTGGATTGTCCACATCTTATTCTTGAAAGGACTGTTTGGTCCCTGCGGCCAATTTTTTTATTGATAATTGGTAAAAAAATGTGCTTGTTGACTGATGGATATTGCTGGATTTATATCTGCGCCAAAAGCTGTTCCAGTGAAGGTTTAATTTGTGATTAATGTTTTCCCAGAAATCTTCAAATTTAATTGTTTCTGTTGGATAGATCTGGTTGGTATTAGTCGTAGCAATTTTGGCTTCTATATCAGAAATTTCGTTACCAAAATTTCTTTGTGAGCAGGTATCCACGCGATTGCGATTTCCCCCCTGCTTTTGTTATATTGTAGTGAATTTCGTGAGTGCAGTTGTTTATTTCCAATTTTGATTTGCGGTTTATTTCTTCAACTGTTGTGAGGGAGTCAGTAAATATGATATACTTTTGATTCTCATGGGATTTTTAATCTCTCTTAAGGAGAGTAATATGGAATATAATTCTGCTGTTTTATTGAAGTTATTGGATTGAGAGTCTGTTTTAATTTGAAATCATGCAAGTAAATGGCTGATCCGACTCCATTTTTATATTTTGCCCCATCGGTGTACACATGGTTATAGTTTTTGTATTTGTTGCAGAGTTCAATGAATTTTCTGTTCCATGCTTCTGTTGTCAATTTTCCTTTTTTATATTCTCTGACAGTTAAATCAGTATTAATAGTATGAAGAATCCAGGCTGGAATAATACTGATTCTCTTTGTTTCCATTTCGGGAATTTCAAAATCAATTTCTTCGAGAATGTTAATTTTGTTGTTAATGTCCTTACAATTTTATAAATATTTCTGAAGGCCATCTTGCGTGATACAAAAAGTAAAACCATCATAAATTCGATTGTCCTGACCTTTTAAAGCAACTTGAAGCTGCAACAAGACTTGAATATATCAATCTGCTTTCATCAAATATAAATAATTAACAATGCCGTGAATCAAAGTGATACAAAATACTTGTACAAAGGCAAAACACTTGTAATTTTCAAAACTATTTTTTTTCTTCTTCCCAGAAACGCGGTACCTAGCTTACTGACTCTTTAATTCCCAGAGTGCGGATTGGATCGCGCCTGAAATGTGTGGATATTAAAAGCGCAAAATCCTGTAACAAATGTTTGATTTCGACTTCGGCGGAGTGTCTGAATATGAATAAGCTCACGCTTGCGATTACTTCCCTTCCGTCAATACTTGCTCCATGCTTTTTCGTGCTTGTTTCCGAGTATGCAAATTCCGAGAAGCCTGGGGATAAGAGTGTTCAAATGAAGACGATTCCAAGAACATTTTTACGAACTCGTGTCTGAGATGTGTGGATTCGACATGTATGTTAATATAACTGCCAAACAGAATAATCATGTAGTCATAAGTAAAATATGTAATTACATCAAAATATATAAAACAAAAATGGTTATAATTCATTCAAATGTCATACAAAATGAAATAATTAATACCAATATCAGGTACCTGCCAAAACTTATTTTCAGGAAATTTTGTTCCCTATTTATTACGCAACATTTATGCGCTTGTTTGTCTAAATTACTAGCATTGTTCTGGGTATGAAAGATTAGAGAAACAGCTGAATTGAGGTACATGCGAGAGCACGAAAGGAAAGTGGTCCCTCGAGAGCAATGCAAACTCTGTGACCTTAGGCACGATCACGTGAACACAATGAGAATAGCGATACACAGAGGAGGCCCACGGACGCTCAGCAGGAGGTAGACGAAATGACATTTGCTAATTACTCTCTGCTCGGTTGGTAGCAAACCTCTACTAAAATGACCAGCGGGTAGAGCTTCAGACACAACAGGCTCTCTTCAAGGGCTGCAATGTTAATTGTAAGGGAGTGAAATATGAACAAAATGAGTTAGTGATATACGAAGAAGACTGCTTTGGTTAAATTAAATATTCCTTACGCGCTCCCCACATACTTAACCATTTTCAAAATTTTATTATTGTTTGTTTTAATAAAGCATCATTTTATGGTAAAACGAGTATGAGAACTGAATTTGATAGCTGTTTGATAAATGAATAAATTGTTACAATAACAGTGAGCGTTTTCTATTACAAATTGTATTTATAAATCAACATTTAAACAAGATTTATTTACTTACATTAGAATTAGTAAACTTTTCATGAATATGTATGATTTTAAGAATCTACGTGGAGTAAATGCTTGTTGACAAAACATAAGTTTCTCCTTTATTAAAATGTTTACATAATTATATTATAATAAACATTTTAAAATAATTAAAGTAAATATGTACAAAATTATAAACTTCCCTCGTCATGAGAACTGAAGAGTAAAGAAATAATTAAAGAGTGCGAACCTCTGGCACATGTTCATAGAGCTAAAACGTTTCAGAAGTCATTGATGTAGAGAATATTGTTATCTGAAGATTGGAAATCATCATTGAATTACTGTGTGATTCTAAATTACGTGAGTTACTAAATGAAGAACCTCCTGTTATATTGGGTTAGTATATTCTGTTTTGCTCCTTATTCTACGTGACTCGACAAAATAGTATGTAAATATGAACTTCCTTGGGTTGCTTTGCATAAACAGAGCGCCTCGTATTAATGTTTCAAAATTACAGAGTATTAAAGCAAAGATTTTCTTTTACGACCTTTAGTAGCAAAACGAACGTTACAGAAACTGCACTTGCATACGAAGCGCACTCACTGCGCTTGTTAAGAAGTCGCTTTCGTATGCAAGTAATCACAGCCAACGAAATTTTCAACGCCCCGGCAAAAAAGTGCTAACAAGATGCACTAAGGAACAGCGGGGCGGTCATATCCGCCTGAGTGGGTATCTGGCAAACAGTAGCGGAGAGACCTCCCTAGGAAACTTCCCTGAATTCTATTTCTTCTCAAGGCTTTGTTTGGTGAGGTGGAACTTCTGAATTCCGAGATTACCGTCCTGGAGAAATTACTCACGAACTAGAAAAAGCGAAATCCGTTGCAAATATTCTGAATCTATTTACCGGAAAAGGTTTTACGAAGGAAATATTTTGTGCCCTAAATTCACATTCACTCATGTGGCATGTAATTATTTTGTTTAATATCAGGGCTACTGGAGGCGCTCTGGATTCAAAATTATCCGTTTCCTCTTCATTCTAATTTAAAAATTTATTTTGTAAATTAGTAAACATTTGTCAACATTATTTTAAATACGATTAGTCCTTTGTGAACCTGATACCTCAAACAATCAACTTGGAAATATCATTGAAATGATTACTTGACTGGAGTATTAATAATACTATGATTAAAAAACTAATGAGTAATTATTCTTAAAAAAGTATGAATTAAAGCAGCACGCTTTGGTAAAAGTAACAAACAGCAAACGCTATTGTACAGACAGGAATTTCTGCGCCACACTTCATTTATTTTCTCACGCGTGAATGATGCCGCTGAGTATAAGAAAGGTCCAGAGGGAGAACAGGAATGAAGAGAACATCTTCTCTAACTCCGGAAATTTTCTTCAAGCAATTAACAACTTGGATGTGACTGGAAGGCGGAACAGATAGAATTAAATAGAATACCGTCTCATTTTTGTACTGCAGCTTGTGATCATTTTCCCCCTTGAGCACCTGTGTGATTTGGTGATATCTTATACTTTAATCGAATGTGTTTTTTAACTCTCCTTACTTATAAACGAAAAATAAACACGAGCGATGCAACCAAAGAGTAATAAATTAATACTGGCACGGACGTCGGAAGCCAAATCTTCTAAATACTTCATGAGTGGTTTTTCAAAAGTGCATTTCCACTTACATACTCCCTAAATAAATGTAATTTTTAACGCTCATTTCTTTTAGTTCTTTATTTTCGATTTGCTTTTTCATCTTTGATTGATGTATCAAAGTATATTTTCTATAATCCACAGTAGTACCTCCTCTCACACAACTACTCATTTCGGTTAGCGATCGGCAGAAGCTACGGGAATTTATCAAAAAGCTACCAAAGAGAGAACACGGAGAAGACCACCTCTGTCGGCATCGTAAGCGCATTGTGGAAATCACGAGAAAGAGATAGATATAGAGATAGATAGAGAAACTTCAAACGTGCGTGGCTGCTGCGTAGGTTCCCGAGACGCAAGCAGGCGCCTAGCATTACGAAAGCATCGATATTCACGTTTTCTTCAGAGGTTTCTTATATGCATTTATTACGAATAATTGAACATTTAGAAGCCACTTTTCGTATTTCTCACCAACTAGCCAATTTGTATGTGCGGAAGTTGGCGAGCCGAACCTGCAACACTAGCGCGTCCTACAGTAGCACCCTCACGCTTTGTCTCGGGTTTTGATGTAGCGTTGCGTGGCCCTGTCTGGGCGGCCGGCGCGAGTGCTGTGCGGGGTTGCCTACCAGGGGCCGGGCCGAGGCGGAGGGGCGTGGGGCGCCGCTCAGGGAGTAATTCGTCGGGCGGGGGCTCGTCGGCCGCGCGACGCGAGTCCATTTTTACCCCGTCGTCGAGGGCGCGTTGCGTATGCAGAGCGAGCGTCCGGCGCCAGCAGCCCGCGCCGTGATGGACAACGTAAACACTAAAGTGAAATAACAGCTCTATATTACGCCTGCAGAGTTATTACGCTTGTTTTACTGTCGGCCCCGGCGCCGGGCGGCGGGCCGCGGGCGCGGACGCCGCCGCCGCCGTCCGCGCGTTTCATTGCTCTGGGATTCCCGTTATGCGCCGCGAGTTTTACGCCAATGAAACAAAGACGCGGGCGGAGAGGGATGGAGGGCAGGCTGCTGGGGTGACGGGTGGTGAGCAGAGTTGAAGGACTGCGTGCGGGCTGGAGTGGAATTCGGAAGGCAGGTCCGTTTGTGGGGGTCGGGTTTGCGGATTTCGTTGAGGGTCGGGTTGCGGTGCGGACTGCGTGCGGGACTGCGTGTCGGACTGCGTGTCGGACTGCGTGTGGGACTGCGTGTCGGACTGCGTGTCGGACTGCGTGTCGGACTGCGTGTCGGACTGCGTGTTAGATAACGTGTCAGACTGCGTGTTAGATAACGTGTCAGACTGCGTGTGGGACTGCGTATCGGACTACGGTTCGGATTGAGTACCGGATTGCGACCAGTGGCAGAACCCCAAAAAAGCCTCGAGTTTTTTTACTATCCTTTATTTCGCAAAATTGATTTAAGTGTTTATTTATATTAGAATTATCTAATTATTTAAACAATGATAACGTATACTACTTTATTCACGCTACAAAAACAATATTCAAAATAATAACCAAAATATGTATTATTTAACAAAACTATTTGATGCCCCCCCCCAAATGATAGGAAGGATCCGCCCCCTAACTGCAAGTAGAATTGCGTGTCGGACTGCGTGTCAGGTGCTCAGTGTCGGGTTCTGAGTG
Organism: Acheta domesticus; assembly: GCA_031308135.1. NCBI lineage: Eukaryota > Metazoa > Arthropoda > Insecta > Orthoptera > Gryllidae > Acheta > Acheta domesticus. Next base: position 8,058,385 of record JAHLJT010009436.1, on the reverse strand, counting down.
TTGGGTTCTGAGTGTCGGGTTCTGAGTGTCGGGTTCTGAGTGTCGGGTTCTGAGTGTCGGGTTCTGAGTGTCGGGTTCTGAGTGTCGGGTTCTGAGTGTCGGGTTCTGAGTGTCGGGTTCTGAGTGTCGGGTTCTGAGTGTCGGGTTCTGAGTGTCGGGTTCCGAGTGTCGGGTTCTGAGTGTCGGGTTCTGAGTGTCTGATTCTGAGTGTCGGATTCTGAGTGTCGGATTCTGAGTGTCGGATTCTGAGTGTCAGGTCCTGAATGTCGGATTCTGAGAGTCAGCTTCTGCGTGTCGGATTCCACGTGTCGGGTTGCGAGTTGGATTGCGGGTCGGATTGAAGGTTGATATGGGGAAGGGGTCTGGTTGTGTTATAAGACTAATAAGATAACATAAGACTGGGTGCGGAGCGAATTACGTGTCACATGACGGGTGGGGGCACCACTTTGTGAACCAAAATGGTGAATATCAAGTTGTGAATCAAGTGTGAGCAAACATAGATCAGGTTGTGAGTAAATCGAATCGCCGGGAGGAACGGGTTACAAACAGGAATTCGGACCGGGATATCAACCAGACTGTGAGACGGGATGGCGTGGAGGGTAGAGGGTGAATTTAGATCCTGGCAAGGCGCGGAGCCGAGCCTGGGACAAAATGTGAGTCATACAGGGATGTGGAATGGTGTGCGGGGCAAGTATTCTGCTTTATCTCTTTTCGCGCCTGCGTCGTAAAGCTCTGGCGGCCATTTCGCCAATTTCTCTGCCCTCGCGCGCCGCCGCCGCCGCAGCAGCCACCTTCCTCGCAACTGTCACTACATTAAGCTCCTTGCTTGCGTCGGCGGCAGTTGTTATCAGCGACTGCCATCTTGTCGACGCTTCTCATGACGCGGCATTTGCCACGTGTTTGAGAGGCGACGTGAGGGCCCTAAGGATGAGGATGTTTGTGTTCAGTTTAAGGACAACATAACAAAATGAGCTGTTCTATTACAATATTAATAAAAGGTATTGTAATGGGACGGTCGCACACGTACTAATTTCGGCGTGTGCCAGATGAATATTTTATATAACAGGGAGTCCGGGAAAACTTAGCTGGCTGAAAATGTGCGTTTCTCCGCTACCTGAGTGCGCGAAGGGTCGCCGCCAGCCGCCGATGGGAGCGCCTCCCTTTGTTCAATACCGTTTGCCACACCTCTGGTATTTCCGAGCGCTGCGTCAGAGCACACCCCGCGTCTTCTCGGAAATCGTGGTGACGTGAACGCCCACTCGAAATCGGGTTCCAACCGTCGATGGACCCATGGCAATTGGACGGCGCGCATCACGCGGTTTGGCTGCGCCAATAGTCGAACACTAGGCGGGGGTGAGACATGTGATCTCGCGAGCAAGGGAGGTTGCTGCGAACGCGAGACTCGGCCATTCCGAGACGAACGACGACCGCGAGTGTTACCTTCCGATGTAAGCGACGACCGAGGTGTTGGGTCCGATGGTAACGACCGCCGCGAGACGCTAGATCGCCGCCGGCAACGCATCGTCGCCACCTCACCGCCCGCTCAGGTGCCGCCGAAGGGAGAGGCGGAACACCGTGTGAGTGCCGATACTCGAATGAACGAAGAAGCGTTCGGACGCGGCCTGAGGGCCGGCCGCCGCTAAAAGACGCTTTGGTGTGGCGATTCCTGGCCTACGCCGCCGCAGTCAATGCCTGCCGCGCGCGCCTGCCCGCGCACAGCCCCAAGTCGCCGCCGCAGTCAACGCCTGCCGCGCGCGCCCGCCCGCGCGCAGCCCTGCGCCGCGCCGCAGCCAGCGCTGCCGCGCGCCGGGCCGCTGCCACGCCGACGTCGCCGCCGCGTTAGCCCGCGTGCCGCGCGCGCCTGCCCGCGCACAGCCCCAAGCCGCCGCCGCAGTCAACGCCTGCCGCGCGCGCCCGCCCGCGCGCAGCCCTGCGCCTGCCGCGCACGCCTGCTCGCGTGCCGCTACACCGCCGCCGCGGCCACCAGCTGCCCGACCGGTCCAGGAAACGGGGGGAAGCGCCGCTGCCCTGCCGCCCGACACCCGGGCCGATGCCGACGCCCGGAGGGGCGGAGCGCCCGTGCGATGACCCGGAAGGGTTGGACTGTTAAGTTAAGCTAGTTATAAGTTAGGTTAAGATAGTATTAAGAACTGTAGGGGGGCTTCACCCGATTATTTTTGCTTTGAAGTAAACTCAGAAATCATGAAAGAGCGTTTTACTGTGTAGTGCATGAATATGCCCAGTCACGCATGCGTCCTAAATAGATTCCAGCCGGACACATGAGGCAACCTGCAGCAGACGGGAATCCACAGGTGAGTCGGGTCACGCCCTGAGAGAGGTTAACACCGCCGACACCGATGAGTGGTCGTGTGTACGGGGGGGGTGTTACAGTATGATGTGAATATTGCAATTGAACATTAACCCGTGACAATTATAAACCATCTAAACATCTTACATGCTTTCTGTTTTAAATGCAGCTTTCATACGTTTGTAATGTCTATTAAGAGAAACTAAGATATCTTGTAGAATGTAAGCATTAAGATTAAAGACGTATACAGAAGAAATCCATTTGCGTATCCATGTGTTCTGCGACTCAGTAGACTAAATCGAATGGAAAGCATCAAAACAGATTATTATAAATCCATTCTTATAGTATCTAGGTAAGAAGCAAATATCTGCGTGACAATAGAGGTTTGTAGTGTAGGAATATGAGAACATTTTGAAACGAAACCTATTAATATATGGATTAGATTAGCCGGGAACATGCAGACTCACTTAGACGTAGGTGCTTTAAAGAGCAATTACAGGAAAGGAATCAGGTCTAACCTAGTGGTCTTACAAAGTGAATCTGTGATTTGAAAGACTGGCAGTCATCTTCCCATGTAGTCCTTTGTAGGTCTGGGAGTCACCTCAGCGCAGATAGTTGGGGATAGGGGGGAGTGTGCGAGGGAAAGCAGTTAATTTCTAAAAGACTTTTGGACAAAAAAATGTGACATTTCCTGAAAAATGCTCACGAGTGGTACAAATTTACACTAGTCTGGAATGAGTTTGTGAAAGTTGTATGGACACACTTGGAAAAGACGCAAGAAGTGATTAATAATGGTTTACGATCTGCGGTGAATTTAACGCATATTGAAAGACTTAAATGGAAAATGTACATGTTTGCTTTCAAGTGATGTAGAATATTGGATTCATCTTGTCTTGCAATAATAGCTTAGCCATCAAAACACGGAGAGGAAATGGATGGGAACGGGGAACTACTGCTTGAAAAATAGAAACCTAATGCTTGCCCGATACATATTAAGAGGTAAGAGGCCTCTCTTCATGAAATAATTTGGGAAACTGTAACTTGTGAATCGAAAACAGCATTGGTAAGAGTAAATAAATTAAAAATTAAGTTAATTAAAAAGTAAAAAGTTATTTAGTAACAAGTAAATAAATAAATTAATAAGAGCACATTAAGAAGGAAATGAGAATGTGTGTTCAAGAAATAAAAGCAGAGGCGAGTTTGCGGACGATTTGAGTGGCACTATTTCATTTCAGAAGCTGAGGTTTCCTGGATATAAACAGTTCAGAAAGAGTTTGGTAAATTAGCATGCCCTCGTCTTCTGACGGTAAGATTTCGTTTTTACCTTAAATGGACCACATGATCACTGTAACACATGGGCTTTGGTGCACTAGAGAGACCATCTGAGATGAATAACAAATTTCGAAAGGATTGAATACCATATAGTATAGGTTTTCTAATGGATTAAAGACCTTTGGTCTAATCACGTACTATTAGGTAATGTAATGTGAATATGTAATGAAGATCTAAATAAAAAATAAAACTCCTTACTACATCTCCTCTTCCTACTCAAATAAATACCTATATTGTGAACAAAAAAATCGGGATATTAGCCCCTACTAATGTATCTGGTTTCACAATATTAAATACCACATAGCATGACGGTCACATCGGAAAAGCTTACAGCCCTTCTCGGTGATGATGAGATTACGGTCACCTTAAACTGACCTGAATTGACACGGATTATGAGTTTCTAACTCGTAGAAGACAAGTATTTGAAAGGGCTAAAAATACAACGAAGAACAGAAAATGAGTAAGATTGGGGTATTCACTACAAAGAAATCGAGGAAATGCAATGAAATAGGATAATACATTTTAAATAAACGAGAACAATTAACGCTAAAAATTTGATGCGGATGTCAATACAAAACATCTTATTTCTTGGTAATAATAAAAATAGAATTACAGATGATGAGAAGAGTAGATTACATTTTTCTTTCATATTTCTAAGAATTCTAATAAAATATTACGTAAACCATAAAAAGAATACGCTTTTATGTTTATGACGTGAGGAAAATTAATTTAGTTTCGTCGAAATTTCCGCGAAAGCTAAAAAATTCTCTTTGTCAGATTATTCATTTCACGGTGGTTCGATTTCCCGCGTCGTAAGATGACGAGAATTCAGGTTCATTGTAACTGCTTTCGAAACCCTTGGGCCAACGTGAATTTGGGGGCCCCCCTATTCTTAAATTTACCAATCCCCCGCTCCCCCAGTTTAAAGAGAGGTTTGGTTAAAAGTTTGATTAAAAACTAAACATCTCTTCACCGAATGACATTCTCGCATCAACCACCAACATTCCGTATTACAAATATTATCCAATGATGCGCGATACTTCACTCTGTTAGGGGCCGTCCATAAATTACGTAACGCAAATTTCGAGTATTTTCAATACCCCCTCCCCGTTGTAACGCACTTCCCTATCTCTATGTAGCCTCGGATTCTCTCTCTCCCCCTTTAGCGTTACTTAATTTTTGGATGACTCCTTATACCATCCATATCAGGGGGCCTTGAACATCGGGGGCCCTGGGCTCGGGCCCATCCGGCCTGCGAGAATCCCACAATGCAACACTCGTCGTCTACCGTCCACCATCACTTCACCCCGTATTCTCGAACGATGCAACAGCATGTTACGCTGGAATGGGAAAACAACTGCCATTATTTGCCCAGACAAAATCAAAAATTAAGAACGACGTCGTTACGAAAATAATCATCTAACTGGTGTTCTGGCACAATATCAATGTATTTAGACTGCCACTAAGATTACGCACATTAATAGAATGTGAATCGTTTTATACGGTTTTTTATTTTATTTTTCGAAAAAAATAGCATAAAATTGTTTTTTTAAGAACTATCAGGGGCCCTTGAACATTAGGGGTCCTGGGCGTGGTTTGTGACCCCTTTGTCAGGGAACTGTTTCGGCATTTGCCTGGTGTTGAACGGAGAAACCACGGAAAACTACCGAACAGAGCAGGTTCGAAAATCCTGCCACCGCCGGGATTCGAGTCAAGGTCCTCCGGGTCAAAGGCAAAACTGTGACATCAGATGATGCCCTGAGCCACCTCTCTGTTATTATTTGTAAACGTGAATGTCGTGAGACTTCAATGTATTACGTAATGTAACAATATAACAATGTTTTTCTGAGTTTCCAGAGTACCTGGTGGTTAATGATTATAGTACCAAAAGAGAGTGACAGCTGATCGTATTGTGCTGCTACAGAAGTATTATGATCTATTATACAACATTACAATAAACTGTTACTTGTTGGACATTACGCTCAAGTATTGATTTAATCAAAATACTCTCTCGGTACTGCCTTTATCGAGATTTGTATCCCTCCCACTTGAAGCAAAGTGGCCAGCTCTCATCTTGCGACAGGGGGACACACACCAGCTGGCAGCAGTGTCGCCGGCGGCACCCGAGCGACGCACACGAGCCCCGGCAGCTCTCACTTCATATAGACACTCGGGGCTTCTTTTGTTTGCCCATTAAGTCATGATGGTAAATGAGCGTGTGTGCTCATTGACTGGAAACGCCATTACCTCGCGCTTTCCTGGGCGGAAACACAAAGGTAATTCTGCGTAATCCACGGCGGCGGCGGCGGCGGCGCACGATGAAAGCGGAGGCAGTGGCGGAACGAAGTTTATGCACCTCAATTGCGGTAACTCAAGAAATTTCTCGGTCTCCTGTGCCGCGTAATAAAACGCGCTGTCACGTCGTGCGGCGAACGCGCTCCGGCAGCCGCTGACGCTTTGAAATGCACATCGCATTATGCACATACAGCGCCGCATGCGGGCCTTCTCTCTAAATCATTTTATATAACGTCTTGTCAGTTAATAATGTGAGCTTATTTGAAACGTGAAAAATTAAACTGTCGATTATTTCGCTAGAAAATAAACAATCTGCAAATATCACTTTGTCAAAAAATATCGGTTTTTGACTGCAGTTTTTGCCAAAAGTACAAAAGTAAAATAGAATAAAGCTCAAATACAAAGTTTATATTTTCAAAATAGTTTTGATTATATATATATATATATATATATATATATATATATATATATATACACACTTTAAAAATAGCATACACATAATTGAAACTTATTTCATAAAACTACGTTTTAATATTTTTTACATTGATGTTGTTTTTCACGAATTATTATGTTTTAAAGTATTACTAAGACGTAGCTTGATGGCAATGTAGGGATTTTAAGAAGCTCAAAAAAGTCTTAGCAGTATAAGCGTACTTCTGCGAAGATGAGAGGCAAGAAACGAGAGAATTAATTAGAACAAAAAATTGTTTGTAAACGTAACTCATTCTGGCAGAGGCAAGCACTATCACAAACTATGCCTAAAAATGTGAGAAACACCCTGTTGGTAGATAATTTTATATTTTCTCACAGAGAATATAAATGTAAGAGAAACATTATTTATAAATCATATATATCATATAGGAGAGCACGCACTGTAAAAGCAATGTCTCCGTGAATATTTGTTTACCCTAGATTACAAACGCGTCGCCTACCAGATGCAACTAGTGCCGAAACCTTCCTCCACCCCCTTTCCCTCACTACCAGTTTCTGAAACACTGTGCACCTTCATTCTGTGACAAGCCAATCAAATACACGAGACGTGTGCTTACCTATTTCCGGTATATGTCGTTTTAACACGCGTCGTGCAGTAGACTATGTTTTTGCAGTTATATCATTGATATTAGTTGCGCTATATTGGCTAATCCTGTGAATAATGAATACAAAGTCTTTATCTTATAGCATGTAAGTTTCGTTCCGAACACTTAGCAATCGTAATGGGTCGGTGTCGATCATAACAAAGGACGCATGACGCGGTACTTCTACGGAGGCTTCTCAAACGCACCATGTGGACAGCACCAAGCGAGTGTCTGATGTGACCGTCATCCATTAAAACTTTTAAAATGTATTTTGTAACGCCACATAATACATGTTTAATCAATAAATTTAGTGCTTCATTGTAAAAAAGAGTTTTTTTTCATTATTTTCACCCAAAGTTCTGTCAGACTACGCCTTTGTAATAATGCTTGGTACCGGTCAACTTTGTAATCTGGGTTTAAATATATCTGAGCTATCTAATCTGTGTGAGGAATAGTTATAAAAACAGTGTTTAATAAATATCTATTAAGAGTTGTTAATGGAAGATTGGAACTGCTATTTGTTTTTAAATAAATCCCTAGTGTGTGTTATAAAAGACATGGGAAACGAACGAACGTTCCCAAAATAATTCATTCCCTATCCGGTCCACTGATTGCGTCTCCGCGCGGGGTTCGGGCGGATACTTTAGAGACTGGCGACGCGGATGACAGGTGGCGGCGGGGCGATAGCGGAGGCGGGGCAGCGGGGGGCGGGGGCGGGGGATGGGGGAGAGCGCTCGCCGCCAGAGAGCGCTGCGTCGATAAGTGCTGCCGACGCTATTTGTCACCCGCCGCCTAATCCATCGCTCGCTACCTCTGCGCGGTCTCTGCCTCTCGCTCCTGCCTCCCTACTCCTTCCCACCCTCTCCTTTCGGTCTTTCTCGCTTTCTCTCATTCACGCCCTCTGACCCTCGCACACACTTTCGGTCGCTCTCTCATTCTTCCTCTCAACCACTCTCCTGCTCTCTGTCTCAACCACCCCTGCAAATTTCTCACTAATACTCCCTCTCAATTACGCTTGCGCTCGCTGAATTACTTTTGAGCTCTGTCTCAATTACTCTCGCACTCTCTTTCAATAATTCTCGCACTCTCTCAATAATTCTCGCACTCTCTCTCAATAATTCTCGCACTCTCTCTCAATAATTCTCGCACTCTCTCTCAATAATTCTCGCACTCTCTCTCAATAATTCTCGCACTCTCTCTCAATAATTCTCGCACTCTCTCTCAATAATTCTCGCACTCTCTCTCAATAATTCTCGCACTCCCTCCCAATTACTCTCCCCTTCCAATTACTCTTGCGCACCCTCTCACCCTCTCAATTTCTCTCTCTGTCTCTTGCAAACACTCACTCACATTCTTTGTTGCTTTATTCTTCTATATTTTAACGAGAATCTAATTTTCCCCCAACTCTCTCTCTCTCTCCCCCTCTATCGATCCATCTATCTATCCATTTATCTATCTATTTATCTCTATCTCTCTCTCTCTCACTATTTCCTCTGTGTATTTCCGTCTATCTCTCCCTCTCCCTCTTTAGATATATTGCCTCCTCCCTTTCTGCCTCCAAAACCTAACGTTCCTTTCTGCTCTATCAAAATTTCCTAGATATATTACCTCATTCCATCTCTTCGCCTGCCAGCAAACCCGGGCTCGCCCTGAATCTTCACTCTTCACGCCCATCCAGCAGCGCGCGGAGGACATCTTGTAAAGTGCGGACGCCTCCTCTCCGGATCCCGCCCACCCCTCCTCTGCTTCCCCCTCCTCCCCCGCGCCCCCGCCACCGCGCTCCGCCGAGGACCCGAGCGGGCAGGGGGAGTGGGAGGTTCGCGCGCACCTGTACGTCTTCCAGCGGCGAGAATGAAGACCTCGCTCCACGACGCGCGGTAGACGGCGACAGAGGAGGTCGAGGGGGGGGCGGTGGAGGAGATCGGCGGCTGAGGTGGGCGGCGGGGGCGGCGTGGAAGGCGCGCTATTGACGAGTTCTCTCCCTTCCAAATACCTGCTGAGATATCGCTCAACTTTTTCCCTCGCCCGTTCGCATATATCGATGATAACGCAGTGCTTTCAGTGGGGTGCTCTGGCAATGACAGATATACTGCAGACACGCTTACTTCAAGTCCAAACTGTTGTAGAAGGGAGCAATAGAAGAAAAATTACATAATCGATTTGTAAGATGAATCTGAATTTACAGAACACTCTTTCTTTCCATATTTTTTTTCCAAATGATGTCTGAGTAAATCAAATAAGAATTTGAATAATCATATTGAATTATGACGATCATTATGCAGTGTGAAATTATTATAAAAGAAAATCTACACTTCAATACACTCTAAATAGAAATGCATGTATCATACGTTGCGTATTTCAATTAGTAAGCCCCAAGTTTCTTGGGGCATAAAAATTGTGAAAGTTGATAACAGGGAACGTTATACTTTTCGCGTCATTAGGAGTAAATTAGATTACATTAGATTTATTATTAATTCTGCAATTAAGTATCATTACTTGGTAGCAGAATGTCTTAACATAACATACATTAAGCTTACATGGGCTAACAATAAATTACAGGAGAGTAGATAATTTAAATAATAATAATAATAATAATAGTAATAAAGAATAATAGTATATAATTTCACAGCGAAAGCTTACTCCAATTCATTTTACCCCACTTGACTTCACTTCACCGCACTTCACAACACATAAATAACGAAATAACTGCTAACCCAACTCCAAAATGTCTACTGTTCTGCGGCGCACGGCGAGGCCGACAGCGCGCCCGCTTCGCTTAGCGAACAGCCAGCCAGCGCCCGGGTCTCAGACAAGGCGCGCCCACGTCGCCCGCAGCGTCAGTTGGGCCCTGGCGGCGGCGGAGGCGAGGGAGCGCCTGCCTGCGGCGGCCTCTGAACAAACTAGGCGAGGGCGGTGGCAGATGGCGGCATCGCGGCTCCATAAAGCAGCCCCAGCCACTTGCCCGCACGCTCCGCGCCCGCTAATGCGGAGTTACGAGCGACTACGCCGCGCCCCGCCCCGCCCTGGCACACCCAGCCTCGTTTCACCGCGCCTCTTCCCACCCACCCACACACCCGCGCCCCGCCCGCGCCAGCACGAGGGATCGCCTGGGCTCATTCTCGCGTCAATACATCGCCCCTACTCCCACAAAGACAGTACACGATAAGATGGGTGGCTAATGGCTCGTAGGTCATTAGTCCTGTAAGCGTAGTGCATGTTTTCTCTCTCGTGAGGTGGTGGCGGTGATCTTTTCCCCGCTGGATGGCGAAATCCGGCACCAATCTACCGTCGGCTAGCGGGGCTTTCCTTAACCAGGTATCTCCCACCAGCGGGGAACCGGCCCAGCCGTGACAACGGGACACGCTCTAAGCACCGGTCTCCCGACATGTGTGGTAGTGTAGTGTATGTTAGTGTAGTACGTGTGTATTAGCGGATAGGATAGAACAAGGAAGAGGTAGGAAAGATTGCGCGCGATCCGTGGCCCGTTTGGGAGGGTACTGCTCCGGCATTCGCCTGGTGTTCATTGGAGAAACCACAGAAAACTACCAATCAGCCGTCCGCTACAATTCTTCTCCAGACAGAGACTGATTTCGGCTTAGCTGACAAGCTAGTTTCGAACGGTGCTTGGACCGTCGGTGCTGGAAACTAGGACCTCCCGGTCAGAGGGACTGCAGTGACATCCGTTTGATGCACTGAGCCACCTCTCCCGATCACACACACATACGAAAATAAATAATAATAATAATAGCATTATGAATCTACGTTGATAAATAACCCCTGAACGAAGCGTTCTAGGGCATTAAAAATTAAATCTAAACGTTCCTCACACTATAATCTACAGAATGAGACCTTCATGAACATTCTATTACATTTTTGCTGGTCCGACGCTTCTCGATATTATCTCACCAGCTCAAAGACCTGCAGAATCTGAAACTAAATGCGAATGAGTGGGACAGAGAGGCAGAGACAGAGACACACAGACAGACAGTTTGAAACAGAGAGACACGGAGAGACAAAGAGAGAGGAAGGCATGGAGGGACAGAAAGGGAGATGAAAGGGGAAAGAGGGAGATGAAGGGCAGGACAACGTCTAGTAATTAGTAAAATTCAAGACAAATTAATAGACCACGAAAAGTCGTTTAACTAGTTAAAACTCGATCAAATGAAAGGAGAATCAGAGAGTCTCATAATTGCAGCACAGGACCAAATGAACAAATACATTCATAGGTCATTTCAAATTAAGAATAATTGAAGCAGTACTATGTGCACTCTCCCATGCATTATCTGCAGTAGCAATCTCATGGAAAAGCAAGTCAAATAATAATAATAATAATAATAAATAAAAGAAGTTCCGTACTGTACATATATTTGTCCTTGTTGCAAAGAAAAAATAAAATCGTTTTATTCAATATTACTTATTTGGGTTATCATTTCCTTCCCCTTCGCACGGTACCGAAAACCAGATGTAAAGAAATATACATCTGGATGAATGTTAGTAGTCGATATCAATGTAAATTTTCTTTCAAAATAATATTTTCAACTATACCTTCTAAAAAACAGGTTACGTACACAGGACAAATAATGAAAAGTTCCATTCCTCGTTTCCGCCTGTTCAACAGTTGTTGTGGCAAAATGAGCCATCTCTTTTAAATCTCTGCACATGCTGACGTTATATTATTTTGAAGAACAACGCTACTTGAGAGGCGTTCACTATCATGTGTCCATCATCTATGCGAATTGTCATGGGTTCTACTTTGTTGCTATCATATCCACGTGTCAGTGATATGGATATATACTTGTTCGATTGCCTTGCCCGACACCTTGTACAATCGTCACTCATAAACTACAGTAAAGTAAGGACTGGGCTCCACTTATTGAACAGGTCGTTATTCAACAGAAAATTCTAGTACTGAATAGCAATAAAAACATAATATATAACAATCGGCATATCAATTGGAATAAAATTTACAATAACTAATAGCATTTAAAACGCCTTGCCTTATCTGAGGAAAAATTTCTTAAGACTTCTTAGTGTTGCAGCTAGAACAATCATAAATGATGAGAAAGATCTCTTATTTCTTTAAAATCATTTTAATAAAAACACAATAACTAACACACAATTATATGTTCATGTGTTTGTACACATTTATCTCATGTTATAATTCAAACTTACCATAAATAATTATCATATTCAACGTTTCAATGCATTTTAATTAACAAATATATTATGTACTTCATTGTCCATTACTCATTAACTGTTCGGTAATGTGCCGGCAAATTCGTGCGATAAAATATTATTTTTAAATAATGAGATATTACGTAAATTCTCTTTAAAAAGGAATAAAATTGAGTAAATAAATGATAATAGAGACCAGTTAATTTTCTGATAAATTATACCATCTAATTAAATAAAAACAGTTTGCCACAAAATTTACCATTTGAAATGGAACACGCCGCCAAATTAATCTTTACTTATTTGTACAATGCTAATAATTTACAATGCGACCTTGACAAAGACGTATGTTAGCATTTGGGGTGAGGCGAGCTGTGTGATGCAACGTTGGTGGAGTGCGGTTTGCTCCCAGGTCGCTAATTGACCGCAGAGCGTTGCTTTATAGAACGGTCCATCGCGGTGATGTGCATGTTACGGTGCGTGTGATGAAAGCGTTCGCTTCAGCCACATTGCCACTCCGCAAATGTCACAGCGAAATTGCGAAATAGGGATTATGAAAATAGGGATTATTTATATTTAGTTTAGAGTACAAATAACGGTGACGTGATGGACAAAAAAGGAAATATTGGCATATTATATACTTCAATGGTACTTCATCTCAATTTCATTCATTTTCTGATGTGATTGTCGTACAATCTTGACATTCATATGGTCATAAAATCGAGTCGATGAAAATGGAAATGAAACACTAAGTCATTCACAATTACCCAAGAAAACCATGTGTATCATATTGCCAGGTATAATGGGGATGGACGTATGTTTTTCAAGAGGAAAATGTTTACGGATGGTAACAACACTGTCAAGATTACGATGTTCTGCCACTATTATTATAGTCGATTTGAGGAGGAAATGGAAGAAATGGGGATTGTACGTTATAGATAAGGAGCTTAAAATTTCAAATTTAGTGATACTGTGAATACAAGTTTATGATTGTCGCTTTAGCAAAAATTACAACACGAAAAGACTAGTTCATATCAACATTACTTTGCATGAATGTGTCCCTGTGTACAATGAAAACACACACACACACAAGTTGCATTACCACTAAATTTAATGTTGGACCTATCATTAATCTAAAATAAAATCATTCATCTCAAGAAATTCCTGATGAAGCGAAACACAACAAATTGATTATTAATCGTGAAAAAAGGAAATTACTATTATTATACTAAAAGTTTATGTAAAGGAACTCTGAATGTAATCAGTAAAAACCCTTTTCGATTTAGTAAATTACTAAGTGAAGGAAATGTATCATTTTCTCAATAAAATGAATAGTACGAAGCTCAGCAGTCAAGAGTTTTGACGGACCCTAAGAACAGCTCCATAACATCAAACAAATCACAACCAACTCAAAAGCAGCGGCACAGAGAAAATGGCGACCTGCAATCGAAGACGAAGGCGAGCGAGCGAGGAGGAGGAGATAAAAGAAGCCGTTCCTTCGAGAGCAGGGCGGCTCCCCAAATTACGCGAATATTAGGAGCCGCTTTGGCTGGCTACCGCATCAATTTCGCTCTCGCCGCGACTCCCGACGCTCGTTTGGGATGCATTTCGCAGGGCGGCGCTCATATCTCTCCCCCTCCCACGCCTTCGCCACGCTCCCCCTTCCCCCTCCCCCTCCGCCACCGACCGTTTCAGCCGCCGCTTCCACCGCCTTTAGAGGGCACCTCCGTCACGAGCGCTGATCCACCCGGGGCGGCGCCAGGATTTGCGACACTAGCGTGTCAGCTAGGTCGAATACAGTCGCTGTCTGGAGGAGAATTCTCGCGACCGGCTGCTCTGATCGGTAGTTTTCCGTGGTTTCTCCGATCAACACCAGGCGAATGCCGGAGCAGTGCCCTAACCAACGGGCCACGGACCGCGCGCGATCTTTCCTTCCTCTTCCTTGTCCTAATCTCTCCACTTACACTAACACGCACTACACTACCACACACGCCGGGAGACCGGTCGGGAGCTTAAGGCTTGTCCCGGCTGGGGTGGTACCCAGCTGCTGGGAGATACCTGGCTGGGAAACCCCCACTAGCCGACGGTATATCTCGCCATCCAGCGGAAGAAGACTATCGCCACCTCCCGTACAAAAACATGCGCTGCACTTATGGGACTATTGCGTTTAGTAGTTAGCAATCAATCAATGCAACACAGGTGCCTCACCGCGAGCTCCGCTCTGCATTCCACTCCAGCCACACTGGGGCTACGGCTGCCCGTTCAACCACCAACTCCACATTACTCTATTACCAGCGCTAGTCTTCTTCGACATCTCCATAACTTCGTCTGTACCGTCGCCAACACATTCCTGTCCTCTCCGAGTCCTCGGGAGGAGTCTTCACGGCCGCCATCTTCGCTTTCGTTCGCGCGTGGGGCGTCACCTCCGTCGCCGCCTCTACCGCCGCGGCGCCGCCGCCGCCGCCGTCCGCTTCTCAATCATGCGCCGTCCCCGCCTCCTCCTCCTCCTCCTCGCCACTTTCCTATTATCGTCACGTCGCCCTTATCTCCCGCCCCGCCCCACCCCGCCCCGCGCCCCGCCGTGCCGTGCCGTCCCGCGCGCCGGTCGCGCCAAGATTCGCTCCCTGTCCGCTGGGAGCGCCCGCGGCGCCGCGTGCTGCGGATGGCCACTACAGATTTCGCAAATCAAATTTTCGGGAAATACTGATCCTCTGCGAGCGGCGGAGAGAAGCGGCGCTGCGCGGAAGACCAGACGGCGAAGGGTGGGTATGGTGGCAGGCTCGGTGACAGCGGGCTGGAGGGGGAAGAAGCGGGGAAGAGGACGAGGAGGTGCAGTGGAATGTGTGGGGGCGGCTTTGGCGGCGGAACGCAGGTGGCGGGGCGGAGGCGGCGGGGAGGAGGCGGCGGCGGTGTTGGAAGAGGAGTCGGCGGGGTGGAGGCGGAGTGGGAAGCGGAGGCAGCGGGGGCGGAGTCGGCGGGGGTGAAGGCGGCAGTGGCTGCGGAGACGGAGACGCCAGGGCGGAGTTGGCGGGGCGGCAGAGGTGGCTGGACCGGCAGGGGCGGCGGGGTCGGCGGGGGCGGCGGGGGGCGCGGGCGGCTGGGCGGCGTGGGCGGCGTGGGTGGCGTGGGCGGCGAGGGCGGTGGAGGCGGAAGGGGCGGCGGGGGCGGCGGGGGTGGCGCGGGCGACGCGACGACGCGGCGGCGGGGAGAACGTGGGCGGGGGGCGGCACCGGCGACAGGGAGAAGTGGATTTTTTCGGCTGGCGCGCTCTTTCTCCATTTCTGATGCTCGCCGTTGAGGAGCGCCGGCGTATGCTCGGAGGCGGCGAAAGCTGCGCGGCGCGGAGGAATACGTAATGCGGCGCGCGGGCGCGGGCGGCGGCGGAGCAAATGGCGGGGGGAGACGGGACGGGACGCCTCCGCATAAAGGTGATGATTAACAGGAAAATTCAAAAGAAATATCAAAGAAATTAATCAGCAAAAATAGAAGGAAAATTCTGAGAAAAACTTGTAAAGAGAAGAGATAAAAAATATCAATCAGACAATTATCTACAGATACAAAAAAATGAAAAATCAAATAAAGGGTATAACTATTTTAAAATGAAATAAAACAGTGACATCTAAAAGAAAATACCATATTGTTTGGACTTACACTAAGTGCAACAGTTTTAATTAACTAACTAAAATAAACATTGGGAGATATG
Source organism: Acheta domesticus (assembly GCA_031308135.1). Taxonomy (NCBI): domain Eukaryota; kingdom Metazoa; phylum Arthropoda; class Insecta; order Orthoptera; family Gryllidae; genus Acheta; species Acheta domesticus. The sequence continues at coordinate 8,042,499 of JAHLJT010009436.1, read as the reverse complement.
AAATAGAGCCCAGAGTCTGTTTATGCTGTCACTCTGCAAATTAATACCTTAATGAAGGAAAGCAATTACTTTTTTCGCGTTGTGTTGGTAGGTCAGAGAAGCAGTTTTGTCTGCTTGTACTTTTACATTTCTTTAAGAATTTAGGATTTTTGAAGTCATTTTTAGTTGGTGTCCTGCTTACATAATGTTCATACTAAAAGAAAATAATTATGGAAAGGTAATAAACTGATTCTGTTTTTACTACGCAAGTCTTGCCGTACGAAGAACAGAAATTAAGACTGAAGTAAGCTTTAAAATAAAGTTTTTCTCGCAATGAATCACGTCTGGTTCATCTAAAAGAGGTCTTATATTACAATATATTTACTAAGCACGTCACGACCAGAGTAGAAAAATACATCCAATGAAATAGAGAACTAATGTTGGAACATAATACTCTTTTGTATATAGTCATGGAATAGCTTGCCTGCAGCACTAATGGAGACTTTTCCCACAAACATAAAGACTTTTAGGTTAAGTTTAACTTCTAGTAATAGTGCTGCGTTTTGTAATAAATAGTGTTTAATTCTGCTAGTGAATGGGCGTCATTGAAAAAAAATAAAAGTTCCTTTCAGCTGTTGAATTTTATTTATTTGAGTTAGACGTATTTTAGTCATAATTTTATATTTGACATGACAGTAAAATGGAAGTGTTTTATATTTGACAAGTATGAGTGGTAGTGTTTTTGTGAAAGTGTAAATGAACATCTTTTATATTTGAAAGTTTTAGTTATTGTTCAGAAATATGACTGTCATTTAGTAATTTTTTTAAATTGACAATTATAATATATTGTTGCAATAAAATGTTTTAATGTAAAATTACTGTATTTACTGTATTTGAGTATTTGAAGTACTTAAAGCATGAACATACTTAGCAATTAAAACAATTAATTTTGAGTATGTATTTAAATACGTATATACAGAGTATTTCGGCGAAGTATTTAAATACCAAGTTTGAAGTATTTTGCCCATCCCCGCTGATACCAAGGTCGGAGCCGTCGGCGGTGGGGGCCGCGAGAATCGATGGCGGGAGCGAGCGGCGGTGCTTGTCGGAGGCACCCAGCGACACCCCAGCAGCCCTCGCATCAACCGCAGCAGAGGCAGGCGGTTCCAATGCTCGGGCAGACGGTGCCCTCAGCTACATAAAGATACACCAACAGAGCTACGTTTAAAAAACCCAAGCTGGTGGTAACTGTTAATCAAAACAAATCGCAGTCACTTTTGAAACGACTAACAAATACGTACGTACGAACCGAATGAGAACTACTGTAAGGGTATTATAAATGCATAGTATGCCCTCATTTGATTTTATGAATTTTATCTTTTCGTCATTTTCTGAGGAAATATTTTTATATATTTTATATCGAGTTTTCTAATTTTTCAAAAAACTGGGAATACTGGAATTAAAAATAACAATAAAGACAATCATAAATAACAACAATAAGTAACTTGAATATGCAATGATTACACACATCAAACATGGTCATTTGCTTATTTCACAACAACACAAACAACGATCCAGATTTTTTAAGAAAAATTTACTGATGATATTTTATATAAAAAAATTTGTACCAAAGCAGATAAATGAATGCAAAAAGTGTATAAAAATATACGAAAAACTCCAATACGATGTTTGCAATGAAAAATTCTCGTGGTAATATTACAAATATTGTTTGCCAATAAAACTACCGGGAGCGTGTTCAAATAGTCAGATATATACACAACATGCGTACCCCTGTACGTATAAAAAGAAATTCATATATTTTATATATATGAAAATTACGGTTGCATTCGAGGAATACGCCAATGGGGGTGTAAGAGATGGAATTCTAATCAAACAAATTCCATCAAAGTACCTGGCGGTAAAATATCTACTGCATCGCAAAAAAATCAGTATGAAAGGTTTAGTAGTAAAAAAAGAATAATTCCTAAACATATTTCACCTCTTTATTAAAAAAAATCTAATTTCGAGGTGTGTGTCTTTCTCGCTCACAGGGTGTCGATACTCTCCTATATTCTTATCGAAAGAGGTATCGATACTGTTTAACTTGACCCGTAAGTGCAGCGCATGTTTTTTCATTGGGAGGTGGCGGTGACCTTGCCCAGCTGGATGGCGAGATCCGACGCCGACCTACCGTCGACTAGAAGTGTTTTCCCCTAAACCAGGTATCTCACACCAGCGAGGCACCGCCCCAGCTGAGACAAGCTGTAAGCTCCCGACCGGTCTCCTGGCATGCGTGGTAGTGTAGTGCATGTTAGTGTAAGTGTGTGTGTAAGGGGAGAGGAAGGAAAGATCTCGCGCGGTCCGTGGCCCGTTTGTTAGGGTACTTGCCTGCGTGCGTGCGGTCGGTCGGTCGGTCGGTCAGTCGGTCGGTCGGTCGGTCGGTCGGTCGGTCGGTCGGTCGGTCGGTCGGTCGGTCGGTCGGTCGGTCGGTCGGTCGGTCGGTCGGTCGGTCGGTCGGTCGGTCGGTCGGTCGGTCGGCCGGTCGGGCGGGCGGGCGGGGAATGAGCGAGTGGGTGGTGGGTGGGCGTGCGTGCGTGCGTGCGCGGGTGCGTGCGTGCGGGTGGATGGGTGGGTGGGTCGGTGTGTGTGTGTGTGGATGTTCGGGGAAGCGCAGCGGTAGCAGGAGCGGCAAACAGAGACGCCGGCGAAGGCGCCGCGCGCTCCCTTTGAGCGCGACTTGGGCGTCGCTTGGGTGCTTGGGCTGCGTGTGTCGCCACGCGCCCGGCGCATCGCTCGCAGTTCCATCCGCTAATTGGACGGCACTATGACGGACTATGCATCAACCGGCTAGGCGACGTTTTTTAAACAAATGAGATATGGACGCCGTCAGTTGCATTGGACCATGTTCTAAGTGTACGCAACATTTTGGCGCCAAGTCTGTAAAATTAGCATGATAAATAATGAAAAATGTAAACGCCATCAGTCACATCAGCGATTTTATGTTTCGCAACAATCGGCTATAAACCTAGATTTTCGAATCTGCTGTTCTTAATTTCACATTATGCAGGTTACCGCCAAATATTCCCCTTATGTTTGTGTAGTTTGGCGCTTCAATGAATGAAGTAATTAAATTACAGTTTTTAGAGCTGAAAATGTAATAAAACCTTTGAACACGATTATCTCAAAACTTGTACGATGTCGCATACGCGGTTGAAGCATAACACTGTCCAAATGCTGGTGGCTCCGTTGCGCGGGAGGACTTGTAACTGCTCACGAAATTCGTTTTCCTCTTTGCAATGATACAGTTGTATAAAACACAGGTTTATGAAATAGTCTAGAAATGAATGAATATTCTATAGTTTTAAAACGACAAATGTAAACTGAATATGTAAAAATGGAACAAAAGAAAATATACGGTCGTAAATCAAAAAGTTTAAATATAAAGACAAAAACTACATTCAAAAGTTTAAGAAGTCAATAACAAAGATTTGTTCTTAGGTAAAAATTAAAATTTTCATTCTGATTTTGAAAGAATGGAAATACTGTATTACAGATAGCGTCGAGATAAATTCCGAAACCACTCTAAATACACTATTATTTGCAGACGATCAGATAATTATCCACGAAAGTGAGAATCAGTTACAGAGGAGTCTCTATAAACTAAATAACATGTGTGAAAGATATAAGATATAACTTGATCTCAATTCAGGAAACAAAAGTAATGGCGTTTAGAGGCAAACACCCTATACGATTTAAAATAATAAAAGATAATAAAAGTATAGAACAAGTTAGCCATTTTATATATTTAGACTGTGATATTACTTTTGAATTTAGTAAAGATATTTCAATAAAAACCCAAAGATTCCAAAACATCTGTGGTACAATAATAAAATACCTGAGAAACAAACCAAGAATGGAAGCACACCTTAAATTTTCTAAAACAATGGATATCCCCATACTTCTTTATGGATGCGAGACGTGAACCATGAGAAAGAAAGATTTTACCAGAATACAGACGGCTGAGATGAGGTTCTTGAGACAAGTGAAAGGTTGCACTATATTAGGTAAAATAAAAAGTGAGATAATTACAGAAGAATTAGAAGTACTCCCATTAATAAATTAAGTACAAGAATACAGGACCCGATGGTCCCAACATCTACATGGAATGAACAGTGACCGCATCCCAAAACAAATGTATTACTACAGACCTCATGGCAAAAGGGATGTAGGCCGCCCAAGATTAAGACGGCATGCTGAAGACGGATCACGAAAATCTAATAATACGATTATTCTTCCTCGAAACGCGTTCAGTGATACCGAGGACTCATACCTGATCGCTGGTTCGCGGATTTTCCACGCTGGTCGGAGATAGAGGAAGAGCGTTTGGTCCATCGCTCCGCCTTCAGTGTGGGAATGAAGACGCACTGGGAAAGGAGAATTTGTACGCGGTCCATGGCCCTTATTCTGGAGTCCTTCTCCGGCATGGACCTGAAATTTATCTGGAGAAACCACGGAAACAATCGACCTAAGGGCAGGTCGATTTCTAGAATCGTTCTCTTCTAGGCAGTGATATGAATCGACTTCATGTTCAGTTGGTGTTGAAACTTCTGACATCACTTGCTCCCAAGCCACATGTCTCCATGTGAAAGAAGCTTAAATTATTTCCTTTATTAATATTATTTAGTTTCGGTACAAATATCAGATTTTATTAAGAGTTTATCACCATATGAATATATTTAACAAACTGGTATGAATTTAATATTTGATCAAGAAATATACAAATAATTTGAAATATAACACAGTCAAACAGTTGAAAATTCATTTTGATTAAAATAGTATTTTAATGAAATGAAAACTGAACAACTGAAAATAGAAGTCTAGAAGAATGATTTCTGCAAATCAGTAATTTAGTAACCTTAAAATTCAACAACTACTTTGTTTCTAGATATAGCTTAACTGAAACGTTTACGATTCTGTGCACTAAGGAAGTTTTCTTTCTGCCACAATGCAAATCTAGCGCTTTTAAAATGGGGAAATCTGCTTTCTTAATATCCTTTCTAGGGTTTAACAAAGCAAACAAGTTTCAGTCGACATTATCACTGAACCACTTCCATATTCAAATCCTGAAATGTTTTTGAGAAAGAAAATATATATGTACGGTACTAAGGTACGTTCGTGTAATTAACTTAGAAGGATGTGTCAATAAACGTTGTGCACGAGAAAACATTCATATCGGATCCTCTATATGCAAGGTTCCTCACAATGTGATCCTATATACCGCTACATTGGAGATTCGTGTAAAAGCATAATTACAAGCGATTCTGATTATATCCGGAGTTGTTATAATCGTAATGCGGTAAAAAGCAAATCTAATATTTGTAATCAAACATCCCCTCGCGTATATATTTTTCTATTCAATCCTTATAACTTTCATACCATGAACCATTTTTAAAACTCTACTCTTGACTCTCCATGTTTTTCCTTTCTACCTTCCAATTCTTCCCAAATCCTGCTGTTTTGCTTCACTGCCTTCGATACATTACGCCTAAACCTCGCATTTCCATCGCGAACACTACATTTCCCCCACGTCGCATCGTTCCTCTCCACTTGCTGATCCACTCTCCCCTCGCCGCTGAAATTCCGCGGTCGAGGTCGCGTTGCGTCTGTCTCGCTGGCCGGCGTGTTCCTGTCGCCGCCGCCCCGGCGCTGCGCCCGCCCCTCTCGCCCTTCCGCGCCCCAGCCGCCGCCCGCAGATTTACTGCCCGACAGACCGCCCACGCCCCGCAACGGCATCGCCCCCGCCTCCCCGCTTCGCCTGCGACTCGCGCCGCCCCCGCTACCCGCCATCCTCTCCGCTCTCACCGCCCCGCCGCCCCCGCATCCCCGCCTCCCTCTTCTCCATACGCGCCCCCGTTGCCCACGCCTCCTTCATTTTTGTCGCCACCCCTGCCTTTCTCGCCTCCTTGCCTTCCCCGCCTTCCCTTTTTCCCCACCTCCCCACCGTCCCCGCCTTCCCGCCGTCCCCGCCTCCCCGCCTTCCCGACCTCCCAGCCTTCCACACCTCCCCGCCTTCCCCGCCATCCCCGCCTGCCTGGCTGTCCTCTCCTCTCTCGCCTCCCCCGCCATCCCCGCCACCCTCCCCCCCTCGCCGACCCTATCGCCCCCGTCGCCAGGTCGATCTCACCTCCCCCGCCCCCCACTCTGCCGCTCCCGCTCCCTCCACCTCCACCTCTTCCCCGCTTTCGCCTGCCGCCGCCTCCGTCTCCGCGCCGCTGCGTGCTCCGCCTCGGCGCGGTTCTGCTCTGTTTACAGACGTTTCGGAAGTGTCATTCGCAGCCACGTGCCGCCGCGCTGGCCATGGGAGTCAACGAAGATGACACGGGCGCGAGAGACGATGAGAGTGCATCGACAATTAACTGGGCTCTGGATAAACTGAATAATACATTATTTATTCATTCATTCATACCCCAACAACTAAGGGCAGTGAGTTCCAAGAATGTTGCTGAGTTGATGATAGCTATAATAATGATAATGATGAGGATGAGAGGCAGAGGAAATGGAAGAACATAGGCGGGAGCTCAGTTCGCTCTGGAAAATTACACGTTGATTGGTTGGGAAAAGAATTTCCCCAGCGGTGAAAGACGTATGCTAGGCATGTCAATGTCGCGGCCAAACTAACTACCTTACTACACTTCGCGGACCCTGTGTCCAGAGCGACTAGAGCGAGATTTAAAGTAAGAGTTGTAAAAATAGCTCTGGAGTGGCGGTACTTTACTGCACACCTGACCCATGACAGTCTTTTGGAGAAATCAGATGACAGTTATTACCCCAAATAAATTTCCATTTCTTCTAATAAAGCCAAGAAATGATCCATTAAAATGAAGTAGAAACATTAAATTGACAAAAAAGTAAACATTTTGAATTTAAAGTATCTCGATATCGTAATCTGTTTACTTAAGAGCGCAATAATTGCATTAGCTTCCTACGTTCAGATTAGGAGGCTTAATTGACGTAGATTTTTGTCTTTTAAAACAGCTGCCCGCGCCAGTACGTAATAACAGTTAATTTATAGAAACTTGTTAATGTTTCACATTGTTGCTATGTAAAACAAATAACTGGGCGATTTAATAAAACATCAAACCATAAAAAACGGAAAGGAACCAAGGAAAGCTAGGGAATAATTCGCCATTCACTTATATTCCTGCCTCTTGGTAATTTTTTTTATATAGAGCCGAATTTAAAAAGATAATAAAAATTAAATACAAATGAGGGAAAGAGAATATAAACATAAGAGAATATAACAAATCTGACAAACGTGCTTTCGTACAAAGCCACCATTCCCTTCCAAGCGCTGTTTCACCTTGCGCGTGTTCACTCCTTTGTACGTTTGGAGAGGAAATGAGAGCGGACTTGGTGGAAACTCTCCCTTTTCGATGGAGCGCCGCGCTTCCCACACGGGCTAGCCGCTCGCTTCCAGACGGACGCCTTTGATGCGCCTGGTTTATATGTGAGAATTTACGACAGAATTTGATCCCGGCAATGCAAATTATGTAGTATTTTTTTATTGATAAGGAAAATAACATTTCCTTGTAAAGAAGCACACTCAATGTTAGCACAAATGAAATACTAAGAACAACACTCATTATCATTAAGACTTCTTTATGGTTTTTCTTTGAAGATTTGTGTGAAATAGAGCTTAGGTGTCTTTTAGGCTTGAATAATTGTTTAGCCACAGACGTAAGAGGTACATATTTACTCTATGGTTTAGCTTTTCCACCACAATTCACCGGAACTCAACTTTGTTCAGAGCTGTACTGACTATTTTTTTTTCTTTGTAACAGCTATTTCTTACTTCTTTGTAATTTATAGTTTTTTTAACCCTGTACTGGCAATGAAAATTAATGGAATGCTTTGATGTATTACAGAACGTGTTGTACAAATGTTTCAAGCATTAGCTTATATTAACAGTCCAATCCCGGATCATTCCCGTTTGGTTGCTCTAATAGCTGATCTATGTATGTGTGTCGGATATAAATTCATATCACCTGCTTCATTACCTAAATAGGATAGTCTCATTTGTGCTAAACAATTACTACTGATCACTGACTTACTCATTATTACTGAATCACATCGTTGTGATCCAATCTCTCTCTTTCTTTCTTTATATTTATATTTTATTGTCTGTCTCGCTTAAACTGCTTTGCTCTTGTACGTGTGTGTGTCTCGCCAATCCTTTTATCTATGTCTGTCAGTCTCTCACTCACATTCACTGCCACTCACTCAATTTCACTGTCACTCACTTTCATTGTCACTCAGTCACTTTCACTCACTCACTTGCACAGCCATTCACTCTCTTGCACTGTCACTCACTCTCACTCTCACTCACTCAACCACTCACCATCATTCACCCACCTCTCTGTCACTCACTCAGACACTCTGTCACTTTCTCTTGCCCAACTTTCTTCTGCTCCATCTCTTTTCTCCCTCTCGATCCATTTCTATTTCGTGCTTGCTTATTTTCTCTCTGTTCTTTTCTCTTGCCCCAAGTCCGTCCGTCCTCGTCCCTCTTTCATCCCGCCCCCACACACGCATGCGAGATCTCCCCAACCCTGACCGCGCGCCTGGAAACCGTCCGCCGGCTGCAGCCTCTGCGGCGGCGCCGGAGCGATCTTTTTTGATCGCCTTAGCGGCGCCCGAGCGCGAGGGCCGGGGTGTGGGCGTGGGCGTGGGCGAGGGCGGAGGCGGGGGACGCCGGCCGCGGGAGGGAAATATTCAAGGGCGGCGGCGCAGACTCGATAATCCGCGCCAGCGAGGACCAGCGACGCCGACGCCGACGCCGGCTGGCGGAGGAGGGGAGGGAATTAGGCGACGCGGCCGGAAGCGCAGATAGCCCTCTCGCCTCCCGCCACCTCCAGTCTTCCTCCCCCCATTTCCATGATCTGGAGGAGAACTCTAGCGGCCGGCTGCACTGGTCGGTAGTTTTAGGTGGTTTCTCTGATCAACACCGGGGGAATGTCGAAGCAGTACTCTTAAACGCCCAGCGCTTTCTATATCTGTGTCTCATGGAGAATCCTCAACGACGATAAATGATATACTGGAGTCAGGTTAACAGGTATTGGTCAATAGGAGCAAACCGAAATTTAAAACATAGTTCTTCGCCAAGACAATGTTCTTCCATCCCCAGGGCTATACAAAATGAGGGTGAAGCAAGACCTATTACATAAAGCTACCAGTGTATCAAGATAGTGTAATTGTAATTGACATTTTTTTGGGTAGCTTTATGTAATTGTGCTTGCTTCTTTCTCATTTGATATAGCTCTGAGGATGGAAATACATTTTCCCAAACATTGGCAAACAACCATGTTTTAAATTTTCTGCTCCTACTGACCAAGCCCCGTTAACATGACTCCAGTATATATGTGTCTCCTCCATTTTCCATATACACACAGTTTCACAGACTACACGTGTCCGACGTGTCGGGAGGTCAGAGCATGGCGCGGCTGAGGCAGGGTCCAGCTGTGGAGGAGGGAAACCCTGTTAAACGTATAAACTATGGTTATCTGGAGAGAGAATGCCTGCAACCCGACGTGTAGTTCAGTGCCGAATCTCATAATCCAGCCGGAGAAGAACGGTGAAACATTTAGGGTTATAGCATGAACTATATTTACGGAACTATTTTTACTTCTGCATAATTTACAATCTGTTCTTGTTAGAACAATAAGTAAATGGTGTCCAATAAATATATTTCTAACGTGAATTTTGTGACATTGAAAATTTCATTTAAGAAATCTGTATGGCAAATCTAAAAAATTCTCTTGTTTCAGTCTATACATGTTCACTGTTGTCTAGCAGGTTTGTTGAAAGGTAGCAAAAGAAGCAAGCGGCCTTATGAAAAGCAAGCGGCCTGATAAAGATGCATACAGCATCTTCAGACATACAACGCATGTGTCTATTTTAAATTCTGAGATGACATGTACATCTCTGAGGTATGAGTGTGGAGCAATGGCCGAGGAAGGTTATGCAGGTGAACTCTGCCGACGAAAGAAGAGAGAGGGAGGTGAGATAAAACTCAAGGGCACTGTGAGATAATGAAATGGAATGTCTTACTAAGACTTCATGGCAAATAAGTTTTGTTAGAACAGAGTTATAGCAGTTATTAGCTCTCTGGTTTTGGATGTGATAAATATAAGATTGTACTGTGTAATAAAAAATAATAATTACATTATGATACTCTACGAACTATTGCATCAAGTCCATTTAGATTATCTGTTTTCGGTATTATCTTCACCGACGTAGTTATGGCTACGTTTTTGACGATATTTATGAGTGAACTAACCCTCCACTACTTTTCATGTATATGATGTTCCCTTAGTTTCAACAATTTATATTCCTTTGCGTTTAATATTTAATGTACGGATAGTGACATCCGTTTTCCGCATTTTTTCGCTATACTTTTTATTCTGTTTTATAAAGCAACTTTCTCCTCTGCCCTACGTGGCGCGGAATTTTTTAAATTTAAGGAGACAGAATAAGATATTAATTTAAAATATCCTAAACAATTACCTTTATACTATATTCTGATTCTCTCTTTCAACTTTTGATTATTTAGTTCACCGAATACTTAACGTCCCAGTAAATTTGAAAAATAATTTAACATTAATTTTAGTTTATTAATTCTTTTCACATGCAGTACGGTTTTCACCCCTACGATCCTTATCAAATCTCGCTTATTTTCCTGCTCCCCATCGCATTAGATATATTTTACACTGTCCCAACCTCACTTTATATTTGCTCGCACTCTTTAGCACAGGAACACTCCGTTATTCAATAGTACAGACAGATATATAAAGTTGATTGAAATATTTCACATAAGAACAGTGTCCATCTTTCAAATTACCCACCTAACTCTTGCATACCCTAAGAATACAATAACTTCCAAAGACACTTGCATCGCGTTAGCAGAGAATAAACTTAATGCAGAATACGTGGTGGGGCAACACCTTACAAAATTTGGGCCTGAAAGCTAGATATATTGCAAGCACATACGTGTACCTACTTCCCCATCACCAGATCACCTAATTTAATCCTCACTCATACACCTGCCCCACACTGTCGCCTCACTGATGTTCACCCCAACCCATCAAACCTGCCGCTGATGGACTAAGCGTCCCCAGGCCAGTTTATTCTTTTCATTTTTCACTTTTTTTGATCTACTTCCTCTGATTCCTCACAGAGTCCCTTTTTCAAAAGATCTTCCGCCTCGCCAAAATTTCCATCCGCCCCTTCATCGCCAACTTCGCATTAAAGCACCCCCACATCATATTTTCTTTCACCCCTCGCATAAGAACACAGGCCATCTGCTTCGGCACCTCCCGATCGCTTAATTTACCCGCCCCCACTTCAATGCGCCCGCACCGCCCTGTCGCCGCAGCCCCAATCGAAGCCCGCACCGCTGATGGGCTAAGCCGGCCGTGCGAGCGCGCCGCCTGCCGCCCCCACCCCACCATCCCCACCCTCGCCGCAGCCCCCACCCACACTGCCCCCGCCCCAGCAGCCGCCACCCCCGCCACCACAGTCCCCACTGACACCGCCGCCGCCGTCGTTTCCGCCGCCGCTGCCCCTGCATCCGCCGACCCCGCAGCCACCAACATTGCCGCCGCCACCGCCGCCGCCCCCCCGCGCCCACGTCGCTCCCGCCGCCGCCTGCTGCCACCGCAGCCGCCGCCAACCTCGCCGCCCACGTCAACCCCGCCGCCGTCCCCGCAGCCACCGCCTCCATCCCCGTCGCCCACGTTGCCCCCACCGCCCTCTCCGCCACCGCCCCCACCACCACCCCCCCGCCGCCGCCAACCCCGCCGCCCCCGCCACCACCCCCGCAGCCATCGCCCCCAACCTCGCCGCCCACGTCACCCCAGCCGTCGCCCCCGCAGCCACCACCCCCACCCCCGCCGGCAACCCCATCGCCCACGTCACCCCCAACACCACCGCCCACATCCCCGCCGCCGCGCCGCCGCCACCACCCCACCACCACCAAGGCCTCCTCCCCGACCCCTGCGCCACCCCCGTCTTCGCAACGGCTGCGCGATCGCGCGGAGTATAGAGGCTCGCGGCGCGGCGGCGCGGATCCGAATTCATAGTCGATTTGGCAGCGCGGTAAAAAAACGAGCGCCGAGCATCATGTTATACGTCGTTCTTAAGTGACGCCGCAGGGGGAGCCGCGGAGGGAATCGGGACTCTTTGAGCCGTCGCTGCCACTCGGGCAAGAGGGATTGATGGGCTTTATCAGTGGTTGAAAAATCAGACGCTCCTATTTGGAGCCCAAAGCGAGGGGCGGCCGTGATTTTCAAGACGTTAATCGATGCGTTTTGCCAAGAGGATTACCGCCGCATTGCCTAAGAGAACGGATGAGACGCCCATCTGAAAGAAGATCGTAAAAACGCGACAGGGTTAGGCAAGTGTGCGAAAATGTCCCGCGTTCGGTACGCAAGCCACGTTCTTTAGCTGTTCGCTTTCCGCATTAAAGACCTTAATATTGGACGGGTGACAAAAAAAATAAAATGTCACGAGATCGTCCAGCGTACTTTTCAAAAGTTTTCTTATTACCACTTCGGGGTGTCGAAGCTCAAATAAAAGAAACAGACTTCTGTAGTTTCGTCGCCTTATTATCTTTTTAAGTTATCTCTGTTTTAATTACAAAACGCGACAGATGGAAACGGCAAAATGTAGTTGCCAACTGTTCACACTTTGCAATAAAAGTATATAACAATGAACATAGACACGACAGAATCTGGTCCAGGACAGGTGACAAAATATTTCTTCGGGGTAAAATACTCTTCGCAGGCACGTGTCGGAATTTACGACAAGTATATCCTCTGAGAACATGGCGCGTAATTTGGCCAGAAGGAAGAAACGGTAGCAGAAACGGCAACGGCAGAGCTTATGAGAGCACGCAAATGGAAAGGTGAAACCCCCTGGATGCTGGTAAGTTAAGCGAGGATAGAAGTAGAGAAGTTGGAGCTTGTTCGAGGACTCTGATGAGGTTTGGGAGCGATGGCTGAAACTGATGAGCGTTTGGTGATGGTAACATCGCAGAAGTGAAAGTAGCAGTGACAGCGGTGGTGATGAAGGTCAAAGGTGACGAAGACAAAGATCGCTCGACGGTGAAGCTAGACGGTAGAGGGAACGGAGACAACGATCGTCAAAAAGTGGAAGTAGCAGGCGGATCAGCACACGTAACAATAGAACGGATTGCACAGGTAGAACGGCACAGAAGAGGAGGCAGCGGTAACATCAAACGGCGTGGCCGTTCTGGGCGAGAGAGGACTGGGTTGGTGATGGAGGCGGACGGGGATCGGCTGCCATGGACGCGTGGCGACGGAGAGGCCACGCCCCCCGCGCCAGCCCGTTAGTTAGGCCGACACGTAGTTAGGCGGATCCGCGCGGGACTGCCCGGGGCGCGGGGCGCGGGGCGCGGGGCGAGATGGGGTGGAATTGTCTCGTTTGTTCCGGCGGGCAGCTGCTAAAACCCGAAAGTTTAAACTTCAGCATTCCGCAAGCGCGTGCCGCCCCGAGACCGCCCACGCCCCTCTGACCCCGCCGCCTCCGCCATCCGCGACTCCTCCGCCATCTCCGCCGCAACCTCAAACGCCCCCCCTCTGGCACCGCCACCCCCACCGACACGGCCGCCATTGTACACCCCCACCACTCTCACACCGCCGCCACTGCCACCCCTGTACGACTTCTCTGACACCACCGCTCTTTACGCCCCCGCCCCTCTGACACCCCCGCCCTTTACGCCCCTGCCCCTCTGACACCACCGCCCTTTTCGCCCCCGCCCCTACGACACCACCGCCCTTTTCGCCCCCGTCCCTACGACACCACCGCCATTTTAGCCCTTGGCCCTCACACCACCGCCCTTTTTGCCCTCGCCCCTCTGACACCACCGCCCCTTACACCCCCGCTCCTCTGGCACCGCCACCATCGCCGACAACTACGGCTCCTTTATGCCCCTTCGCCTCTGACACCGCCGGCTTTGCCGCTTCTTTGCAGCCCCGCCCCTCTGACACCCATACATCCACGCCACTGCCCCTCCCAGCTCCACCACACGCGCCTCTCCCAGCCGCTACACAGCTGCTCCTCAGCCATCTCTCCAACCATCGCCCTCCTGCTACCCTTGCCTCATCCACCGCGCCTCCCAGCTCCACCACACGCGCCTCTCCCAGCCGCTACACTGCTGCTCCTCAGCCATCTCTCCAACCATCGCCCTCCTGCTACCCTTGCCTCGTCCACCGTCCTCCCAGCAACCGCTTCACACACTCGCCTCCACCTTCACCTCCGTTTCCGTCTCCTCGCCTCCCTCCAGGCCCTCTCTCCGCCGGTCTGCACTCGCCTGCACCTTCACCTCCGTTTCCGTCTCCTCGCCTCCCTCCAGGCCCTCTCTCCGCCGGTCTGCACTCGCCTGCACCTTCACCTCCGTTTCCGTCTCCTCGCCTCCCTCCAGGCCCTCTCTCCGCCGGTCTGCACTCGCCTCCACCTTCACCTCCGTTTCCGTCTCCTCGCCTCCCTCCATGCCCTCTCTCCGCCGGTCTGCACTCGCCTCCACCTTCACCTCCGTTTCCGTCTCCTCGCCTCCCTCCAGGCCCTCTCTCCGCCGGTCTGCACTCGCCTGCACCTTCACCTCCGTTTCCGTCTCCTCGCCTCCCTCCAGGCCCTCTCTCCGCCGGTCTGCACTCGCCTCCACCTTCACCTCCGTTTCCGTCTCCTCGCCTCCCTCCAGGCCCTCTCTCCGCCGGTCTGCACTCGCCGCAACCGCCTGCGGCGCTGGCTCTCATCCCCGTCTCTGCCTCAGCCTCTCCCCCCGTTGTCACTCCCAGAGTCACTTCACGGCCGGAAAGCCACCTCGGCCCTGCTCCCTTTCCTGGACTGGCTTCTTTCAAAGCTTCATCCACATTACTCCGCAATGCTTGTTATCATGTGTCGTTGACAAAACGTTGTAAATAGTTTCATCAAGATCAATTTTAATTTGTATTTCTAAACTTCATTCTCATTTCGGTGAAAGAAGTTTTCAACTTTACCTTCATCAGGTCCACTCTAATCATATCAATGACATATATTATTAAGCCAGTACAATTCCAGGCTCTGCAAACAGCAATTCTCTTTTATTTCTGAAATTTCTTCTCTCAGCCCTTGGAAATTGACTTTGCAAAAGAGTGCTTCCTATTACCCCTGATGCCTCTTCGCGTAACTCCGTCATCCGCACAATGTAACTTCCAGATTCTTCTTTAAGTAACAGTATTTCTGCATACCTTCTACAGTAAAGTAAATATATCTTTGTTATTTCATCAGCGAGGGTATTCAAAATTGAATAAACGTTTATAACTTACTTTTCATATATTTACGGCAGATAGAAAGTGTATTATAGTAATAAAAGTGTACTTGGTTACTTATTTAGCAAGTCGCTTCTAACATTTCAGTAGAACAGTCAACCCGGTCATTCCGGCTGATCATCCTGATCTCTGCATATTCCTGTAAAACAACATTCCGTTCTGTGAAGCAAATGAAAACTTATTCCTTTAATGACTAATAAATGTCACGAACACAATCCATAACATCATTACGATTTATGATATTCTCTTCATCCCTCGCAAGGATATCTCACCTATTCTATGAGTACCACACGAGTACTTTAAAGCTGACTTGATAAAAGTTGCAAATGGAAAACCAATTAAAATACTTGTTACAAAGTTAAGACTCAAAGTAAATACACAGGTTAATATGTACTAGCAAAAAAGATATAATACGATTATATGCAATAATTTTTAAATATTTTTCCTCCCCTACATACAGATTAATTGATAAGTAATTCCGGAAATGTTAACTATAAAGGTCTTGTCCCTTAAAAGTAGTGCATTTTTTAGAATGTAATTTTACTGTAGTGCATGTAAATGTGTGTGTGTGCGTGTGTGTGTAAGGGATGAGTATCAGACAAGTAAGAGAAGGAAAAATCGTGCGCGGTCCATGGCCAATTTGTTAGGGTACTGCACTGGCATTCGCCTGGTGTGAATCGGAGAAAACACGGAAATCCACCGATCAGAGCAGCCGGCTATTAGAATTCTCCTCCAGACAGCGACTTGACTAACTAGCCAGTGTCGAAAATCCTGCCACCGTGGAGACACGCACCTAGGACCTCTCGGTCAGAGGCACTGCAGTAACGTGAGTTGATGCCCTGAGCCACCTCTCCCGTTCTCTGCATACATAATGTTCGGAGCTATACAGAGCATATAGATATGCTTTTGTCACGGCATACAACCTCCAAAACGTACGTTATGATTTATTTCAGTAACATATTATTTTTGTAAATTGTAAAGAAAGTATTTAATAAATACAATTTTACAATAAATTCAAATGGTTTAATCTGGACAAAATCCAAATGTAACAAGAATATAAAAAAGTCTCGAATCAGAATACCAGATATTGGGCAGGGCTGTGCGCAAGCAAGTGAGCGTGCAAAGTATAAATAAGAAACGTTTTAGGTCCAATGTACTAAGATCACTGTTTTGATACTGGAACAAGCAGACTGAATTTAGATCAGGGACCAATAAGCGCACGAGATGCAAGGGTTATTGTTCTGACAGCAAGAACGAAGGTGAACGTTGACTACAAGTCGCGCTTTGGACTTTGAACACGTAGGTCTTTGATATGGCACAGAATACGCTAAAGTTAGGCACGTCAGCATTATACTTTGGACGCGATGAACAGTAGTTATCAAGAAATGCAACATTAGATATACCATATGCAGTTAAAGACAGTCATATTTTAAGGTATTCGAGCACGAAGTGATGAACCAGTTGGATTGGAATGTGTGGAAACTGTCGTTGGCGAGACGCAGCCTACTGCCTTATGATTGTGATTAATGGGCTTCGTAAGTATGTATCAGCAAATAATAAGTCGCAGTTAAATAAAAGGACAGCTGCAGAACCTATGACCGCGAAGTCGTAGAGTTCGAGTCTCGACGGCGCGATGGCGGTATTTTCAACGCTAGCAACAGAGCTAGGTCAAATTCAGATGCTGGGTTCAGGGCTAGGTCGAATTCAGACGCTAGCTACAGAGCTAGGTCGAACGCAGATGCTGCCTGGAGGAGACTTCTTGCGTCTGGCTGCTCTGATCCTTAGTTTTCCATGGTTTCTACGATCAACACCATGCGAATGCCCGAGCAGTACCCTAACAAACAGGCCACGGACGACGCGTGATCTTTCCAACCTCATCCTTGTTCTATCAATTACCCTTTACTTACACGTCCTTACATGCACTACACTACCACATGTCGGGAGCTTAGAGAAAAACCCCGTTAACCAACGGTAGGTCGACCGGATCTCATCATTCAGAGGCGAAATCATCACTACCTCTTGAGGAAACATATGCTATAAACTTAAAGAACAACCTTAGCAGATGACGCGCCCAGAAACACAAAATAACCACTCAATCAATCAAAGGAAAGTACGAAATACAACTTTATGTAATACATAGTAGATACATAGATGGTACGATTAAATATTTATGGGCCATATAGGATCAATCTAAGTTGATTCCAGAAATTAAAACTCTTGTATTATATACATTTCCTACATGTATGTAGACGTTTTGTACATGTGCCTTGTCAAGAGCAATGCAAGTATAGAAACGGTTGACAATGGCATAGACATAATACAATATAGACATACATATATAATACAATAAGACACTATTTCTGCAGTAAAACAAGACATTTGTATGAGCGTATTTTGTTAAGTGAATACAGTCTATTCGGTCACTAAATAGGGTTTTTTGACTCTTATTGATGACAAACCACGTTGGAGGGCATGAAAAATGTGAAAAATAGAAATGATTCTTATTCATCTCACACCTATAGATAATCTTGGGCAGGATCGTTTTTACTCCCTGTTACTTTAGTCATCCCACCATCAGGAAGGTTTGTTTGAAATCAGTATAAATATTAAACTAGAGAGCAAGAAAATTACACTAATAAAACTAATAAAACTTCCTACTAGAGAAATATTATTTACATGCTTCAATCTTTAATTAAAATTCATCTTACTCTCATCTTCTAATGTCATTTACATCAAATATAAAAATATTCTATTCAGTTACATTATCTGAACACTGTGAAACACTAGTGAACGCTATCCCTAACATCTTATTGCACGCACTGATCTGAAATTATGTATCGAGGCTTTAACACCTGGTGCTTAGCTCATCTGGTAGGCAGACGAATGCATTTCTCAGAGCGATGTTGACTTCGGTAGTGCTCAATTGTTTTAAAGCCCAACAAATTGTTTACTGGTCTGAAAAGACCACCCTATTGTATTACGTAATATTATTAATATAATTACGTAAAAGTAGTTGAACTGATGTTAGTTACACATGATAAAGCCATGTTTAATGGCAATTCAAAAGCTTAAATAAAACTGGACTTGTTGCAATGAAGTGTTTGTACGAATTACAAAGTGTTTTAATTATGCCAATTTGAAAGGTTTCACACAAGTCATGAAATACTACTAAATAATCCATATTTCCCTATAAATGGATGTTACTGCTCATACAACAAATAAAAAAAGTTGTTACCTCATCAGGAGTCGTGCTGAGTTCGCTGAAAGCAAATTAAATTTTTTTACCTAATGCGTTACGGGGTCGCAATGCTTTTGTTCTTGGAATGAAGTGATTGATGTTTCGTGTATTAAAAATATTAAATGTTTAATAAAGAGAAAGATAATCTACATTTACACACTGTTTGTCATACAGCAAAGACTGTAGGGAAATCAATAAAAATTACAAGTTTCAACATCTAACATATTTCACTTTCATACAAGTAAGAGGATAAACATTACGATTCTACGGAAATATCTGAATTATTTACCTGCGTGAACTGGAAGAACATAACCAAAATGCTTGATAATAATGCACTTTATTAGTATTACTTTCACCAACTACTACTTGCCAATGACATCGAGTAAAAGCCACATTATGCAATTATATTTTTAAACACAAGATAAAACTGGTCACAAAACCATCCCACCAGATTTTTCATAGTCTCCCACGATTCCATTTTAAGGGTACATCCCAAGGTATTTGCGTCGTGTGCCAAATTTCTTTATTCTCAGAGAGTTCGCGGTGTTTTTATCAGCTGGAACTGCTTCGTAAATTCGCCGCCAGGGGCAGTTTTTTTAGACTCTTTTAAACGGAGCTCGCCTGCCAGCTCCAGGGCGGCCCCCCCAGCGTCGCTCCGCCCCGCCCCACTTCTCCCCGCCCCGCCCCGCTCCGCCCCAGGCATTAAGAGACTTATTCTAAGACTGATTTGTGAATGGGATTTACACAACGTTATTAGCACCGGTTTCAGGAGCGCTAAAGCAATTTCTAAAAAGAAAATGTCTCGGTTTAGCATTCAAGAAAATAAAAGAGAAGCCCTTTTTAGGATATTCTTCGGGTTGCGAGAATATTAGCGGAATCTCTATAAAAAGGAATAATGGATCCGTAAATATGTGCATTACAAAAGCATTTTTGTAGATACTTGATTATTAATGCAATTTTTCGTTATTAAGTTTGAATACGAAAGAAAAGATTTCCGATAAACATGGAACTGATCTCCTGCAGAAACGAAAATTCCCTGTTACAATTCCTTGCAAACTGAGAAAAACCGTCCGGATCGAGTATTGTACGTTTAATTCAAAGGTTTAAGATTGTGTGGACGAAGAGAAACTTCCACGGTATTTTTCATTCCAGTCGTAATATTGAATGTTCTAGTCTAATTGGTGCACATATACTAAACAAACATGTTAAAACATTTTGTTTAAAATTTCACGCTAAAAATATCTCATTGCCCTTAAAAATGATGAAAATAAAATATTTATTGAAGATAACGTTCTGACAAAATTAGGGCTATTTTTAATGGGTTTTACTTCTTTAGTAAATTACATCTAATTAACAGCTTTATAGTAAGTGCAGATCAGAATATTTCAAACCAGGTATGAATATCTTCTCCAATAACTAATAGAAAATCCTAACAGTGCATCCTTGTTTGAATTATATCCACTTTTTAATTCTAAATTTAACAATATGATATCCAAATTTGTATTGTGCATTTGATTGCATATAGTCTAAAAACAGTTGACACATTTGAACAGCAGGATGCAGAAACAATAATTATTGCAGATGGCGGAAATCTGATGAGCTTTTTAAAATTCATTGACAGAGAAAGGTCTTTAACCTTTGGACTCGTGAATAAGTTTGCTATTATAATACAACAAAGTAAACTGAGTTCTGAAATTATAACAAAAAGTTAAGCGTGAGCAGCAGTACATGAGAACTCAATAGTTTCTAAATTCGTCTGTAGACTGCAGACTGGAAGTTCTAGACTCTCGCGTCGTTCTTTAGGCGCTGGTAAACACGCCCACGCGCAGTTAGAATATTTCCTGCGAAGAGTTTCGCGTGGGCGTCATGGCGTGCAGGAGGAGACGGCGCGAAGGCGTTGAGCAGACGAGTAATTGCCACGCCACACACTAAAGGGCGCCTTGGAAAGGTCTTATTCGACGAGGGTAAGTACGAGAAGTTATCATACAACTCGCAGTTAAATAACTCGTAGTTTTGTACTTTTGATTCGATCGGTTCAACTTTCGTATTTTCCTTGTGATTGCCTTCAGTGAAAAATCGTACGGTAAGTTTATTTTCTTTCATAAATACTACACATTGGTACTCATTCTCGGTGTGCGCGCGCGTGTGTGTGTTTGTGTGTGTGTTGTGTTGGGAAAATGCTGCATTGACGCGTTAGACCCTTTTCGTAAATTTCACGAATATGGCAGACACTAAGTAGTTCATATCACGAATTTCGCTAATTCTACTTGTCTTTTCATTATCTTTTCTTATCCACCCTCTGTAGTTAAAAGTTTAATGCTCAAAGAATTTGGAATGGGTTTAGGAATGAAGATTATAAGCATTTTTCTTCAATTCATTATTATCCTTCTGTTTCGTTGTTCCATGAAAATTTTTGTTACCTAACCACCTTGACATTTGTTTTTGCATGGCAACAAATATCCATTGTTTCTTCTGTTCCGTATTCTCATGAAAGGAAGAGGTTCATTTCCATTTAACAGTTCCGAAATACGACACTATTCTTCCTACTGTTTTTCGGTCGTTAGAATCCCGCTTGACAAAAACGCTGAGGAGCCAGGAGTCAAATAAGACAACACCA
This sequence comes from Acheta domesticus, assembly GCA_031308135.1. Classification (NCBI taxonomy): domain Eukaryota; kingdom Metazoa; phylum Arthropoda; class Insecta; order Orthoptera; family Gryllidae; genus Acheta; species Acheta domesticus. The sequence goes on along the minus strand of JAHLJT010009436.1, from coordinate 8,021,279 downwards.
CCTGAACAATGTGTCTTTCATCCCGACTGAAGAATACAACTAGCTATCGTATTCCAATCATTAGAAACTTGACACACTAAAGCCGTCAAAGCGGAGGCGGCTCGGGTCAAAGCACCTGAACAACGCTGCCTGTCCCTTGACGCAGGCGGCCGTCGCACTGGGACGCGAGGGCGAGCCCGACCCCGAGGCGACAACCGCAAGTGGAGGCGTTCCCGGGAAGGGCAGCGGCCGGAGGCAGCCGCGCGGAGAACGTACAAGTCGTGTGCAGATGATCTTGGCTGTCCGGGCGACGCCGCGTCGAAGGCTGTGTTGCCGACGGTTCGACCATCTTATCGTTGTCTTCCTCAGGGCTGGAATGAAATTCACAGCCTTCGACGCGGCGTCACCCGGACAGCCAAGATCATCCACATGACTCCGGCGGCGGAAGCCTACGACTTCAAATCGTGTGCAGGCACTTGCCACTGCCGATCCGACACCACCGACATGGAGGAGGTGCAATAAGGAAGAATGCTGAGATTGATTCATTGATTCGTGTATCCGCGAGCGTCAACTACTTTGGTCATTAGTCCCGTAAGTGTAGTGCATGTTTGTCTCGGGAGGTGGCGATGATCTTTTCCCCGCTGGATGGCGAGATCTGGCGTCGACCTACCGTCGACTACCGGGCTTTTACCCCTGTTTCACCAGCGGGGTACCGCCCCAGCCGGAACTAGCTATAAGCTCCCGACCGGTATCCCGGCATGTGTGGTAGTGTAGTGCATGTTAGTGTAAGTGTGTGTGTAAGAGGAGAGGATAGGACAAGGAAGAGAAGCGCGGTCCGTGGCCCGTTTGTTAGGGTACTGCTCCGGCATTCGCCTGGTGTTGATCGGAAAAACCACGGAAAACTATCGATCAGAGCAGCCGGCCGCTAGAATTCTCCTCCAGACAGCGACTGAATTCGACCTAGCTGCCACGCTAGTGTCGAAAATCCTGCCTCCGTCGGGACTCGAAACTAGGATCTCCGGGTCAGAGGGACTGCAGTGACATCAGGGTGATGGACTGAGCCATTTCTCCCGGTAAAGAAAGCTGAGGTGTTACTGTCTGTGCCCTTGCGGTTTATCTCATTGGTCAGCGGGCTTGCTTTCCATGAGGCGACCCCGGGTTCGATTGCCGGTCGAGCAAGATTATAGTGTACGTTTTCCTTGTAATGTCCCAGTACATGTTGCTGTGTGACGATGAAAAAACTACTTCTCAGGCTGAGAAGAACAGAATACGGCGTGGGGATGTCTTTGTGCTAACCACACGTCCCTATGACCGCGAGGCCAGGGTGCTGCTGGTAGGTCTTGGCCCGTACGCGGGCTGCCGCGCCAACTGCAGACAGATTAATGACTCCATTATCATCCATCATCAGCTCTTAACAGTCGTCTTGCCATAAGAGTTTATGCTGTAATGCAGCTATCCTTCTGCACTTACCAATATCTCTTTGTCTGTGACTGTTTTCCGTTCTTTATTACCTGAGAAGCTCGCTGTGTTGAACGAGAATCATTTCATTTGTCTTTAACAGTTTACAAATGCGCGCATCCAGGCCTGAGGAATACTCTCGCTTTCTACGTCTATTTTCGGTCTTTTGAGGAGGCAGACACAATACAGCCGACGAGGCAGGTGACGATTCCAAGCAAAGCGCCCACACAATGCGCAGGAGCTCGTCGGAACAGTGTCGTCGAAGCGGGGAGCACGGAGGCCGCGCGTGGGGCGGAAAGGAAGTGTGGGGAGCCTCCCGCGAAGTCGCTGCAGAGGACGCCGCCTCCGCCATCGCCACTGGGTTCACCCGCCACCCCCGTCGCCCCAAGTCATGCCACCACCTCCACCTCCGCCTTCTCCCCCACCACTCCCACCTTCCCCTCCCCCACCTCTGCCGCTTTCGCCACCGCCACCGCCTCCTCCCCCGCACCGTCGCTCCCGCCGCCACCGACACTGACATTGGCTTCGCCCGCTACTCCTGAACATACCGCCACCCGCCGCCGCCCCCGGTCATGCTGCCATCTTCACCCTTGCCGCTGCCCCCATCCCTGCAATCGCCCCCGCACCGCCGCCTTCACCAACGCCACCGTCTCCACCTCTGCCCGCCACCGCCGCCCTCGCCGCTTTCTCCGCCTCCACCTCCGCCCCCATCATCACCACCACCCTCGCACCGCCACCCCCGCCGCCACCGCCATTGACTCCGGGTTCGCTCGCTACTCCTGATCATACCGCCACCGATCATGCTGCCACCTCACCCACGCCGCCGCCCCCATCCCTACCACCACCCCCGCCCCCCACAACCTCCCCCCGCCCCCGCAATGCCGCCTTCGCCGACGCCACCGTCTCCACCACCGCTTTCCCCACCGCCGCCCCTCGCCGCTTTCTCCGCCTCCACCTCCGCCCCCACCATCACCACCACTCTCGCACCGCCACCCCCGCCGCCACCGCCATTGACTCCGGGTTCGCTCGCTACTCCTGATCATACCGCCACCCCCACCGATCATGCTGCCACCTGACCCTACCACCGCCGCCCGCGTCCCTACCACCGCCCCCGCCCCCCACCGTCTCCCCTCGCCTTCGCCGACGCCACCGTCTCCACCTCCGCTTCCCCCACCGCCGCCCCTCGCCGCTTTCTCCGCCGCCGTCGACGCCGCCCCGTAAGAGGCGCATTAATGAATTAAGCCGGGGCATTAAGCAGAGCGCGGCCGCGCGCCGCGGCCAGGGACAGCGCCAGGGCCAGGGCCGGGGCCAGGGCCCGGCTTTGAAGTCGGGCTGCGGAAGCCCGAGCGCGCGCAAGAGGAGCTAATTTATTTACTGCCCGCCTCCGCCGCCCCCGCCCCGACGTCCGACCCGCGCAGTGGGGGGACATCGAAAGAAATCGGAGCGAAACGAGAGCAACTTCTCGTAAATGCTGCTGGTGAAGCTACGTACTTAGCTGAGATGATCTGCTATCTATAACAATGTGATTTATTAATCGAATCCACCAAAATAGATTGCCTTCTACGTCGTCGAAAACAATGAAGAAGAATAAGAAAAATAAGAAGAGGAAGAAGAAGAAGAAAAATGAGAAGAAGAAAAATAAGAAAAAGAAGAAGAAGGAAATTATGAAAAGAAAATAACAGAAGAAATTAAAATAAACATTGTAGCTGCTTGTTTGCAATGTTGTTTGTTCTCAGTAGACAAGACCACGGTAGGCTGAAAAAAAGGCAGTGGAATATTGACGCCGTTAGCGAAAAATTCGTTTACTTTAGTTTTGTTACTTTTTAGAATGTCTGTTTTTTCTAGAAGCTCAATTAACCATCTTGACATTATCCCATCTGTATCAATCTATCATCATTCAGTCCTTATGTTAACCTATTATCTCTCATAGCCTTAAAGGTAACATTGAACTACCGTTGAGACCATCGGCCGAGAAAAGGGGGGAACATAAAGGCGAAAGGCGTTGCGTAGGCAAAAATTAGTATAATACTCATTAACATAAAAAATGAATTTAATTGTACTTAGTTATTCAAGTAAACTCGGGTTTTGAACGGATTTTTACGAAACAATGAATGCCAATTTTATTCCACTTAAAAAACTGTAAGTGTGCTAAAATTGTAAATTATTTGATTACCTGAATTTTGATAATTAACGTTTGGATTGTGGTGTTTATATTTTGTATTCCAGGAACTGGTACAGAGCAACATTCAGCATTTGAGATCCAAGTATTTGAAACATTTTCTTCTATTTTATGAAGAGACGTTTTGAAAAGAAAGTTAAATACGACACAGATTTCGGTTGCAAGGAATAATTACATAAACAGTATTTTATCGTTGTTATTGGCATGACACTAGAGAATACTGATGGAAGAGTCAGATTTAGATTAGTCTAGCAATAGCGTAAAAGAAATGAACTTTACAGAATTATATAATGACAAGCACTTGAGGTACAAAGAAAATCGAAGAAAATATTCCTAGAAGAAAGTGACTTCGTTCGGTTCCCTGAACAGCTTGTTACATAATAGTTGAGGTGAGTAAAAAGGCGTATACCTCGTTTCATTTTATGAAAGCCGGAAAGTACAAACTTTTTACGATAATAGCTCGTAAACGAACAGCAAGAGCAGAATAATGAAGTGCTATTCGCTTGTACTGCCAAGCATTTACCAGTCACAACGGTTGCTTATAAAAGAAGAATTGACGATAGGTTTCTTTGAAGCGTAAATCAAATATCGTTAGACCACTTGGAAACAATTCATTTCCATTACTTATTCTGGCATTTGTTTCAGAAAAACCACCATCTATATTACGTGCTATGCGAGTTACTTGCAGTCAATCAAATAGTTTGTTGGATAAATCTATCAGAACAGACGCAAGCATTATGCAGTGTTGTCTCCTTTAGTTATACCCGTCAATTGCTTTTCTTTTAACCCTTCAGCTGCTCCAGCGTGACTTTTAAATTTCTCTAAGTTTTCTTCTAAGTTTAACTTAGTTTTCTTCTAGATTATAATTATGTATCTTCTAAACTATTAAAGGAAAATGCCTGAAAAAATTAGGATATCTAGAAGAGAAAGTGTTTCCTTTCATTTAGCTTGTTGAATATTATCACAAATAATATGATCATTAGCCTAAAAAATAATAAACCATATCTGTCCGAGAGCGGTATACATCAAAACAAAGAACCATACAAAAAAAGTGATTTAACAGGATATGTTTTGCAAGAATATAATGTTTCTTTTCTATTATTGTCGTTATAGCACACTACTCACTTCCGTACACAAATTTCTAGTTTTTGTACCTTATTTTACGTCTGGATATTTTATTTTGTCAATCTCGTCATTGTAGTACCACGACAAAAACTTCTGCGTCAGCAACCACAATATTGTTCATAAAAAATCAACTGATGTGAAAAACTTGAAAATTGGTATAAAGCTAAAATACTACATTGAACATGCTCGGAAAAGCAAGCCGTTTATCATTATTTATTTATTCGCATATGCCCATCGCATTATGACTAAGCTATTTGTAGAATTATTTTATGTATTTTATTCGTAATTACGAAATACGTTCGGATCATACGACCCGTGATTCCCAGAGAGGCCCATCCGATGGCACATCGCCTGAGCGCGCTTCCAGAAAACGCCACCGACAGCAGTTAAGAATGTTCTGGTCTATTTTGCGACCTCACAAGTTTAATTGCCTAATATATCCCATAAGTCTTACAATCAAAAATGCCTTACTAAAACATAGATTTTTAATCTGTTTTTATGCAACTTACTTTACGCACGAACATTACTTACATTACTTAAATGCACTTTAAGAATTCATATCTACTCGCGCCCTGATTGGTCCTGTGCGCTTTCTAGTGCCAGCCGGTTCGCGTCCACCGATCAGCAAGCGAGCGAGAGTCAGTCGAGTTGAAACTCTCGACATAAGCCGGCGTGCTGTTGCATAACGCTCGGCTCCTTGCATCGGTAAATCTACATTTTAATTTTAAATGTATGGATGCAAGTTTTCTGTCTTGTGAAGTGTTAACTTGTGCAGTGTTCAATGGGTGCAACAACTAGTCACTGTCACTCAAATGTTCGTCATAAACGTTTTCAACCACTCATACATTCTGCCAGCGATGGCAAGTACACGCAACAGAGGGACCCCGTGAAGGACGGCATGTGCAGTCACACACGCCTGAAGGGAAATGTATTTACTATTATTTACATATTATATAGAAGGTATTTAAAAAATGGTAATGATTCAAAGTGATAAATTTTGGTTCGAAGGATAAATAAAAAAGGTAAAAAATATATTCGATGTCTAGATTTAACAACTTTGTCAGACAATATTTGGTTTCATTTCATAGAAAAAATTGTTTTTTGGATAGGTATCCAAAAACAATTTACTGTCTATAAAATAAAAACCAAAGAAAGTGTGACAAAAATGAAAAAATGTTGATACTTAACTAACATAAATTTACCTCATTAGTTGAAGACATATTCCTAAATACGTACAGGTGAGAACATACCAAAAAGTGTACAGGTATTTTGAATAATTTTTAAATTATATAGATAACGTGAGATTTATTACGTGGATCTATTCAACAAATACAGTTAGGTAGTATAGTTTAACCCTCTGTTTGGGGCGGTGCCCTGTTTGTGGGAGGTACCTGAAGACGGAATTCTCCCGCTAACCAACGTGTAAGTTGGTGCCGGATTCCGCCACCCAGCGCTGTAGAAACACCGCCACCTCTATATGCATAAAACACATTCACTACTCTAAAGGGACTAATGACCATAGCAGTTTACGTGCCCGGAAACATCAATCAACAACGAACCAATCACATCTTCATCCTTTGTTTATGTAATAGTAGTTTATGCAGTTAGTTAATAATGTTAAGCTTTATTGCATGAGTACATGTTTTGAAAACGAGCGACGTTAGGAGCGAGTTTTCAAATGTGTACGAATGCAATAAAGTAACATTATAAACGAGTTGAATACGCTATTTTTTGTATGACAGCATTATAAATTTATAAGAGAATGAAACTTAATTTTCCGAAGAACTTTCTTATGATGTATTTGACATCTGTGCGAAAACACTGTGGTCAGCTGTTCTGTTTACCTCTACCTCCCCCTCATTCTCTCGCTGCGATTGGCTGAATGTGTGATGACGCAATCATTCAAGCCGTAAAATCTAATACGTCATCATTTGTGCCATTAAACGCCTGATTATGAAAGATTTCTTGCAACAGAAAAGGTCGTTTATAATGCTGGAATACAAAAAAATGTATTATACCCCTTGGTTATAATGACACCCGATCAACGACAATTCATTATCCACTACAACTCCGCAACTTACATATGCAAAACTCTACCTTCTGTCGAGTTTTCTGTATTTGAGCTCTTTAAAAAGGGGGTTCATTGTCTCCAGGCGCCACGCGTCTGGTCCCGAAATATCTCATTGTCGTTCGGCGCGTGACGCAAAGCTGCCTTCTCACAAACGGCAAATCGATAGCTCCGTTTTCAGGAAGCGCGTCCTTAAGCTCCAAAAATACTTCACCCTGGCATGTCCAGACGAACGCGGCGACAGCCAGGACAAGAAAGTATACGGCTCTACGGATTTCCAGGTAACCAACACACAAAATGAACAAATTATAATACAGTATACTGTACGTAGATGAAGATCACAATGAAATGAAGATCGGATTACGTCACAATTATAACACAGTATACTGTACGTAGATGAAGATGACAATGAAATGAAGATCGGATTACGTCACAATTACTTACTGTACTATGTATTGTACTAAGATTATAGATGGGTACTACGGCAACATAAGGAAACTTAATTATGTATACACAACGAAAGTAAATTATATTTTCATAACGATTGTGAACAATACTGATTACATACACATCGAAAACGAGAGTCAACTCGGTCAGACACTACAACAACGATAGCTCAACGCGGACCTGAAGAACAAACTAATATGAGATGGAAACCGTGGCTGTTGAACAAAATATGTTTAAATATTTGACATTGAAATTACGTATACACAAAAGTGATCTAATGGATGATTCTGAATAATTTGCCTGTAATAATGAAAGAAACATCGATGGGAAGTTGAAAACCATGGTGACGAATAGTCACACCATTAGGCAAAATCCATAACCAGATGGAGAAGTTTGAGTGGAGCAGGGCGAACGATTTGAAAGCTTGAGCCGAGCATTCACGAGATTGAAATAACGGGTTCACGAGTGTGAAATAGTAATGGATAAATCAGTTTGAGAAGTGTGGTAGTGTATTGTAATGAAAAAGAAGCCGCTTCGTAGTGGACAAAGACAGCTGAAGTTTGTGGTCGTCGGGTAGTGTGTGTGTCCAGTATGTGAGGTGAAACGAAAGCATGCAATTATGAAACCTATTAACTCTTAGGAAAAAGAAAACTTACAATATTTCTTGATATTTAATAATGCCTTCTAATGCCTCTCTGATCAGAGCTTTGGTGATATGACCCATGTAGAAACACGGAGAGATCATTAGCTATCTGACCCATGTAGGAACACTAAGAGAGCTTTAGTAATCTTTATACATGGAGGAATATGAAGAGAGTTTTAGCAATATGACCCATGCAAGAGCATGAAGATATCAATGGCGTAGAATTTAGTTTTTTTTTCGACTCAACGCTTTTTAATTCGGAAAGCATTTTAAATTATTATACTTAAAATTGAAGAAAACAATTGTTTGAATTCTGTATTATATAGTTTGTTGATATTGTTTGTTTATTTTTCTTGTTATTGTATGTATTCATTTTATTGATATTTTTATTACAAATTACTTTTTGACTGTTGAAAGAATTGACTGGTCCAGCCAGGAATTAAAGCCTGGAATTCGCCGAGTTGCTCTACCACTTAAGCAATCAAGACAGTCAATTCTGCGAAGAGCCGAGGAGAGAGACCCCGTCCATATATTTTACATTTTACAACTGCTCTCTGTGGGAAGTTTAACAATTACGTGAATCAATCGTATTTAATAGTCGAAATATAATTTATAACAATTCTATCATGCTCAGTAGCTACGTGCAGTGTCTATGACCCAGAGGTCCGACGGCTATACTCCTGACGGAGGTCAATTTTCGACAGGCTAATGATTAGCGATTGGTATATGATACTTATTTACATAATACTACTCTACAGAATTTCAAGAGTATTTCCTTATTGTTTATTAAACTTTATAAATCGTCGGTTGTAGACTGCAATTAAATATGTATACCTCAAAATTAAATCTGAATTACGTATGCCTGAAACGAAGTCTGGATTAAATATATGGTGTAAATGAAAGTAGTGGAATAATAGAAGCAGCTTGTTACGGCGTAATTAATAACATCATTAAGGTCAACAAATGTTGAACTACATTGACATTTGTGTACGTGAGAAATATAAATTATGAAAATAAAACTAAAACTAGCTAGGTCCATTCAACCATTTCCTAGAGGAGAGTTCTAACGGGCGGCAGTTCTGATCGCGGTTTTCAGTAGTTTCTCCGACCAATGCCAAGCGAATGACGGGGCAGCATCCTAACAGAAGTGCCACGGATCGCGCACGATCTCTCCTTGCTCGTCCTTGTCTCTTCACATAAACATACACTTGTACGCCCTTCTACATTGCAAATGCTGGGACTCTACTCGGGGGCTTAGAGATCGTCTCGGCTGGGCCGGTGACCCGCTGTGAGAGAGGATGAAGCGGAAAAGCCCGAAACCCGATGTGTATGACGGCGCCGGATCTCACCTTCCAGCTCTGAACAGTGCCACCTACCGGCTATTGCACGCACCACACTGACGACGAGGGTCGCGGGCGGAACCAAGCGATAGTTTTGGAGGGTCCCATCATAGATTTTTGTGATATAATAAGCATTTGTTATTATATTGTATACTATTTTTGTAGGGTATGTACAATACTAAACAATATTAATTTTAAATTATTACATACTATTCTAATATAAATAAATAATTAAATAATGTTTGCCAAATAAAAGACGATCCACATGGCCCGCAACTGGCCAGGGTAGCCAGGCTAGTTCATGCTCACGAGGGCACTAAATGCTCACACATAAAAAGGGGTAGTTAGCGTTCGTGATAATGTAGCGGATGAACACGGTAACTAGAAAAAATCGTGTTTCTGAGAAGCGTCCTTCCTTTCGGGGGAAATGCAGGAATTTTTATTTTCTTGTGGAGCTGGGGGTAAAGCTTTCATTCACTCAAAAACAGGCGATCAGTAGCAAGTCTCTGCGCCTTGTATAAAGCTTATAATGGTCATCCAGCTTGGAAAGAAATTAATCGGCGGCTATGTATTCCTACATACATCAGTAGAGTGGATCACAGGCACAAAATAAATTTAAGACAGCAGAGAACGGATGTCGGGTAATTCTTTTACAAATCGAACGATTACGGAATGGAATACATTGCCTGCAAAAACCTTTGAACCCTTTTCTCAAAGCGTTCAAAAGTTTAGGAAATTAATTTAGGGTATTATTAAGTAAATGAGGGAGAATACTGGGTTATATAGCGATGCATAAGTGTTCTATTGTGAAGTGAGGTGTCGCGCAGTGTATAGCAGAGAAATAAAGAAGGAAATGTTTTCAGGTCTTAGTGACGTGAAGTGCAGTGTGATCCTGATTGTATAAACATTCAGTGCGGGGTTAGAGTATAGAATTTTTTTCTCTTTTCTTTTCTCTCTTAATGTAATTTAATGTTTAATGACTGTATTTTTATGTTTTTGTAAGTAGCTGCCACCGGGTCATACCCATTTGCAGTTTAAATAAATCTATCTATCTATCTATTAAGTTATTTCATTTTGGTAATGTGAAATACTCGTAATATGTCGTCGCTGTCGCACTCCAGTAGATATTTTAATAATGTTTGACCCTCAAGCTTCAGAAGGTTGTCCACATCAGATCTAGAAAGTATTAGTAGTTCCAGTAGAAGTCACAAAGATCACAAAATATTTGAATCACACGTCATCGAGCAATAACATTTTCAGTTTATATTTCTCACGTAAACAAATGTCAATGTAGCTCAACATTTATCGAACTTAATGATGTTATTGATAACGCCGGATCGAGCTGCTGCTATTAATCCACTACTTTCATTTACACTACATATTTAATCCAGATTTCGTTTGAGGCCACATAATCCAGATTTAATTTCGTTTGAGGTATACATGTTTAATTGCAGTCTACAACCATTGGTTTATAACGTTTAATAAAAAGTAAGCAAATACTCTTGAAATTCTCTATACCAGTATTATGTAAATAAGTATCATATACCAATCGATAACCATCTTCCGCGTATTTAACATTCGAATAATGCTTTTAACGAGAGAAAAATTAAATAAAACCTTTTGAGGCTAATTAACACACTTTTAGTTCAATTTGACAATATTGCAGAGGACAACAAGGATGTAAAGTGAAGCATTAAATACGACTCTGGCGAAATGACCACTAGATCAGAGAAAGCGAACTAATGCACCGAAGATAGCCCAGCCGACTGCCCACCGATGCAGGCAAATTCGACCTATTGTTGCTCGAAAACCCTAATGTCGACGAACCGCTCCACAGCCAGTTGCTCTTTGAGACTCAATCGCCGGTCATTTTCACCGCTCTCCCCCGCAGAGCGACGCAACGAGGCGCATCTACAGTTGCCCCCCTCCCATCGCCCCATGCCACCCCCCACCCCTCACCCCCGCAATGCGCACCCGCACCTCTCCTTCGGACAGGGCGCGACCGCCACCCGGGCTCAAATTGTCAAATAACTCGGGGCGGCTTCCGCCCCTCGCCCCCCGTCCCCCCACCCCCGGCCCCCACCCCCGCCGCCGCGCCGCGCAATTGAAATGCACGGGCGCGGCAGAGCGAACGCGCCCGCGCGCGCGTATCTCGGGTCACCGCCGACAGGCTGCGCGCGTGCGGCCGCCGCCGCCGCCGCTGCCCTCACAGTCGCTGTCACCGCCCGCGCCGCTGTGGCACTCGGACTCCGGGGTGGGGCGGCGCGGCGGGGGCGGTGTCGGAGGCGGGGGTGGGGGCGGTGTCGGGGGCGGGGGCGGTGTCGGGGGCGGTGTCAGGGGCGGTGTCAGGGGCGGGGGTGTTGTCGGGGGCGGGGGCGGTGTCGGGGGCGGGGGCGGTGTCGGAGGTGGGGGAGTGGCATTCGCACTCCGAGGTCGGGCGGCGCGGCGGGGGCGGTGTCGGAGGCGGGGGTGGGGGCGGTGTCGGGGGCGGGGGCGGTGTCGGGGGCGGTGTCAGGGGCGGGGGTGGGGGTGTTGTCGGGGGCGGAGGCGGTGTCGGGGGCGGGGGCGGTGTCGGGGGCGGGGGAGGTGTCGGGGGCGGGGGCGGTGTCGGAGGTGGGGGAGTGGCATTCGCACTCCGAGGTGGGGCGGCGCGGCGGGGGCGGTGTCGGAGGCGGGGGTGGGGGCGGTGTCGGGGGTGGGGGCGGTGTCGGGGGCGGGGGCGGTGTCGGGGGCGGGGGTGGGGGTGTTGTCGGGGGCGGGGCGGTGTCGGAGGTGGGGGAGTGGCACTCGGACTCCGGGGTGGGGCGGCGCGGCGGGGGCGGTGTCGGAGGCGGGGGTGGGGGCGGTGTCGGGGGTGGCGGCGGTGTCGGGGGCGGGGGCGGTGTCGGGGGCGGAGGTGAGGGCGGGGGGCGGATCAAAGAAGTCGCCATTATCTGGCAGAAGCGGCGGCCGTGCCACTTTTTTAAGCGCGTGTGCAACTTTTGTCGTAAGCGAGAATGGCAGCGTGTTATTATGCTGCCTTTGTAGGAATGGCGTCGCTCGTGGTAGCACTCGTCCGTTCGTCCGCGCGCACGGTTGGTCGCGTAAATTCTTCATGAAGATTTGATGAAGCTCGTTCGCGAAAGAGTGGAAAGTGCCCGAGCGATTTCAACATTCATTGGTTAGGTCCAGGAACTCACTTTTCATTAAAATCTGATTACAACTGCGTGACTCATCTTGTTTGGTGCACCAAATGGATGAAGTACCTCCAATTTACAAATACTAAAAGTCGACATTAAAGAAATACATTCTGAAACACGACAAAAACCCAGGGGGTGATGCAAGGCTACACACAATACGTTTTAACTAGAATAAAGAATGTTTGTGAGAAATGCTAGAAAATTTAATTTTGTGACGGTATCATTTTGATAAAATTGTGTTAAAAATTAATCTCTCAGTGACCTTAATTGTTAATACCTCGATTTTCGTAAAACTCTCACCTTGTTATTACATGTATGCTTTATTGTATACATATATGCTCGACGAAAAGCGAGATAATCAACATTCACGACCGCGAGATTGCTTACTGGGGATGATCTGGCTTACTATTCCTTTTACTGCCCCCAGCCCTTCAATTAGTTATCGAAAGAAGTAGGTAGCCATGTTCTAAGCACCCATAAAATAGAATTCCCTTAATATAATGACGCATCTAACATCGTCCGTTTTTAAAGATAATATACCTGAACAGTTATTTACATTACATTTACATTTCGTTTTCGGAGCAATCTGTTTGCCTGAACTGCTTTTGTCTCAATCCCCTGTTTGTCGAACACCGTACTTTGGCAGCGATATTCATGTACCTGCTCAAGCCGCAGCCCCACGTCACTTGAAATTCGGCGGCGCTTCTGAACTGCCAACGCGCGTCCTTCCGCCGCGTGGAAAAGAAAGGCAGCGGCGCAAGTGATGTTGGTCGCGCTGTGACAGTGGAGGCGACGCGGCCTTCGCAAAATGCCTGTTATTGAATAAGTCATCGCCGCTGGCCGGTCTGCCCCGGCTTATCGGCGCCCAATCACGTCATCTCGGTTTCTCCATCGCCCTTTCGCACGTCCTGTCGCCCTCCCAGACTCCTACCCTCTCTCCCTCTGCACCTTACTGCTATTCAAACTGGCTCGTCTGTCTCTCTCCCCAGTTGTCCCTCCTTCCTCTCAGCCCTTCCGTCTGCCTCGACATCCCGCATCCTCTCCTGCCCCGCCTTTCCCGCCGTCACTATTTCCCCGGCTCCCTCTCCGTCCCCTCCAACCCTCTGTCCCCTCCAACCTCCATACCTCTCCCTACATCTTCCCCCGTCGCCACCTTGCCCTCAGTCGCCACCACCTCACCTCACGTCCCAGCCACGTCTTCTGCTTCGCCTCTCCCTCCGTCTCAGCCTCCCCTCCATTTTCTCCTTGGTCTCGGCCTCCTCCCCCTCCTCCATCCCCACCACCCCTCCGTCCGCACAACCTTCCATCCTGACCACCCCTCCACCCCGTCTCCCTTCCATTCCCGCCTCCCCCATCGCCATCCCTCCTTCACCTCCCCCCTCCATCTCCGCCTCTCCCGTCGACTTCGACTCCCCTCCGGCTCCGTCCCCACCACCCCTTCCGTCCACGCCTCCCCTCCATCCCCGCCAACCCTCCATTGCTACCCCAGTCCCCGCCACCCCATCCGACCTCACCTCCGCATCTGCCCACGCCTCGCCCAGTGCCTGCCACTCTCTTCCGACACCAGTCCAGATTCTCCATATTCTCTTCCTTCGAGACACACACCATGGTATAGTACAACAGAACTCCACCCGATCCCCTGGGAGTCTCACAGCAATTATTTTTGCTTGCCGGGAGGTCCGTTTTTTCACATGTGTGACATACGTAATAAAAGTGGAATGGCATTATTGAATAAAAAGATTTAAGTTTTTTAATACGAATATTGTTTTTTATGAAAAGATGACTATATTATTCAGTAAGTTATATTTAATTTTCGATACGGAGCGTGGAACTAACTGACGTTAACAACATTGAAACTTCTACAAAACGCAGTTAGGCAGCTCTTGTTGGGAGTGGTCTCAAATACAAAGTAAAAATTGAATATACCTAGATACGATGATTTTGGTTTTGCAAAAAGTTTTAATTATCAATTATGAGATTTGGTGTCCAGAGAAAAGCAGTGACATTACAACGAAATATCTGGACAGCGCTTTAATCGAGTTTCGAGTTTTCTTCACGTTTCGAACAACAAAAATGTTATTTCGGAAAGGAAATTCTATTAAGTGCGGGAGAGAAGGCGACGTGAAATTTGTTTGTGATTCTGTTCCATCTTTCTGGTTCCGGGGCAGACAGTCTGCTTTTCTCCAGCCTTCCTTTCCCTTCGGTTCCCAACAAGGTAATTACAAAAGAGAATTTACGGCAAAATATGAACTGTTGCAATTTTCTCCCTCGAAGTTGTTGTTTTCATTAACGATTTCTAAGACTATAAATTAAAGATAAGTCAAAATAACTTGCATTTTGATAATAATTATCAATGTATTTGACAAAAACTCGATGATTTTTGTTCTTGAGTCTCTCTTGTTCTCGGTTTGTTATTTGGTCTTAAAGAGCATCTTGAACTAGATACGTTACATTTTGCAGATTTTTAAAGAAAGAATTCTGGCACATATATCTTTTTTATGATATTTTTCATACCTCATGCGATACAGTATTGTAGTAATAATGAGGAAAGGAGACAAGAATAATTCAAATAAATGGATGTTGAAAAGGTCGAGTTTGGTTTCTTTTGTACTAATTCGCATTAAAGTAAAATAGTGAAATCTGTAAAACCGACCACTTATGCAGTTTCTTGTTATGCCATATTATCAGCAACCCGTTACATATTTTTTCTGATATCTCCCAGTGCTTCCAAGAAGTAAAGAAACTTTTCATTTTATTCACATTCCCAATACTGAAGACATTCAGTCTTTTAGAATAATAAACTTCTTTTACTAGCTTCAAACAATATTTTTGTGATATATTGTTTGATACTTTTAATATCAAAAGTACGGTTCACCAAACATGATAAACAAAAGAAAACAATAAATCGAAAGACTTTTAATAGCAAACTTTATTTTACGAGGAATATCACATGAATAATTCTTTTGTTCACATGATTCTTACCAACAATTTGTCAATTATTGTGACCGTTTACATTTTTATTCAATATTACTTGGATAAATCCTTCGGTGGGATAAAATATGTTACATGAAATTCAATTATTTGAATTAACTATCAACAAAAATCAATAAAACTCCAAAACGTCGGCTAACTGACATACATTTCATTTGTTGGACCAATTCCCATAAACTACGAATTGGATTTCATTGATACATACGTATAATATATTTACAAAATAAGACGTATTAATTAATATATATTAAGTTATCCATGTCAAGAAATACGAAATGCGAAAATATGCATTTTATTCTCATACTATTACATAACTTGATATTTGGTTTATACGAGTACTCACGTGTAAAGGAAAACATTCTCTTAACTGCTAGTGATTACGTACCTGAAACAAAAAATAATCACGATTATTAATATTCTCACATTCAATGAACATGAACATGATACAAATTCAATGCAGTTACTTTCAGAAGAAAAGCATTTACAGTAACGCACACCGAAGTTTTAGTCTTCCTCCTATATTCAAGAATATAATTGCGATAACTTTTGCTACAAACTTAAATTACCGCTAATAACACTCCAGTAACTCTAGGTGTTCTTTACATGTTGCAATCAATGTATCTTCAACCTAATATTTTCTCCGTAATAAATAAGATTTCCATGCAATAAAATCAGATGAAATTACTATGGGAGAAAAATTTGAAAATGAGGTGTCTTGTACAATTACAAAAATATTGTAAATTCAACCACTTAGTGAATGCTAGTGAATATGCAAGAATAGGTAGATAATGAAAAATAAAATAATAACAATAATAATAATCATTATCATCATCATAATTAATCATCATCATATTCATCATCATAATCATAATAATTATAATCATAATCATAATAAGGCCGGCCCCGTGGCGCAAACGGTTGCGACTGCCGTCGTCTCTGCCAGGAGGCTGCAGGTTCGAGTCCTTAGTAGGCGTGATCGCATTTGTGATCTTCACCCATCATCATCCAATCACTTCATAATTCGTAGTTCAAGGTGTAACAGCCTCATCTTATCAAGGGATGCAGCCGAAAAGTTGATCCCCATAATTTCACACGTTACTCTCTCTCTCTCTCTCCAGGATAGAATCCTTTAGGACCTTGGAAGAGAACGTGTAGCGTTGTCAGTAATGGCCTATACGCTTATAATAATAATAATAATAATAATAATAATAATAATAATAATAATAATAATAATAATAAATAATGGAAAAGACACGACAGGGTGTGTAGCTACCTCCACTGGTAGATCTGTACCGCCCTCGAATTTCCAAACACATGCCCCAAGTGGTACGAACACTCACCAAAACCGGTGTTGGATTGTGTACGATATTGTACGACCAACAAATTCAAACCGAACGCACAATAGCGGCAAACAAACCGAATATAGTTATCCGGGATTTGGAGAAAAAAATCGTGTTTACTTGTCGATGTTCCTGTTCCTTGCGATCAAAACGTTACCCAGGAGGCAGAGAAACGCCTTAAATACAAGAGTTTGGAAATCGAGATCAGCCGAATGTGGGGCGTAAAAGCACAGGTCGTACCGATAGTATCGAAGCTCTGGGATTTCTTCCGCAAAATTTGTGTAAGAACTTGTCTAAACTCCCAGGTAATTCAAAAGACTGGGAAGTGCAAAAAATCGCTTTATTTGGAACAGCCCCCATTTTGCGTAAATTATTGTAGAGACACCGACAGTCCCTACATCTGCTCCTTAGGTAGCTGGTTGGATCCTGGAGTAGATTTTATATTCAGCCGACTCATAAGATCTTTAGTCGTGATGTAATGGAAAAATAATAATAATAATAATAATAATAATAACAATAATAATAATAATTCGATGAAATAAACTATAAACATCTGGGATGGTAGCAAAGTAGGACGTCCATGACATGTAGATGTCACCGTGTGATCAGAAAAAAATTGAAATAAATACTATAACAAAAAGCAAAGAGAAAAGATAATTCAAGTAACAGAGCCAAGATGTTGTTTGGACAAGTGGAGCAGATCACCGCCACGTTCTCTCTGCCAGGGGCGCGGGCGCACACGGGTCGTGCAGGCCGCACGGAAGCCACATCGATCTCGCCCCGAAAAATATCCCATTACGGCGCACATTTTTACGACGCGTACACATAACCAGGGCTCGCGGCGTCGGAGCTTTAAATCCCAGAAACGTGTTTACAAAAAAACCGATTGGGAATATTCCAATTAACTTTATGCATTTTGCAGAGATGTTGTTTTTTTCAAACATGTTTTCACGTGTCGTAGTTCTGCGTCATTTCTGAAAAAAAAAACACAACAACAACAACAACCGACAGGATTGTGCAATGTGAAAACGGTGTCCAGACAATGGATGAGGTAAGTTCGGTACCTGGTGAAGAGATTATTGGAAATCACAGATGCGAGAGGCTATTCCAGATTAATACACGAGGGAACGGGGGGTTTCAGATGCATGAGTTATGGAAGCTTATTTGCCACTCCCGTGTCACTGCACATTTCCGTTTGATTCATCCGGGCAGTTAAAAACCGGAACTTCATTTCGTGTTTGTATGCAAGCAAATACGTGAAATAAAATAGTGAAACGAACAGACACAGAAACGCAGTTTAATTGAATATCAGTTATTAAAACCAATTAAATAAGTACTAATTCCATAATGAATTCTACGAAAATCATTTAATCGTAAATTTCATATTCTTTTACTAATGACCATTTCATGTATCACTGCTGTTATATAAATGATGCTTCCAAAATATTTATGTACTTTGAAGGCCAAGGAGAAACAAAGGGGATTGCCGAAACGTTTCAGTAATTTCGTTAAGTGGTTGGTGTCCGACGAAATTACATCGCCAACAGAGGATATTCAACACTCCCGCGCATGCCCGAATATTATCTCTTAACGCTTACACGCAACAACAACAACAACAACACGAGTCCAACGCCCGGGCCCGGGGCAAGAAGTCAATCCCAGAGCCGCGATTCGGTGGTGCCTATCGCCTGCAGCCTCCAACGCCAAAAAATATACACGCAGTACGCACCAAGTTCTCGTTCAACGACCCGCCAACTTTCATAATTTTAATTAATTAAGCTCTCGCTCCCCGTGGGTACACGGGCGCGTGGAGGCGAGCGAGGCGGGGCGAAACGCGGCGGGGAAGGGCGGGGCGGGGCATGGAGGAGCGGGGCGGGGGTAGCTGGGCTGGGCGGGGAAAGTGGGGCTCGTGGGGCGGAGAGGAGCGGGGAGAAGCGGGTGCAGCTCGTTGCGAGACGGGGCGAGGCGGGGCGTGGCGGGGTGAGGCGTGGCGAGGCGAGGCGAGGCGGGGCGAGGCGTGGCGAGGCGAGGCGAGGCGGGGCGAGGCGAGGCGGGGCGAGGCGAGGCGGGGCGGGGCGAGGCGGGGCGAGGCGAGGCGAGGCGGAGCGAGGCGAGGCGGGGCGAGGCGGGGCGAGGCGAGGCGGGGCGAGGCGAGCGGGGCGAGGCGAGGCGGGGCGGGGCGAGGCGGGGCGAGGCGGGGCGAGGCGGGGCGAGGCGGGGCGAGGCGGGGCGAGGCGGGGCGAGGCGGAGCGAGGCGGGGCGAGGCGAGGCGAGGCGAGGCGAGGCGGGGCGAGGCGGGGCGAGGCGGGGCGAGGCGGGGCGAGGCGGGGCGGGGCGGGGCGAGGCGGGGCGAGGCGGGGCGAGGCGGGGCGAGGCGGGGCGAGGCGGGGCGAGGCGGGGCGAGGCGGGGCGAGGCGGGGCGAGGCGGGGCGAGGCGGGGCGAGGCGGGGCGAGGCGGGGGCGAGGCGGGGCGAGGCGGGGCGAGGCGGGGCGAGGCGGGGCGAGGCGGGGCGAGGCGGGGCGAGGCGGGGCGAGGCGGGGCGAGGCGGGGCGAGGCGGGGCGAGGCGGGGCGAGGCGGGGCGAGGCGGGGCGAGGCGGGCGAGGCGGGGCGAGGCGGGGCGAGGCGAGGCGGGGCGAGGCGGGGCGAGGCGGGGCGAGGCGGGGCGAGGCGGGGCGAGGCGGGGCGAGGCGGGGCGAGGCGGGCGAGGCGGGGCGAGGCGGGGCGAGGCGGGGCGAGGCGGGGCGAGGCGGGGCGAGGCGGGGCGAGGCGGGGCGAGGCGGGGCGAGGCGGGGCGAGGCGTTTTGCACGCATACTGGTCGCGGCTGGCGGAGACATGTAAACTGCCGCTGGCGTCTCGCTTGGCCTCCACCGCAGGTTTTGCGCGGCGTCGGCGGCTGGGGCAGGGCGGAACCGCGCGAGATGGAGCGGCGGCAAGTGGAGGGGGCAAGGAGCTCGATTCGATAGCGCCCGGCCGCGTCGGAGCCGCTCGCTCGCTCGCTCGGCGAGTTGTCGGCATGCAGTGCGGAAGCAGAGACGCACAAAAGAGTGGTAAACGAAGGAAATGGAGGGGAGGAAGAGAGAATAGAGTAGAATAGAAAATTTATTTCCCTACTTAGGATACATGAAATAATTCCGGTGGTAGCATTTTCTAATCAATTAATCTACATAAAACAAACATCAAACAATTACATAAATACAACAAATACACAAAATGAACATCAAATAACATTACAGAATATTACACTTTTGTAAAATTAATGTATTAACCCTATTCTAAGCTAACCTTTATATAAAAGATTTAAGGGTAATACAAAAAATTGAATCTTAATGTTAACATGTTCTAAAAACAAGAAATTACAATTTATATAATCTAATTTTAAAATGTTTGACATTCTGAGGGAAAGTCTCCAGCACTGCTGCAGGTAATTTGTTCCAATTTTGTATGGTTCTATTAATAAATGAGAATTTACCTACATCTGTTCTCTGTTTTCTTTGCCGAATTTTGAAGCCATGATCTTTCCGCGCGACGTATGTTGGTTTTGATAGTCTTGCCCGAACTTCACCCTACGGACGATCACCCCTTATTGATTTGAATAACGCACAAAGACGCGATTTCTCTCTGCGTTTTTCCACGATATAAATTCAGAATTAGAACGTCCTCTCCTAACAAATTTTGCTGCATATTGCGGAATAAGAGCGAGAAGGACGTGCTAATGAGAACATCAGCAGTGAAGCTACGTTAAAGTGACACAACATTATCGTTCAATCAAATACTAAAAACGCTTTGGGGTAATCGAATTTGTTCAAATAAAAATGACGGTTAAATCAATTTGCATTGGATTTCTCACACTATTTTAGTAGATGCTTTCTTATTACTGAATACATAACTTGTGTAGCCTGTGCCACTTACACGATCGCAATGAATATTGTAAATATTATTACATCATCTGCCGTAATCCTCTGTGTAGATTGCATCATTCGTGGGTGGCTACCAAACTTGACGGTTCCGGGCTGCCAGTCTGATGTCTGAAGCTGAGCTGTGAAGTGAATGCATGGCGGTGAGCAGCAGTGAAATGAACAGAATAGCGGTGCAAAGGAGGTAGCCATGTAGGAAGTTGAGACGCGTCCATCAAAATGTTCATTTTCCTGGAGGATGATTTATCAATTAAAATAAAGAACTTGGACACAGATGACCATGGGGTTGAAAAACCCGTATACCTCACAAATTTCCTGTGAGAATTAGTAAAAATGTTTATGTTGGTTATAAATATATAATATAATGTTGGTTATTAATATATGTATATATATAATTTTGTCATTGATATTTTTGTTGTCTTTCTTCGCTATGCCGTTAGATATCCCAAATGAAAGGTTGTTTATTTTCTTTAAAATATGTTGCGGTAATTTTTATATTCAATGTTACATTTATGTTAATGTATAAGTAACTAATAGATTTCAATTTAATCGCAAGAAGAAAAAAACTCAAAACCTTTACAAAGTATGTCATCTTAAAAGTAAGAAGATGCTATAGGATTAAAGTATTCATAGCCGAGCAGGGTAGCCGACGTTGCTGAGGCCGAAAAGTCGTAGCTGCCTCGCGCCAGAAGGGCCGCGCGTTCGAATCTTGCCCGGGGAATGGATGTTCCCATGTGTTCGGAGAGTATGCGAGTTCCTCTACCCCCAACGTTACTTACAGCAGTCGTTATACGACCTTAGTAGTTGA
The DNA here is from genome assembly GCA_031308135.1 of Acheta domesticus. Lineage (NCBI taxonomy): Eukaryota > Metazoa > Arthropoda > Insecta > Orthoptera > Gryllidae > Acheta > Acheta domesticus. The sequence continues at coordinate 7,999,805 of JAHLJT010009436.1, read as the reverse complement.
AATGCAACCTTAAATAAGTACAAAAATGTTTAAATAAAACTGTTTTTCATAAATAGTTCCGGTCACAGTTGTCTTCGTTTGCCACTTACAAAAGATCGTAAAACCATTCATAGTTACCGACATAACCATAACTGAAAGCCAGCCTTTAGGTTACGGATGAAATGCTTTGAAGTTAGACTGAAAAGTACTACTTTGCAAAGAACGCATGCCCACATATAAAATAAATGACGCCTCCCCAGGAATTCAAAACACTGGGGCAGTAATGAGGATGTCACTTTGCAGGTTGAAAATATCCCAAGTATTTGAACAAGTTAGGTTTTGATGAATTTGACCCAAAGAACAATGTGCGATTCATGACTATTACAAAAGTACTAATTTCAAAGCATGAACAAAGTCATGAACACTGTGTGTAAGTGACTAGTTTCCAGTAATTAGTCCTGAAAAATACTTTTTTGAAATACGAAACGTTCCAGCTAAATAATATACGTTTGTTACGTTTTAAAATACTGCACCGTATTGACCTTCCTTGACATCAAAACTCTACAGAAAAGGTAACAATTTTTGATCAGCGAGTACATTTAGAAACTCTGAATGAAAAATGTGAAAAAACATTTCCATAAATAAAAAATGAGCAAAGTTCTTTTCAATACACATGAAAAAACGTTGACGCAAATGAATTTTAATGCAGAATATGAATGTAATATATTCATCTAAACTCAGTGAATGACGGAACGTGTATTAACGTAATTCAATACCAGAAAGACTACTCAATTCACCTCTTTTAAACTTTTAAAATTCTTGACTGCAAATGCTTAAACAGAATTCAAGAAATATTCTTCGAAGTATCATAAATATATTTTTGTTTCCTTAAAAGATCATTAAAAACAACGTAAAGTATTCAACAATAAAAGCTTTAACTTCTTCTCAAGAGTACTATTCTAATGTCCTTGTGAAATAAAACTAAAAACTGAAGACAGTAAAATGAATCATCAACTTCTTGAAATACACAATCCATTTTCGAGATTACTTTGGCGTGTTTCCTTCCTCTTGCAGAGATCTTTGCAGCTTCTTCCCGGAATGCAGAGCTGCCCCACATTTGTTCGCTCTCTTAATCGTCTCCACGGAAATGTTAAGCGCGTTCTAGAGACGCAGTTGCGCCTTGGGGACTTACTAGCCATAGCCCACCCTTGGCATGTTAGCCATTTGGTGACGCGCTGATCAGTATAGATACGCAGTTTCCCTCGGCGTGTAGGGATTCGCACGTTCATAATTGTCAAGCGCGATGGTGACTGTTGCTCATTTAGCGTTACCCAAGGGACACGTCTGGTACACCATGGACGCGAGCAACTTTGTTACCACTGTGTCAATAATAATAATAATAATAATAATAATAATAATAATAATAATTATTATTATTATTATTATTATTATTATTATTATTTTTAATGAATTGTGAGGTGATAGGATGATGAGGAACCGGGAGAGATGATTCAATGCATCAAACTGATGTCACTGCAGTCCCTCTGACCGGGAGGTCCTAGGTTCGAGCCCCGACCCACGGTGGCCGGACTTTCGACACTAGCTAGTCAGGTAGGTCGAATTCAGTCGCTGTCTGGAGGAGAATTCTAGCGGCCGGCTGCTCTGATCGGTAGTTTTCCGAGATTTCTCCGATCAGCACCAGGCGAATGCCGGAGCAGTACCCTAACAAACGGCCCAGGGACCGCGTGCGATCTTTCCTTCCTCTTCCTTCTCCTATCCTCTCCTCTTACACACACATTAAACTAACATGCACTACACTACCACACATGACGGGAAACCGGTCGAGAGCTTACAGTCCCGGCTGGGGCGGTGCCCCGCTGGCGGGAGATACCAGGTTGAGGGGAAAACCCCGCTAGTCGACGGTAGGTCGGCGCCAGATCTCGCCATCCAGCGGGGAAAAGATCATCGCCACCTCCCGAGAAAAAAAACACGCACTACACTGACGGGACTAATGACCAAAGTAGTTGTCGCGCCCGGAAACATCAATCAATCAATTGGCCGGCTCGGGGATCGAAATCGGACCTCCCGACTGCGAAGTCACCACGAAGTCACCACGGAGCCACTTCGCTCGACGCCTCCTGGAGACGGAGGCAGCCGCTCTGTACCGTCCCGCCTCTGCCACCAATTTTCTTGTGTTGCATCTGCTGCTACTACTTATTTTCTAACGAAGGAACACTTCAATTTTTTTAAAATTTTATTTCAATCTTTAATAGATTTTCTTTCCCAAATCTATATTATATACTTCGTATCTTGCATAATATTAGAATATTACAAATTTCTTTAGAGGAACATCCGTACGTTCAGTTCTCTGTCTCCATTCATACTCTATACATCCGTTACTAATCTAATTTAAACGAGTGAAGTGCTACTTGTTTACGCAAATGTAAATAAACATATGAGAACTGTACGAAACGTTACAGCTCCCAGCGAAACACGGCCACAGAAGAGAGGAGTTTCCTCGGTAGCAGCTTACCTTTGAAGTGGGTTTGCGGTTTATTTTAATTCACTGATTAATTAGTGATTACTTCTTTGCAGAGAGTAATGAAACATTTAATTATGCAAAGACTGCCTTTTTAAAATGATTTTAAGTTCTTTGAAGGTCCAATAATTTTTAGGCAGACACAATTATAACAAATTTCTATTGCTCTAAAATTGTTTAATAGAAATTTGTTATAATTGTGTCTGCCTAAAAATTATTGGACCTTCAAAGAACATAAAATTAGTGATTACTGCTATGGTTATTAGTCCCGTAAGCGTAGTGGATGATTTTATAACGTGAGGTGGCGGTCATCTTCCCAAGCTGCTTCTTGATATAGGGCGCCGACATACAGATCGGCTTGTGGTGATATTCCTCAACCAATTACCTTCCATCTGATCTCCCAACGTGAGGAAATAAATTACATGTGTGTGTGTGTGTGTGTGTGTGTAAGGGGTGAGAATACGGCAAGAAAGGGGAAGAAAATATTGCGCGCAGTACGTGGTCCGTCTATTAGGGTACTGCTCCGGCATTCGCCTGGCGGCGACCGGAGAAACAACGATAAATCACCCATCCGAGCAGCGGGTCTTGAGAATTCTTCTCCAGTCGTCATCTGAATTCGACCTAGCTCTCCAGCTAATGTCGAAAAACTTGCCAGCGACGGGACTCGATCCTTAGGACCTCCCGGTCAAAGGCTTTGCAGGGACATCAATTTGTGCTCTGAGTCACCTAGGCCGGCCTGCTTTTGCGGCGCTTCTCCATCTCCAATATAGGCTACGAGCTCCTCGTTAGCCCCATCGCCCACTTAGCTGCCAACCGCACTACAACGCACTGCCCTGCAACGACTTTTCCAGAAGGTCCTGCCGACCTTCTAGAAAAGTCGGCTCCCCTAACCTTCTCACCTCTTTGCTCCTGTCGGCTCCACTGACACCGACGCCCTGTCACACCCGATTAACCAGCATTAACCGCAATAGGTAGACTCACGCCAGCGCCCGCAATGTATCTCTCAGATACAGGTGCAACTTTTTGTGCCTGCGAATGATCTGAAGCTCTATTTACTGAAATATGTACTTTGTGTGGTTAGTACATGTCTCTCAATGCAATTGTCAATAAATCGTACACTTGTCATAGATACGCCTGAAAATAATATCAAAATACGTACCGCGTACGCCAGGAGCTCACAATGCACTGGCGCTATTGCACCCAGCGTGTATGACAGATATCGTGCAGAGCAGTGATCAAGTTTCAGCATGCTAACGGGCAATGACCCAACGGAAAAATAGAAATAGAAGGCCAGACGTTCTCAGTCATGTTCAATGATGGAATACATGAAATATCAGACGCCTTATGCATGGTAATAACTCAGGAACAAAAAAAATTGGCGTGGCTTGGATATCACAGAACTACTGCAAGCACTCCCGGGCTAATCATCTTCACTCCTCTCAGATGCAGTTGTCGAGTGTAGTTGAAGTGCCACAGGTGCTAGTGATTGGCTGCAGCTCGTAGGAAAGAAACTCCGGAGATGTTGAATTTCATAAGGCAGATGCACATTTACATGGCCTAAATGAATGCAGGTTTGATATGGAGAGTTTCTAAACAGCGTCTCGTAGCCGAATGCTATCCTTCATAGGATATTTCACAATTTTATACCACTTGTTCATCACATGTCTGTCGTCAATAATGACAGGAAAAAAATGTCACTGTACAATGTCATCAAACCAAAATGTCCGATGACTGGGTCATCTCCCATGAGCAGAAAACTTCTAATTGAAACTCACAATGTCATCGAAATCAAACATTCCGATTACTTCACAACGTCATCGAAATCATGTATTCCCTGGTAATCTTCCACAGCCTTCATCCGGAACTGTTTTTGGGAACATTGTTTTTGAGACCATGATAATAACTACTGTAATTGATGTAACTATGGAGAAATGATATAACTACAGTAATTGATACGTAACTCCCGCTGTTCAAACATTCAGACATCACGCACAAGCTACGAGTATGAAAGGCCTGTTTCAGATACCAGTTATTTTGACTGCAGTATGCAGTCATATCATTATGCACTTCTTTTTCGAGACCTTCCAGTGCTACAGCAACTACAGTGCCAATATTTCTCAATAATCTTCGAGAATCTGTCTATTACCATCATTGCTGTACGCCACTGAGTTCCGCTGTTGCTATTAAATCTTCCTGTCAATAATAATCGTAAGTTATTTAGTAAGGAAGTTCCCTCGTCTTCCGGATTTTGAATATTATTAACATTTCACTCAAGTATTTCTGCCATCTGAACTCAGAGTAAGTCCGTGTCATTACAGGAGTCTCGCGTAAGTCGTCCTCTGCCACATTCCAGCTTCCGCCACATCACAACGATTTACACCGCTCCCGCGCTAATCCCCAGGGCCACTCCCCTCGCCTCTGCCCCTCCACCGCCAATTTCGCCATCGGACCAGCCGCCTCCACCACAACCGCGGCACTGGGTACCAGTATTGATAAAAACATTTCCTGTCAATAATGATCGTAAGTTATTTAATAAGGACGTTCCCTCATATACCGCATTCTGAATGTAACTTAACATTTCATTCAAGTATTTCTACACCTGAACTCAGAAGAAGTGAGCGCCTTTACGGAAGTCTTACGCTCTAGTCTTTCTCTGCCACATTCCAGCTTCCACCACATCACAACGATTTACACCGCTCCCGCGCTAATCCCCAGGGCCACTCCCCTCGCTTCTGCCCCTCCACCGCCATCTTCGCCATCGGACCAGCCGCCGCCGCCACCACAACCGCTGCTGCCGCCGCCGCCCAGCCAGAGGCGGTGCTGCATCTCCCCCCACCACCGCCCTTCGCAGGGTAATTAGCGCCCCGCTCCAATTTGGCCGCTGCGCCAGGTGCGCCGATGAGAACACGCCCCCTCCCCCTCGCCCCCCCCCCCAGGCACCGCCTGCGATCCCCACGCAGCGCCGCCGCCGCCGCCGGCTGGCCCCCGCCTCGCCACGACAACCTCGCCGCCCCCCCGGTCGTCAACACTACCGCCGGCATTGCCAGCCGCTGTCGCCAGCCACGCCGACCATCGTTGCCGCCGCTCCCACCACGCCACCACGGTCTCCACCGCCCCGCTGACACTCCTCCGACCTGCAGAGGTAGCTCAGGGCATCAACTGATGTCACCGCAGTGCCTCTGACTGGCGGAATCCTAGGTTTCGAGTCACGTCGGTGGTAGGTTTTCCGACACTAGCTTGTCAGCTAGGTCGAATTCAGTCGCTGTCTGGAGGACAATTCTAGCGGCCGGCTGCACTTAACGGTAGTTTTCCGTCGTTTCTCAGATCAACCACCAGGCGAATGCCGGAGGAATATCCTAATAAACGGGCCACGGACCGCGTGCAATCTTACCTTTCTCTTCTTTGTCCTATTCTCACACCTTACACATACACACCCACGCGCGCACACACGCACGCGCACTAACATGCTCTACACTTACGGGATTAATGACCTGAGTAGTTGACGCGCCCGGAATCACTAACAATCATCACTGAATCAGCTGACACAAGTCTCCACCACCGTGAGCACTACCTCCGCCCCCAACAACCGTTCCCACAGCCACCGTTGCCGCTGCCGGCGCCCCTGTCGCCAGCCAGGCCAACTCATCCCCACCATCGCCCTGCTGTTGCAACTGTTCCCCCATTACCGCAGTCGCAGCCGCTTCTGTCTTCAGCATCGCGGCCTTGCCGTGTCGTCACCGCTACCTCACCACGATCTCACCGCCAGGGATTCCATCCCCTGCGGTAGCTCCCCTCGCCCCCCCCCCCACAACACACCCCAGCGCGGTGAATAGGGTCGGTCGCTGTATCGCCTACAGGCGTCCGCGCCGCTTTCAAATTAAAGGCGCTCGGCCTGTTGTAGTAGGCCCGTTTGCATGGGCTACAAGGGAACGCCTTCACCAGTGCATCTGAGTGGTCATTAATGTTGTGCGTGCGGATGGGGAGATGGGTTTTAAAATGTCACAGGCCATGTGTAGAGTTTGGTACACGTTGAAGGGTCTCTGGTATATTCAGCCCCAGCTCGCGTTTCTCTTTCAGAAAGAGGAAATATGCTACATTTGGATTTGCCTGCGTATGTATTTACGTCTTGTTGGAGATAAAGCGATTTTAATCATGGAGAATCCAAGGCAGCTACATTTGTAAAGACTGGTATAGGTGAGAGAGTTTAGTTTGTTTCAATGATAAACAATTTGAATCATAAGTACCGATATACCAAATAATGTCTTTTACCAACAAATCTTTGTAAATAATAATTATGGTACGATTCGTGTACAAACTCTCAAAAATAATGCAATATTTCTGACATTTTGTTGCACACGTCCTAGTTGTACTCTGAGAATTAGTAATTGCATGTCTTTGAAATGTACAATTAGAGATTCTGCTCATCTTTTCGGTTGGCGTAGTTTAATTGGTCTTTTTTTTCATTTTCACAAGTTGCTTACCTATGTTGACCGCAAAAATTATTTTAACATTACTTTTTCTCCTTTACGCTTTATCACATGGCACAGTTTTGTGTCGACTCTTATTTAATATCAAATGTTATAAAATGTTTTGTCATCTGTATTTGCTCTAGCATGTTTCCTAACATCTATGCCCAAACTTTTCCTCCGGTTGCAATAGCAGCTTCGCGTCGAGTTGGGCGCGGCGTCGGCCGTTATCCAGCAGCCCTGCAGACGCCGACCCCAGCGCCCGGCGCCCCGCGGCGCTGCGCCGCCAACCGCAGCCCAGGCGCGGCGCGGCGCGGGGCGGGGCGGGGCGGGAGGCGATGGGGGCGGGGCGCGGCGCGGCGGTGCGTGCGGGGCCCCGGGCGCCGCCCGTCACCCAGGTGATGCATCACCGCGCTGCCGTGCGCCCGCGGCCCCGCCCACGCCGCGTTCTTCGCCTCCCGCCCGCGCCACGTTCGCTCATTCCGCCCGCCGGCGCGCCCCGCCCCCCTCCGCTCTGCCCCTCTTCGCCCCGCCCCTCTCCACTCCATCACCACACTCTGCGATCCGTTCCGCTCCTATCCCTTCTGCCAGGTACTGCCCATAGTTTTCCCTTCCGCTCTAACACTCTCTGCTTCGCACCGCCCGCTTCCATCACCGCCTACCTCCCCTTCTTCCATCCTGCCCATCATCGTCTCATCACCAGACTCTCCTAATCGTTCCGTTCTGATATGTATTGCCCATAGTTTTCCGCCCGGCCCTAACACACTCCGCTTCGCCACGCCTCCTTATGTCACCCTCTTCCTTCGCTACTTCCATCCAGTCCATCACCATTTTATCACTACTTTTCTAACCGTTCCGCTCCCATCCCTTCTGCCCGTAGTTTTCCACTCGTCCCTACCACTCTTCGCTTCACCCCTCCCCATTCCCACGCCATCTGCACTTGCGCCCTTCATGACGTTCCGCTCCGCCTCCCTCCGTCATCATCTGCCCTCCCACCCGCCCACCCACCCACCCACCACCCACCACCACCACCACCCACCCACCCACCACCACCCGGCTCCTCGCTCTACCACAACGCACCCCTCTCCGTGAGGCCTCCCCCCGTTTCGCCGTGCTCTGCCCGCCTCCTTCCGCTCTGCCACTTGCTGACCCGCCCTTCTGCGCCGCGCCCGGCTCCGGGTCGCCTTCCGCCGTCCGGCCACTTTCTGCCACTCTCTCGCTTACCTCGGTTTCATTTCGCTATTTTGTCCTCTCGCCTCTCGGGCTCATTTCGTTCCGTTTCTCCATTCACGACTACCCATATCCTGGAAACTACTATACACAACTCAACTTTTTGATGCAGTGCCACTGACCGGGACGTCCTAGGTTCGAGTCCCAAACATGACACGATTTTCGACACTAGCTTGTTATCCGAATCGAGGATCGAATTCAGTCGCTGTCCGTAGGAGAATGCCATCGGCCGGCTGCTGTGATCGGTAGTTTTCCGTGGTTTTTCCGATCAACACCAGGCGAATGCCGGAGCAGTACCCTAATAAACGGGCCACGGACCGCGCGCGATCTTTCTTTCCTCTTCCTTATCCTATCCTTACCCCTTATACACACATTAAACTAACATGCACTACACTAACACACCTGACAGGAGACCGGCCGGGAGCTTAGAGCTTGTCCCGGCTGGGGCAGTACCCCGCTCGCGGGGGATACCTGGTTGGCAGAAACGCGGTAGGTGACGATAGGTCGGCCCCAGATCTCGCCATCCAGCGAGGGAAGATCTTCGTCACCTCCCGAGGAAAAAATCGTGCACCACACTTACGGGACTAGTGACCTTAACAGTTTACGCGGCCGGAATCACTATCCCGATTCGATCACTGGAATTTTTGGATATAACGCAAGGACTTGTGATTTTAGTGATACATTACTCTTTTAAAATTACTTAATTCTTGTCATAAAATATTTAAAACGAATGTGCAATTATTATAAATATTTTTAGGTTACAAGTAACTTAAGAACAAAAAGCAACAACATTTTAAAAACAAGTTTGACTCTTTTACTAAGAAACACAATTATAACATCTCCAGATTAAATTATTTACTGGAATCTCATGGTTTGGAATTTCAATGACTGTACCTTTATCCGAATCTAGTTGAATGGCTGGATGTATCAGACGAGATCAGTGATAGAATGAGAATTCCTGGCAATAGCATGGCACAAGGTAATTTCACCGAATGAGAATTCCACACACTGCCTGCTCCAATTGGTCATTTCCTGGATTCCTCCGGTCAGCTGTAAGCCGATTACAGGAGATCATGCGCCGCATTCGATCCTTCCTTCCTTCCTCGCTCCTCTCGTCACAAGGGCCCAGCAACCCGTTGATATCTCATTGTTGCAAGTTAACATTTGTAGTTCTTTAACAGCAAATATTTTTAATAATATTTCTTTGACCAGTTTTTTAAGACATTCTATACTATAGTTTGATGATGAAAAGGTTAATAAAAGGCCAGCTATTTTAAATTTGGAAGTTTATTTCTCTCGACGTTTCGAGGAGCACTATTCCTCTTGTTCAGGAGTCTGATACGAGTACAATATTTACATACGAGTACAATATTCGTACAATACTTACAGTACAGTATAGTACATTTTACTTAATTATATATTATAGTACATTATACTTATTTATAATACACAAATTGTAACTAACCATATAAGAATTTCTGTATTTTCGTCAGACTCCTGACGAAGAGGAAAAGTCCTCCTGGAAACGTTGAGAGAAATAAATTTCCACATTTAAAATAGATTACCTTTTTGATCATAATATTATAGTATAGACTTTCTTAAAAAATGGTCAAAGAAATATTATTACGGTTTTTAAACGTATTCCCAGAGAGCTCCTTCCATCCTGTAAGAAATTTAAAAACCATTTTGCAGTGAATATAGGAAAGGAATTAATGAAAAAAGGCCATTCAAACTAAGAAAACGGAAAAGAAAATCGTGAGCCGATATCTAATTGTACATTTCAAAGACATGCAATTACTAATCCTCAGAGTACAACTAGGACGTGTGCAACAAAATCTCAGAAATATTGCGTTATTTGCTGTAGAGTTTGTAAACGAATCGTACCATAATTATTACTTACAAAGATTTGTTGGTAAGACTTTTGGAATATCGGTACCTATGCTTCAAATTGTTTTTCATTGAAACAAACTAAACTCTCTCACCTATAAATGTAGCTTACAAATGTAGCTGCCTTGGATTCTCCATGATTAAAATCGCTTCATCTCCAACAAGACGTAAATACATACACAGGCACATCCAAACGTCGTATATTTCCTGTTTCTGAAATAGAAACTCGAGCTGGGACTCAATATACCAGAGACCCTTCAACTTGTATCAAACACTGAACCTGGCCTGTGACATTTTAAAACCCATCTCCGTATCTTTACGCCCAACATTAATGACCGCTTAGATGCAGTGGTGAAGGCGTGCTCTTGTAGCCCATACAAACGGGCCTATTACAGCAGGCCGAGCGCCTTTAATTTGAAACCGGAGCAGATGCCTGTAGGCGATATAACGACCGAAGAGGATTGATGTATTGCAGAAAAGCTGCAATGCAAGCATTTTAATTCTTACTCATGCTTAAGTCGTGGGATTTATACTCTCAAAAACATTTTCATGAAGCCCACTGCATCATCTCGTTCCATTATTTATCAGACAGTTTTCTTCATTATTCCATAACCAACAATTCTCTTCCCGGAGTAATGTCGCACATAAATGTGGACAAAAAGATGTGATTAGAAATATTTTTCCTTTTTCTGATTAATCTACGACCGCAAAGTCATCATGAATTCAGTCCTTGGTTCCGAAATTTTAGCAAAATTATCATTTCACTCTTTTTACCCCTTCTGCGCCTGACAACACTGACATACCCACACAAAATACATATTCTGATTATTTCCAACGTTACCATGAGAAATAGATTTGAGGCGTTGATTTTGTTGTACGTGTATATTGTGTCTTAAAACTTAACGATTTTTCGGTCGCATTGCGGCCATTTTCTATGTGATTTTGAGATGGCTGGAAGCCTCGGTTCAGGCAAGAAAACCTGAACTAGTGGTTACAAGGTCTTCTATTGGCGGCAGTGGCACGCGTCGTGGCTCCGTAGCATGCTACGAGCTACTCTGCGCCACTGGCGTCGGGAAAGGAAACTATTGGTAACCCCGCCCTTTTACAATAGGGAAGGCGTTGTATCTGGTGGCGGGGTGACGAACTGTGTGAAGGGGTGATTTCGTCATGGCACTCGTGCCACGGACTCCCGCTCGTGGCATCGAACTTGACAACACTGGCCTCAACGAACACGTACTACAAAACAACGTCCCATATCTATTTCTATGGAGCAAATGTAAACTCCACACCATTTTCTACCTTCACTATGAGATTTTCAATTTCCACGTTCCACCCTCATCCAATCCTGTTTGCCCCTCCCTGCGAGTACCCCCTCTGTTAGGGCGTATCACGCACTGTGCGATCGGCATGGCGGTGCGTGCAGCTTTGTCATCGCTCGATCAAATTCATTGTCCTGCGGCGTGATACAGCGTAATGCGAGTACCCGTCGTTATCGCTGTCATCTGAATTCTTTGTCCATTTACTTCGTTTGTGCAGACTCATTTACATCGCTCGGCTTTGTCATGGCGAGAGCAGATATGAATGGGACGTAATTTGAGAGATTTGACGAATATGAAATATCTATTGTGATTGAAAATACTTAAACTTATGGATAAATAATGCCTTATCGAGGTTTTAAAGATAAGCCTGCTTACGTATTAAAAAGTTTCAAAAGTAAGAGGTAGCTTTCTGTGACTTATGCAAATCTCGAAGAAATAACTTGCAAAGCAGAAAGAAATAACACACAATAAACCTCCTTCTTAAAATATTCAGAATTAATTGGAGAAAATTAAAATCTGTTTCTATTGCTGTATTTCAGTGATAGTTTATTAAACATGGTACTTTTTCAAATAAGCTGTCGTGTACATTGGTTGCCATCAATTGAACATTTAATATCGTTCCCTATTATTTTGATGTAAACAACGAATTTTTACTACAAAATTAATGTCTAAAACATTTTCATAACACATTTAAATTAATGACGAACAAATTCGAGATTGTAAGTAGGAAGTCACTTTGCCACTGCACAATTTAGTCGACGTTTGCTCAGGTTGACTCACATCAACTTCTATAGTTTGTTCAAGTAATGACGTTGTTTTCACATTCCTTGTCGCACCTGAGACGAAACAAAGAGGGAGGGGAAATCCTGGCGCCAAAAACGGACTACCCTGGCAGCAATGTCAAAGGGACAAAGGCAACTTGTCTCGTGTGAAGGAAGTCGTCCCGGGACAGCGTTAATTCAACGTCCCGAGGGCGGGGTGGGCGAAGTGGCGGCGGTGCAGCCAAACAACGATGGCGCTAGTGGTAGCAGCGGAAGTTCTGGCGGAGGCGGAAGAGACGGAGACGAGAGGGACGCAAAATCGACGCGCGGGGAGGGGTGGTTGAGACGGATTTGGAGGTGGAATCCGAGGCTAAGATCGAAATGGATTGATTGATTGATTCATTCATTCATGTTTCCGGGCATGTCCATTGCTGTATACAATAGTTCTATTACTATCGTGAAAGTTTTTATCCCGGGAGTTGGCAATGTTGCTCGTCCGCGGAATGGTGAGATCTGCCGTCGACCTGCAGATCGCAAAGTATCTCCTATAGAAACTGACTGATCCAGGTGGTCTTCTGAGATGTGTGGTAATGTAGTTCATAGAAGTGTAAGTAAAGGGAGAGGATAGGACAAGAAAGACGAAGGAAAGATTGTGTGCAGTCCGAGGCCAGTTTGCTGAGATACTGCTCCAGCAATCGTCTGGTATTGACCAATAAAAACACGGTCAAATATCGATCAGAGCGAGGGACCCGCTAGAATTGTCCTCCATCCAGAGGCTGAATTCGATCTATGTAGCTAGTGCCATACATTTGTCACCGTCGGGACTCTAATTCTGGGACTCCTCTGTCAGAGTAGCTGCAAAGAATGCTTGCTCTAGCTAAAATCAGAAGGAAAGGGATGTAAGTGGAGACGATGATGCAAAATGTGGCCGATACAACATCTGATCTCTGAATCTGAATCAGTGAAATTGTCGCTGATTCAATCAGTGAGAGCCAAAGCCACTGATATCTTCAGTCGAAATGAGTAATTTCGCTGACAATCAGCGAATATGCGAACCTTTTCATAATGACCGCCAGCATTTCACTGGTCATCAGTAGTAAAAGTGTCGCGTCACCATCGCTCACTGATCGTTCAGTCGTCACGTTCAATTAGTTTGTCACAGATTTCACTGATTCAAAAAGTGGACCCGATTTTCACTGATTTGTTCAGTTCAATTCACTGATTGTCAGTGGCAGGGTTATAACTGACACCATCAGTGAATAGTCACTGTGAATCAGTAGTTTTTCACTGATTCAGATTAAGATTAACCCATTTGGACCCAATGTCATATACATAGGACGGTTGTAGTGCTTCATTTATTTCGTTATAACGAACATGTGAAGACATCTGGTGGCGATTTTGTTGCACTAATTGTGACATATAGGTTGGGGTAACTTTATGAAAACATTACATCCTCTTATATTGTGTTTGATTCCGAGATTTGGAGCTCTCGAATTGACTGAAGTTCAATTTTGACGCTATGTCGCAGAGTAAGTGAACAACTATTTCATTTTCTCTTTTTGTAGAAGTTAGTATTCATTTTCCCGCTAATGCATGTTTCTCAAAGGATGTGGGTATGAGTTTGTAAAGTTATTTTTATTTTAAAAAAAATATATTGTTTACAAATACTTGTTGAATTCCCGTGTCCTCTCCATAGGACATTGGGCACATATGTAGTATTCACTCCATTCCGTATTCTGAAGTAGTCAAGATGTACATTTTCGTTGTGAGGTTATGTTCGTTTGTTTACATTGTTTTACACGATTTTGATTTACTTTGTCTGTTCATTTAGGACAATATTTTCGCACAACTGCCGAACTTACTGAATATTTAGAAGAATTAGATGATTCAGAGTTTGAAGATCATGTGGTCAACGATAAAGTTTATATTTCCTTGAACATTATTCCACCAGAAGCTGATGCAGTTAGTGATAATGAACATGTTGATGATGAAGTAATTTGCGGTGAATCGGAGTCAAATGGTCTGAAAACGGATGTGGCTGATACAATTGAGATAATTGGACCCGACGAAGATTTTGACGATCAAATATTGCCTCATTCATCACAATGCACTGAATCTATAGGCAATAAAGAGAAAGTGGAACAGAAAGTTCGGTATTTTCCTAAATGGAAGAAGGTTATTGCTAACAGTAAAAATATTGTAAAAAAACCAAATAAGGTATCACCTGAAAAAATGGAAAATATCAAAAAAGATCTTGCTGGCAAAACTATTCCTGAGATATTTTTGTCTATGCTCGATCCTCTCTTAGATCACATTTTAGAACAGACGATCCTTTACAGTACTCAGAAAAATGACCACAGTTTTTCTTTGTCCAAAGGAGATTTACTGAATTTTATTGGAATTTTCTTGTTCAGTGGCTATCACATTTTACCGAGAGAAAGGATGTATTGGGATCGTTCACCAGACTGTCATATAGATATTGTATCCAATTGTATGTCAAGGAACAGATTTTAAATGATAAAGAAATTTATACATTTTAATGATAATGCTAATATTGACAAATCAGATAGGTATTATAAAGTTTCTCTTTATGATATTACTAACCAGCAGCTTCTCAAATATGTCTTCAGTAAATATCTTTCAATTGATGAAAGAATGGTCAAATATTTTGGACGGCATTCACTAAAACAATATATGAGAGGTAAGCCAGTAAAATTTGTCTACAAACTCTGGATGCTGTGCAGTTTTGATGGGTATCCTTTTCGCATAATACCTTACCAGGGTCAGTTAGAGAAAAAGAATACACCTTCGTCCACTAGAGTTGTTGAATCTCTCTTAGAATGTGTTCGTAATCCAGATGAACATGCCATATACATGGACAACTTTTTCTCCTCATATGAACTTTTTGTGACATTGATAGAGAAGGGATTCTTTGCCACAGGAACAGTGAGAGAGAATAGAGTGGAAAATACCCCTTACAGTCTTCAACATCAATGAATAAAGAAAAACGAGGCACAATGGATAAATGTTTTGATGTAAAACATGAAATCGGAATTGTAAGGTGGCATGATAATAGAGTTGTGACCGTCGTCACAAATTTTGAATCACTTGATGCAAAAGAGGAAATTGAAAGAAGATCCAAGGGTTCCAGGAAAAATATTCCAATACCAGCGTGCATCAAATCCCAGAACAAATACAAAAATGGAGTAGATCTTTTCGACTCTCTCATATCTGCCTATGTAACTAAAATCAATGGGAAGAAATGGTATTTCTCGTTGTTTACAAATGTTTTGAACACAATGGTGGTTGCATGCCGGAAGTTGTACAAATTTGCAGAACTTGGGAAACATGATCAACTGATGTTCCGAAGGGAGTAAGTTTTATAAGATACGTACAATTAATTTGAACTATATTTAAGACAATCTTAAATATTCTAAATTTACAGGTTAGCTACGTTCCTTCTTGCAACAAATGTCAATGAAAAGCCTAAAACAGGACCTCAGGTGAAGAAGTTAAAAGTTCTCGCTACGATAATATAGGGCATTTAATTATAAAAAATCCCTCTGGAAGACAATTAAGGTGTGGTTATTGCCATAACTGCAAGCCCACAACAATGTGCATCAAATGTAACAGAGGATTGTGCTCAAAATGCTTTGAGCCATACCATAAGGAATAGTAGAAATAAAAATCTGAAAATTATACATTTAATCCCAATGTCCTATGTATAGGACAGGTATTATTTCAAGACCTAAATATGATATTTCCTCAAATCTTTCAAAAATGTAATCAGGGTACTCATCTGAATCACATATATCATGCACATCACAAAAAATTACGTATTACTAATTACGGGGCCAAATGGGTTAAGAGAGTGACAAAGAGACAGAGGTAGAGAAAGAGAGACAGGCGATGGAAGTGGAAAAAGCAGACAGAGGCAGAGTGTGTCAGCAGTGGCGGTGGAGGGGCAGTTTGTGTGAGCGTGGGTGGGGGGAGAGGCGAGGCTACGTCGCGTCGGTGCCACCAACTTCGAGCTTCTCCTCAGCCATGCGCCGCACGAATAATAAAGTGGCAGCACTTCCGCCCTCGTAAATTGAGATCAGCGCTGCCCCCTCTGGACCGACGCCGCCGCGACACCTCTGTGCGTCATATTCTCTCTCGCACCGGCTGAGGTGGCTCAGGGCATCAATTGATGGCACTGCTGTGCCTCAGACTGGGGGATCCGAGGTTTTGTGCCCCGACGGTGGCTGCACTTTCGTCACTAACAAGACAGAATTTGAATTGAATTGAATAACGTGGCGAGACTCAGGCCATGAGGCCTGCTCTTCCGTCTGACGACGCAAATTTCGCTACGCTCCTTTCACCAACGAGCGGAGAAAGAAGGTATTCCATGGGCGACGAAACAGGCGATTTTGAATTTAACTCAGAGGCGTCAGGATCTTTTACATGCAGTAAATCTACTAACATGGGACAGCCGACTTTACTTCTCCTCCGAAAGAAGGCGTACGACGGATTTTTTCGCCCCTAAAAATCCATGGCTTCGATAGGGTTTGAATCCGAGAACTTGGGCATAACAGTCCGATACGCTAACCGTTACACCATCGCCGCCACGAAGGTAGGACGCATTCAGCCGCTCTCAGCAGGAGAATTCTATTGACCGGCTGCTCTGATCGGTAGTTTTCCGTTGTTTCTTTGATCAACACCAGACGAATGCCGGAGCAGTACCCTAACAAACGGAACACGTTATCTTTCTTCCTATTCCTTGTTTATCAGCCCTTACTTCCACACACACACACACACGTACGCGCTCTTCTCTACCAACATGTCGGAATGCCAGTCGGGAGCTGAAGAGTTTGGTCTGGCTAGAGTGATACGTCGATGATGGGAGATCTCTGGTTAGGGAAAACCCGTAAGACATGTTAGACGGCGCCAAATTTCACTATTGAGCAGGAAAACTACACCTCTACATCTATTGATAAAAATGCACCACACTTATGAGAATAAATAACACAGAAGTGCATGCGTCCATAAACACGAATAAACAGCCTTCTTCCCGTGAGCATTCTTGCCCTTCCCCTCATCGTTTGACAATTATATCTTAATTTGGCCACCGAGGAATAATAGAGGGGCTTCTTTTATGAATTCTGTGTTCCAGATCTTATAACTTCAGAAAAGAAATTCACATAATGGATATAGGAAATTGTTTTGGAGAAATTGATAAGACCCGTGTAATATACGTGTATTAAATCCTTTATTTCAATGCATTTGAAAAAGTATTGTCTATAAAATAATTTTCTAAGCAAAACTTCTAATAAAGTCAAAATGTGTTTCTCAATCATTTCTCTTTTTGCTATCAATATATTTAGCTTGTTTCTGGCAAGTCCGTTATAAATTTCCATCTTGCAAATATTATCCCTTACAAATATTGAAATGTCGGCCCGAGATCGCTAAGATATTGTGCCGTAGAAATCTCGGACCGAAGGATGGCGGGCTCGATTCCTGCCTCTGGCATGGTTGTATGTGTTCGTCCTTTCACCACCTATCATCACCATAACATTTCGTCTTCACAGTTACCATAACGTTAAACCCAATAATGGTCGCTAATGACCTAATAGTTGATCAGACCTTAAATAACAAAAAAAAATATTAAGATCTTCAATTCATTCTTAAACCTTAACGAATTCTAGAAGATAAATTCAGTAATGATCTAAGTTTACTATTAAGTACAAGTTATGCTTTTAAATTCACTAAATTATAATGGTTGTAAAAGTGTGTTATCACACAATTTTCCAATATATGAACTTATTCAATTAACAGTACATCATTACGATTTATCGCATGTAACTCCGCTGTGCTGTTTCCATTACATCAACGTCGTTTTCAAGATGGAGACCCACAGAGCCCTGGCCTCCAACTCCGCACCGCCAGTCACTCGCCGAGCGGTCTCCTCGCGTGGCCTCTCTCCGCCCTCCGGGACCCTCCGGGACCCTCTGGTCGACCTCTCGGGCCTCGCCGCCGCCATCAGCGCGCGGGACGGAAATGGGGCCCTTGCCGTACGCCGGACAAAGCCGCCGCTCGCGCCGCGCGGCGCCGTATAAACATAACAATGCACATTCTATTGCGGCAATATCGCGCGTGCATCTTCATTGCGGCGATATTGAATTTGCCGCATAAATCAGCGCCGCGTGGTGAACGGCGCGTGCTACCTCTTCCGTGAAAATATTCCGCGCCCGCGCCACAGTGCAACCAGCCAATGTTCACTTGCTCCAAAATCTAGTTTTGCGCTGGGTAGACCCTCGGCCATGTTCTTGGTTGTCAGCCAATAAAATTTCAGCAGATACTTTCGTATATCATACACCGTGTGATATGAGAACTGAGTGTGTGTGTTTAATTTTTTTTTTGTTTTTTTTTTTGTTTTAAGGTTGCATCAACTACTCGGTCATTAGCGACCACTATTGGGAGTAACGTTATGACATGATGATGACACGATATGGTGATGAGAGAGGGTGAAAGGACGAACACATACAACCATGCCCGAGGCGGGACTCGAACCCGCGACCCCACGGTCCGTGTGTTTAATTTGTTTCAGTGGAATTTGAATAAAATGGATAGAATAATAAAATGAATTGAACTAGTGAATAAAATAAATGCAAGAAAATCATTTTAAATGTAGTAATTATGCATATTGCGCGCTGGGTTTTATACCAAGAACATGGCGGACGTCACATGATAGAAAAAAACGTTTTCAATGGGATTTGCCGCGAGTGAACACACTGGCTATACTGTGCCCGCGCCGCGCCGCGCGCCGATGAAAAAGCGGCCGCCTCCCCGAGCGACCCTTCCGACGCCGTGCCGCCGCCGCTTTCATTAGCGATTTTGTTGCAGTGGAGGGGATGAGCTTCGCGCGAGAAGCCGCCACCGTTCTGTGTTGCGTTCCAGCAAGCAGCCCACTTCATTGCACGCACTAGTAATTGCGCTCTACGAAGCTAATGTCTTGTCATGTCTACTTAACAAAAATGTTACGAACACGGTATTTGACATTTTAAAACTACGTGATTTGCATAATAAGGTGTGTAGCCGTGTGATAATTACGAATAAGCAAAACTGCTTGAAAAAGTTTGAAGTGATAGGCGAATTGGTGGTAGGTGAATTAACGGACTGTAACGTTTCGTACATTCCCAATGTTTATTTACATTTTTAGATTGTTATAGGTAAACAAGAAACATGTGATGTACCTTGCTTGTTATGAGAATTAGGTTAGCAACCAATAGATTGATGATAGAGGAATATAGAGAGAGAATTCAACGTAAACTTGTTCCTCTAAAGAAATTTGTAAATACTAATATTGTACAAAGTGAGAAGGTACAATATATTGAAGTACATTGTACAAGAAATTTAAATAAAACCTAAAAAACTGAGAAATGAAGTGTTACTTTAAAAAAATAAGTAGCAGCAGTAATTGTAACAGCAGATGCAACAAGAAAAAATTGTTGCCAGAGTGCAACGTTACAAGAACACAAACATTTTTCGTAATTACATTGTTCTGTATATGTATTTACGACTATCAAGCGATGTGATAATTACGAAGAAGCAAAATTACTTGAAAAGGTTTGAAGTGATAGGCGTATGGGTGGTAGGTAAATTTAAGGAAATAACCATTTTTCGTAATTACATTCTTCTATACTTGTATTTACGACTATCAATCAATTAGACACACATGTTTTAGTAATTGTGCGTTCTCCCTAGAACTTCTTCACGCTTTTAAAAAAAACAAAATTTCAACACAGAAGCTTTATAATTAATTAGGAAATTACAAAAAATTCACAATAACATTTGAAAAAAATTAATGTTCTTGTGAACACGTGCCATGTGTAACATAAAACAGTTTGATCGGTTTGTCTCATTTAAAAACAAGTGATTAGATTTTTTGTATTCCAGCATTATAAACGACCTTTTCTGTTGCAAGAAACCGTTCATACTCAGTCGTTTTATGGCACAAATGATGACGTATTAGATTTTACGGCTTGAATGATTGCGTCATCACACATTCAGCCAATCGCAGCGAGAGAATTAGGGGGAGGTAGAGGAACACAGAACAGCCAACCAGTTTTCTCGCACATATATCAAATACCCGAGACATCACAGGAAAGTTCTTCGCAAATTTAAGTTTCATTCTCTTAAAAATTTATAATGCTGTCATACAAAAAATATAGCGTATGCAACTCGTATATAATGTTGCTTTATTGCATTCGTACAAATTTGAAAACTCGCTCCTAACGTCGCTCCATTTCAAAACATGTACTCATGCAATAAAGCTTAACATTATAAACTAATTGCATAAACTACTATTTATATACAGAAATGATCAACCTCCATTTTATTTTTAAACACAGTACAATAAAAATCATGTTAAATCTTTAAAAAAAATCCCATCATAATTTTATCCCTAGCTATAAATTTCAAACCTGGCAGATGTTTGGTTCTTGCGCACCGCTTTTCTTTTGAATGACGAAAGCCAACGCTCTGCTCCACCGAATAACTCGAACTTCCCGTTTCAGGCAACTTTTGTTCGGTTCCAAAGATTCACGAACTAATCAAGAACTTCACACGTTTCCTCCCACCAAATGAAGAATCGGTCCGAAAAATAAAGTCAGAAGTAAAATTCTTTCGCAACTTTCGGATGCTTGGAAAACCGAATTTTACTCACTAAAATTGCGGTTGAAACATTTTACCTTGGAATTCATTTTAACGTACATAAAACAAAGTAAAAATAGAAGGTAGAAGTAATATAAAAATCCTACTCAAATTTCATTCGATGTTGAAGGGTATTATGTTTTTATTTCGATTCCTTATTGGAAAAGTGTTACAAAACTTGCGAATATTCTCCCACGTTCATTTTCTTTTATGTTCACAAATATACAAAAATAAAATAACCTTTAATGTCAGTAAATAAAATAATTTTTAGTGCCAGTGAATATATAACCTACATGCGGAACAGAATGTCATGACAAACACTCAAAGCTTGGATATGACTGCCCTAGGTTTCGTAATATTCTGTTTTCGGCGACATTGTTCTTCAAAATTTAGTTCCAGATGTCGTAAATTCACTCGGTATTTACTTGGTTTTCAGACTTTTAAAAATGTCAGTTCTAAACTTGCTTACATGTCTCGAACACTCATTTTCCAGAATCTACGATCCAAGCACAGTATTTCATGCGTTCTTGACTAACTTTATTTCTCGTTGCGTGAATATCTTTCCACGCGCATCACATCAGATGTACGACTAATAAATAAGCTATATACTCATATGATGTACTGTGCTAAATAAATTAGCTTTCGACAAACGAGGGTTCAAGTGCTAAATCCTTGACAAAGGAGATAGTTACCATGATAGAAATTCACGATAAAATAGTTAAAAAAGAAATAAGTATCATAAGAAAATACAATATGTTATTGGAGAGTGACAAAATGATGCCATTCACCTGAGATTATTACGAAACGAATCTCGTAAAGCATAACTTAAGATAATGAAAGTGGACAAAGTATATTTTATTTTTTACGCTCTGTACGCACAACGTAACTTACCTGGAACCTCGAGGGGGTCGTGCTTAAGAGGGAACAGTTGAATGTTGGTACGTATTGTCTTATGGAGGGAAAGGTGAAAGGAAATTATGGGAAGGAAATATTAAAAGACAAACCAAGTCAATTTGTCATCCGGAGATTTAGCAAATAGGTAAATTTGAATCACTTAAATTAGCTAAAAATAAAAACTTGTTTGAATCAGTTAACGGCTAATTAAAGATTGACCACGAAGGGCGTTATAAAGGTTCTAATGATCGAGTTTCGGGCTTTTTTGCTCGAAGGTCTGAGGACGTTTTGTCACCCCCATATCATTAGAACTAAGTTAACGCAAGTTTAACTACTTACAACATTTTTATTTATTTATTTGTCAAAAAACAGTAAAAACTGTATATGACGTGTGGGGAAAGAAATTTATCTGCGCACATTTTCTTGAGGCCCAGAATTAAAAAAAAACAAACGAAAAAATGAATTTAGAAAATAATTATTTATTTTAGAAAAATCAAAATATTAAAAAATGTTTTTTCCCGAATTATAGAAAATCAATTTCAACTGTAAATGAACTACAAGCAAAAGGAGTGCTTAACAAAACGTGCGCACAGTGAAGCTACATTTAGATTTACTACAGTGAAGCTATTTTAGATTTACCTAAATGATTGTGATTCCGTTATTTACTAATTAACCCGTTAACTTGTCCTGGTTTGTCTTTTATACTTTCCTTTCATTTTCCTTTCATACTTCGCTCTCATGATTCCCTTCATAAGAGAACATGCATCATTCAACTGTTTTCATATTTCCCCTTAACCACGATTCTCTCGATCCAGGTTAGTTATGCAATGTATATTGAGTATCCGTATCGAAGTCAATAACAAGACAAAACATATCATTACAAAATAAATAAATATTTATTAATAATCTGAATGTGTGGAACGAATTAAGTTGACGTTATTAATTATGGAAAATATTGCTTCAGTTTTCATACAAGCTGTTTTCGTCTGAATTTTTTTCAACATTTATTGTCCAAAAACTGCGTTTCCTTTATAAGAGTTTAAAAGGCAATGTAAAAGATGAGAGCGTAGGCTTCCGCGGCCGGAGTCAATATTAAGTTGGCTGTCCGGGTGACGCCGCGTCCATGGCAAAGGTGCCAGCACCTTTGCCATGGACGCGGCGTCACCCGGACAGCCAACTTAATAATGTAAAAGATGTTACAAAACTGATAATACCATATTTTAAATTATAAGTCGCAATTTAACCAAGTAAATTTGTTTTCAGATAATGTAACAAACCTTACAGACACAATAAGCTTATATCAATAAGAGCCTCCTTTAACAACCCAATAATCGAGAAATGTTCATTATAAACATTCATTTAAGTACTATGGGCCATTTCGAACCAAATGTTGGGGAGCATTGCGTTCTAACACGCAGTAAAACTGCTCTAAAACTAGGAGAACGAACCTTCCGAGCACATTCTGCAGAACGGCGAGATATCGCTCCCATTCGACATTCCATCGCCAGCGAGTTGCCAAGTTATCACAAACCAAGGCCAACTGCGAACTTGGCAATGACGGCCGGATCCCATCCACATTCCACAGCTGAGCGTTTCCGCTTGGGCGACTTGGGTCAATCTATTTATAGACGAGCGCGAATTACAGTGCAATTGCACCCGCGGCGATGGCGGCGGAGATGGCATCCACGGGGGCGATGGCGGGGCGGGGTGGTGCCGGCGGCGGCGCAGCCAGCGGTATCGGAGACGAAGCGCAGCGGGCCGGGCGAACTCTGACGGCAAACAGTGATAACTCCGGCTCCTAGAGAGCAGATTACGTTTCAATAAGCCCTCCCTCACTCAAAGGATCCTTCCCCCCTCTTGCTCGTCGACGCAGGCAAACTCAATATATCCAAAGCACACGGCCGTCGGATCGCAAAAAACAACCGTAGGAATTTACCTTGATCCGCGCGCGGGGCTTATAGAGATATGAAAGCGCGCACCCCGCTCGGAGCAAATAGAGCGGAAATCTTCCTTTGAGCCCACTCAGGCGGTGGCGCCCCGGGGCGGTGGCGCCGCCGCCCGCCGCTGGGACAGAGGCGGGGAGTCGCGGGGTGCCGCGTTCGACGTCTGGCGGCGTCGGAGAGAGGGAAGACCGAATGGCTTGCGGCGTAACTTTTACGAGGAATTGTGACTCCCTGAAATCGGTTTTACAGAGGTGCGTTCGGTGGGAAAATTTCATGTGGGTTCTCCTGCATGAAGATGCAAAGAATGGCTAAATAAAAGGATGTCAAGCGAAAAATTTCGTCAAACCAAAAGTAGCGTTTGAAAAGAAGATGTAAAAGTATTCAATGTACCGTTCAGGTGAAAATATAAATTTGCTTGACAGTATTAATGTTGTAGTCAGAAATGCACAACATGACCAAGAGAAAGAGACAGCGAAAATGTGTCAATTAAGAAAAATAATGGATACAATCAAAAAGAACATTTCTGAGAATAAGAACTAAATTAATATGCAATTGCATGTAAGAGAATATTTTCATATTTACATTTATTGGAATTATCAAAATAAGATCATATAAGCAATGAGAAAATACATTTAATTACTAATTTTAATTGAAATGAGGACATTCTTAAAATTGTATGTTCATTTAGATGAGGACAGATCAATGAAGATTATTTCATAAAGTAAAGAAGGTTAGGTAGATGTCATTTTCCGGTAAAACTTTACGAAATGTCTTCTCCACCTTACAATCTCCTTTGGATTACGGTTTGTGGTCAACACTTTACAAATCCACTTAACAATATCTGAGCATTTAAAATATCGCACAGTGCCAAAGAATATTCACAATAAGTTTTAGACATTTCATATTTTTTCGTGCAATTATTAATAGATAAATATTTTCAAATGAACACGCTAGTTGTAGAAAAATCACGACAAAAGCACCTATTCATAACTATAGTTCTCCGTAGTTAGTCATTTCTAAGTAATGCTCGAGTTTGTTTGCACGTATATGCTGCAAAATATGGTGGTCTTAATTCTGAAACTATATTTTACTCGACTCTTTTTATTGAAATGAACATTAATTTTCTAGTTGCTAGCGAAAAGGAACACAATTGACAGCAAAGAGTCTTGTGCATGATGTAGATAGTAATGTAGATAGTACGAGATGAAATGTCAGTAATGAAGGCAGTAGAAGATATTCACAACTACAATCGTAATTAGCATTTTCGAGAATCAAAGAACAAAGCTCGACAGAACCAAATCTCGCGTACGTGAGACATTGCATGAGATATTCTCCATATTGCGAGCGTTTAATTACAAATTCCATTAAATTATCTTTACGTTTACGAGAACCAAAGCGAGAGTCAGGATCGTTCCTAGATTTAACGCAAAAAATTCCAAGTACTCAGATTATTTTCTTAGCAGAGAATATTAATAACACTGGTCTACAAAGAAAACATTTTTTCTGTAACGAGAACAAAACACATTATCTCTAGAAGATAATTTGCCTCTCAATCCAGATCTGATTTCAGAATTTCTGAATCGGCCTTAGTTTTCATGTGATGATGTTTTTTGTAACTGCATATATATCTTTGTATTATATAAATTTAACAAAATAGCACCCTGTAATAACAATGGATCCAGACATACAGTAAATATATAACAACATCAGTGTTAAAATATGAGAAGAGGAATTTTTCACAGGAGGCTTGACATGTTGGAGCAGTATGGATATATCCTCCTCTGTCTTCTGAATGTTCGTCAATACAGTATTGATCTTCATTCACGGTTCATGTTCTCGGGAGGTAGTGGTACCGGAAATACTTCACTGTGATATTCAGGCCTCATAGCAGATCGTAACTTAGAATATTGCACAGTTTTCTTCGTTTAAGAAGTGATTACAGCAATTTTTATCAGGCAGAAATAAATCCGTGTGTGATCCGTTGGTTTCCTCCAAATGATGGGAACAGCAAAGAGCATATGTCATAAATATTTTAACAAATATGTCAAGAGCGTAACACACGACACATATGTTATATGGGAGGCCCATTTCTTGTTCTTGTCGCCTACATTACACCCGAAATAAAGTTTATAAAACTTAATTATCAGGGAATTAAGGTTCTGTTTTTGCGATTTCAGAGTTAATTCTCCACAGATGTAACAACGTATTTGTTCTATTTACACAGTTACGAGACACTTCTTCTAAATTGATAAAACGCACAAACTTCACGAACCTAGAACAAGCTGTATACTAAACCGCTTTTCACGCTGAGAGATCTCTCAATGCTGAAACGCAACCGGCATGAAACATAATGCAATTTTATCTGTTTGATCATGACTTATCAACAATGGTGTCAATCCTTTTTCATTTCCTAATGGTAAATTTTCTGAATTCAGAGTTGTGTACAGGAATTCCTTGTACACATTTGGATTGATGATTAAAAATGACATCTGCAGAATTATTCAATGAAGCTCCAGTAAAATAACCAATTTGCAGTTTTCAAGAATTTCGGTAAATAGATAGTAGCGAATAACAAGAAAACTGTGCCCATTAGGCAAAAACTGATTTAATTTTCAAATTGTGTCCAAGTCTTAGGTAAGAACACCTTTCACATTCTTTTTTACATCTTTTTTTACAAAAGGCCCCAATGCGAATAGCAGTAAGAAAACACCTACATTTGAATTTTGGATTCACGTAAAGCACCACAAAAAAACGACCTAATGTTCACAATGAAACCTTTTATTAAAAATGTATCTGCTGTCCTAGAGCTAGAGGTACAATTGACTACTCCAAGCATTTCCGAGAATCACAGTTCAAAGCTCGACAGCACCAAAGCCCCGGTATACGAGCCGGTTCTACACATGATGATTGTGGCAGTGAACATTAGTGTTACATCGAGGACAGCTTGTCTGAGGGAAGAAGTCTCTGTAACATCACACTCTGCCAGCACTTTTTTTGTTGCATTTGCCGTTACATTTATTGTAACTACTTATTTTTTAAAAGTAGTAACACTTCAATTCTTAGTTTATTTTAGTTTTATTTTAAAGTTCTTGTACAATGTACTTTAAATATTTGTACCTTTTCACATTGTACAATTATCTCTTACGTATTTCGTTATAGGAACGCGTTTTTTTCGTTCAATTCTCTCTTTATACGTCATCAATCCCGTTGCTAACCTCATTCTCTAACAACCTCGGTACATCATATGTTTCTTATTTACCAAATAACAATGTAAAAAATGTAAATAAACATTGGAATTGTGCGAAAAGTTACATCTCTTCGATGAAACGCAATTTACGTCGGTGATGGAAGTGGAGTGCGATGGGAAAGGCAGCGACGGAATCGAAAGCTTATCCTTCTCACGCGACATGAACAGAAGAGCACTCGCTCCAAGGAAATCACTGTGTGCGCGATGCACGCGCAAGAGCTGTCTCTCAGAAAAAAAACGCAATGTTTTCGAAAGTGCGCATACCTTTTGGGGAGAAGATATACTTTTTATGACTACTTTATTCTCAGCTCATGTACACATATGAGCCTGTTTGGTGTTAAAATTCAGTATAAATACGCACAATTCCTATAAATTCAAAATATATAGCATTTTCTAAACTTAAGGTTACATAAGAAATAACTGAAAAATTGATTTAAGCATTATTAATAAATATTAAAAAGACAAAAATGATTTTTCTCCAGGCAAATTACTACTTTTTGTATTTCCTCTCATAATCAAGCAACAATTGCAGAATAAATACTTTAAATAATTGCATAAGATTACATTAGGCTTTGATCGTGAAGTAAATTAACTTGCACTTGTTCATTTTTCAAAACTACACTTCTTTTGAGTCAATGCCAATTTATAAATTAATTAATATTAAATTCTGCACAAAGATTGTTAACATGCACTCACACATAAACTCTTGTCTTTCTAGTCTACACAACCCCATAAATGTGAAGACTAGGGAGCAGGTTTCTATGATTTTGCATATTTTTGTCTGTTGCTTCTGGGCAGTGAAAGTGAAATTTCTTGACATTTGTTTAGAAGTGGATGTCGTATAGATTAATATGTTGGTGAATATTGGACCATTTTTCCTGTTCGTGCATATTCATTTTATTATAGGTGCATATTTCATTACAATGTAGACATATCTAAATCGTTTTATCTTTTCATAGATTCTATTGATTTGTGAGTGTTCATTGATTCCAAAGAGCTTGTCAGTGTGTCTTTTTTTTCTTTTCTACAGATGACAGACTACTTGTTGAAATGTAGGATATTTCTTGATATTATATATTTTAAAGCAGGTACAAGAAATGCAGCAAGACATACTAAGATGAATATTTGATTCAATTATTTCTCCTGAGAAGTAAGGTAGATATTATATTATATTTGCATAACAATATATCTTTTAAATTTATGCATGCTTCTCCTGAATTTTACCAAAAAAGTTTTATTCAAGAACTGCAATATTGCTAATTTTAATTGCATCTTGTAATGCATATTTCATATTTTGTAGGTCATAAATGCAGATTTTTAAAAGCATATTTCAAGATTTTTCTAGGGCATAAATCCATCTCCCTGGTGACGTCATTAAAGAAGTAAACATTTGCAAGAGGCAAATTTGTCCAATATTCGCACTTCACGATGACGATTCGCGAGGGCAGAACGACAAGGGCTGACTAACTGAGGACGGGGCTCCCGCGAGGAGCAAGACCTCAGCGGGATGCACTGCACAGCCGGCCCGCAAAGCCCCGGACGCATCTCCCACACTAGTGGGCGAGCGGCGGCGGGGCGGGGCCGGGGCGGTGGTGGTGGTGGTGGTGGTGGTGGTGGTGGTGGTGGTGGTGGTGGTGGTGGTGGTGGGGGCGGTGGTGGTGGGGGCGATGGCGGTGGGGGTGGTGGGGGCGATGGCGGGGCGGGGGCGGTGGTGGGGGTGGGGGCGGTGGCAGTGGTGGGGGCGGGGGCGGGGCCGGAGCGGGGGTGGTGGGGGGCGGTGGTGGTGGAGGAGGCGGTGGCGGTGGTGGGGGCGATGGCGGGGCGGGGGCGGTGATGGTGGTGGGGGCGGGGGCGGGGCGGGGACGGTGGTGGTGGCGGTGGTGGGGGCGGTGGTGGGGGCGGTGGTGGGGGCGGGGGGGTGGAGGTGGCGGTGGTGGGGTCGAGGGCGGTGGAGGTGGCGGTGGTGAGGACCGGGGTGAAGGCGGGGGCGGGGCGGGGGTGGTGGAGGTGGTGGTGGCGGGGGCGGTGGTGGTGGCGGTGGCGGGGGTGGGGCGTAGCGGGGGCGGGGCGGGGGCGGGGCGGGGGCGGGGCGGGGGCGGGGCGGGGGCGGGGCGGGGGCGGGGCGGGGGCGGGGCGGGGGCGGGGCGGGGGGCGGGGCGGGGGCGGGGCGCTGGCGGGGGCGGGGGCGGGCGATGTAAATCTCGGGGGGGGGCGCGCGGATAAGCCGCTTTTTGCAGCGCTGCACTTCGAGTCCGCTGCTGTTTCACCGCGGCGCGCCGTAAAGTCCGGCGTCGCGACGGTCGTTTTGCACCGCGCCGACCTCTGCGGGCGGCCCGGCCGGAGACCTCTCGCCACAGACTCCTCCGTCGCCGCCCTCCAAGTGCAGCTCGACATCGACTCCATGTTATTTCACTGTCGACGTCGTTGCTGGCTGAGCGGCAGTACATGTAAACGCTTTTGTCTTCTTAATGCTTCATTGTTAAAATTTTATTTCATTAACGTTTTACAATGCTTTTTATGTTTTGCTTGAACGTTTCGGTTTCTATTGCTTTCTTTTTTTCTGGCACATTTTCGTGGACCTTCAAATTCTCAAAGATTTGGTTTACAGAGTTTTAAATGTTTCATCGTGTTATCCTATTGCTTTTCTGTCTGTCCAGTTCTAACCTTACTCTCTAAATATTCATATATCAATTTTTTTGGCTGTATTCCTTAAGAATGGCTCATTATCCGCACAGCTGTTTTGTCAGCTCTAGATTACGTCCATTAATGATATTTAATATTGATTACATTTTTTTTCTCAAACCGATTAATTTAAACTTCGAGGATATGTAATTGTCCTCCAACTTCATTGCTATAACAGTAACAAGCATATCCTGTAACCTGCTCTTTTAAACAAAATGATATTTCAATTGACTATTATGAAAAGTACAAAAAAATAATGATATAGAGGTAGGTAGAAATACAAATAGAGAGAGGGAGATGAAGGGAAAAAGAGAGAGAGAGCGAGAGGGAAAGAGAGACTGTAGATAAAAGAATTATTAGAGAGTAGTTATTTACAAACTAGTACAGAAAGGGAGTCTTTTGGTGTACCAATGAATTAGTAACGGAAAAGGCGATAACAGTAGTGAAGCCTTTTTTCGATAAACAAACTCTGAAGGTAAGTGCATGCATGACTGAGTTGCATTCATGAGTGCTGAAAACATCCTCATGCATGTTTTTTTGGTTGTTTGCACTCATGCATTTTTTTGCACGCACGAGTGCTGAAAAAAAATCCTTGCCAAAACAGATCGTACTCCATTATATAATACAAAATTTCAATCCATACATCCCCGTCGCATTCGTGCCAAGTCATTAGCCTCGTATCCGGCATCCAATGAACGTCGATCCACACTATTTTCTCGGCGGTTTCATTAGGAGGTGAGCGCCAGGGTTCGTAATTTAACCCGCGCCCTCTGACCCGGCCGCCCGATGCCGTGGGCGGCGGAAGTGCGGGCCCCGCCGCCCGCGTCACTTCCGGCGCGGCCGGGGCCCAGCGCGCTCGTAAACGTGTTGCGTGGTCCTTATCCGGGTCGACGGGCAGATGGGTGGTCGAGCGGCGACCGGGCGGGCGGACGCGACGGACGAATGGGCGGGCGGCAGGACAGTTGGACGGGGGGGGGGCGGGGTTGCGTCAGAGGTTTTACGTCGCCTGTCGCCCGGGGCGTCCCGACGCTCTACGACCGCCCCGCCTTCAAACGAGGTGGACGTAGACAGGTTGGTACGGGCTGCCTCCTGGAGGACGTGTGTGCTGTCCGATTTAATTAGGAGAAATTCACGATTATTTACTTTACTTCGAATTTGTTTCTGGTTTCGGGGGACAAGGATGTTTGCTGAGCATTATTTGTTAACTGACAGTAAATCGTGCTTCTAGCATATTTATTTGATGGTATTAGCGAAGCTGTTAGAAATACTTTATTACGATATAAAAAAACAATTAAATTTCTCTATAACACGAAGTTTTATCTAATTCATGGCGAGAGAGAGAGAGAGAGAGTTGAAACGTACCCACATGTTATGGAAAGGGAGAAGAAAATTCGAAAAAGGCAAAGGGAAAACACGAAGTGAGAGAGAGAGAGATGATCGACATTTTGCCAAGAGTAAAAAGAGATAGAGTAAGGGCAAGCGCATAGAAAGGACAGAGAACGAGTGTGTGTGTGTGTGTGTGTGTTTGAGAGAGAGAGAGAAGAGAAAGAGAGGATCAACGAAAAGTTTCGAAAACCTGTATTTATTTTCAGGTAATAAAAACAACGAAATGCGCTGCTCAGAAGTTCCCTGTAATTACCCGCCACCAGCAAAGCCAGAACATGGAAAAGAGTGTAGCTGATTATGGCTTAATTGCGTAGTATCAGTTAGTGACAAGGAAATAAAATTCCTAGGATACAGGTCCAAACAAAAACGTAATTTCTCGAATTCGGGTATTTGAACATTTAAAGAGCAGTATTCCGCATTTTTCTAGATGTGCAATCTCACTCGTCGTGTCGTACAACACGGTACTACCTTTCGTAATTGTTTCTGCCTCTGAGAAGTATTAGGACGTGAGACCAAATTATAAACGGAATTTGAATTTATGTGAATTAACAGTGATCTAGAAGTTTTAGTACTTTCGTTTAATGTTATTTCAAAATTGGTATGATCATTAGATAATGAGAAAGCTATAAAAATATTTTATGTGATTTTCTTTGCAAATAAACTAGCATGATTTGGGATATATCTTTGGCTCACACATTAGTGAGGATTTTATTCGAAAGAAACAAGTATTATTTATATCCATTATTTCCCGTGAGTTCCATGGACAGCGTGCAAGCTTTATGGAACGCTGTTCCAGATTTGATTCCTGATCTAGACAAAAAGGAAGTTGTAGCTATCTAATACAAACCGACTCAGCTTCTACAGATGTGTCACGAAATAAAAAGCTCAGACAGGCCAAGTCAGCTAAGGACAGTGATGAGAATACATCTTGTTCGCCACGTGTCTCCATTATCCCTAGAGCGTGGATAATAAAAACAGGGCTCAGACCTGGGATCACCTCTAGCTGGCAAAAGTAGGATTGATCGGATCCTAAAATGCCAAGTACAATTGCCGTGATAAAAAGTTAGATAAACTGGATACACTAAATCATAGATTTAATTTGATGCATGTAATCACTAATCATCATCATAATCAATGAGGAGTCATCAGGACCCTTTAAATCTCTTATCACAAGGTACATGGGATTACAAGTGCTCAAAGAATTTTTCTCCATCAGTTCGAATCTAAATAACATCTTACAAATCATTGTAAGAAACGTGATTCTTAGCTTAAGAGGGTCTAAAAAATTGAGTTTCGGTTGACCGTATGTAAAACACAATGATAATTCTCTGTTTATTTTATTTTTGTATTCTCTCAAGAAAGACGCATTCCAAAACAACCCAACATTGTCTTTTCAAAGTTCTACCCGTATTCAAGAAGCAAATGATTTCCAATCACGGTCCCCCTCTTTAATCGTCGCGAGTCAATTCCTTCAAATAGTATCCCCTGTCATGCGGTCTTTCAAAAACAAAACGTTATTAACTCGTTTCGCCACGCCCTTCTCACCTGGCGGCCTTCGCCCTGCCGGCCGCGCCATTGTGCTCCGCGACCAGCGGCTTTGAAAGGGCCCCAGCAGCCACCGCTTCGGGCTGCCGGAGGCAATACAAAGCCCGCACCTGCGGCGAACGGAGCGCTGCCCCGCGGCCAGGTCGCGAACGAAAGAAGCCCGGCCCGGACCGGTCCAGCCCAGTGCAACCCAGCCCAGTCCAGCCCAGTCCTGCCCAGCCCAGCCCAGCCCAGCCCAGCCCAGCCCAGTCCTGCCCAGTCCTGCCCAGCCCAGTCCAATCCAGTCCAATCCAGTCCAGTCCAGTTCAGTCAAGCCCAGCCCAGTCCAGCCCAGTCCAGTCCAGTCCAGACCAGTTCAGTCAAGCCCAGCCCAGCCCAATCCAGCCCAGCCCAGCCCAGTCCAGTCCAGTCCAGCCCAGCCCAGTCCAGCCCAGCCGCGCCGGACGGAAAGGCTAACGTAGTTGAGGAACGTGCAAGAGCTCGAGCGGATAGCGACTGGCTCAAGGACACATGTCCGAGCGCCACCGAAGACTGAAGAGGAATTCGCGATATCCGCAACTTAACTGGGAAGGTTGGAGTAAAGGAATCAGTGTAGACAATTCATCAATTTATTCTCTGAACTCCGCCATACAATTATATGTTTATAGAGCGGATAAAATTTAAAAAAATAATTTGAAATTTATCTACTCACTCAATAAATCTGGAGAAAAGCAAAAACATAACAAGTTAAAAAATAATTTAAGAAAATTCCTAAACATTTCTATATTGAAATGTACCAACAATGTCTCGTCATAAATTATTACGAGATCGTGCCGTTTTAAATGACATCATTTACCTTAGGACTGTTATATTCGTGACCCGTTCCGAATTTATAGAAAACTATGGGCGCCAAGAACAGGTTGATAATTGAATAATTAAAACAAATGTTTCCACAGCTAATCTTAACGAATGGATAAATGTCCGGCTAGCTGGGTCAATGGGTCACGTAATGGATAATCGCTATCGCCTAGATAGCGATTATTTGATCTGCCAACTATACAGTATGGGAGGAATCTGAAAGGAAATAATTAAATATATCTCTAACTACTTATCAGTTGTTATTGACTAAATGAAAATTACCTTTTCATTTCCAAAAGAAAATTTAACAATTTATTGACTTGCATGGGCAATTATTATGCCTTTAGGTCATGACCTCGATTAAAAGGAAACCTTTGTACTGCAGTACTTATCTAAATGTAATCTTGACCGACGGCGCCCCGCAGTATCTTCTCACTTGAGTGGTGATAAGTCCAGTTTCTCTCCTGTAATCGTGCGACGCTGTCGACGAATCCAGCCCTCACTGCCTCGAATATCTACCGGTTCTTTCTTAATTAATATTCACAGTTCCTAGTTCTCCCCAACTACGTGGTAAAACATTAAAGTTCAAAATAAACACACCGCAATATAAAAAACTTTCAAAGTCCCAAGCGAATTTAAATGCTGCACATCAACTTTCAGAGTCCAAAAACCATTGATTCTGACGACAAAATTACAAGTCCCACTCCCCTAATATTAAACTCGCGAGCGATCCGCACCACTCGACCGCCTCTACCAGAATGTCATTTACTCCTCCGTTTTTAGCCCTCCAAGCTTCGGTATCCATCCTTCATTCTTATTTTTTTTAAACAAAACGACAAACTTCCGTCATGAGTAGACAGTCTATTCTCCCTTAGCCAATCCATCCATTTCTTACCAAATCAAGTAACCACGCTCTCAATAGTCATTCCTTTCTAAACCAATCCCGGAATATCTTATATTTCTGTCTAGCCAGCACCCCCACATATTCAAGGCCTGAATACAGTTTATTGACCTTGCCAACCACTACACCAGCGTTGCTAAGGCTGTATACTCCCCTTTACAGACCCTTTGAACCCAACCCATTTACAGCAAATGTTACTGTCTGTATATGATATATTGGTATATCACAATATTGAATTTTCTTGACTATTGATTCCACTCTCATTTCCATCAAGAAAATCCTTGTGTGTGTAATCTTTACCTTACGTTCTACTTTTCTTCCTTTAGTAACCATTTATTTTCTGAACTCCCTCATACAATTATATGTCCGTAGATCGGATAAAAAATAATTTGAAATTTATCTACTCACTCAATAAAGCTGGCGAAAAGCAAAAAATAACTGAAATTAACCAAATTTTCAGAATATTTCTAAATATTTACATATTGAATTTCGTTGAGTATTGATTCCATTTTCATTTCCATCAAGAAAATTCTTTAGTAGGTTATCTTTACCCTACGTTTTACTTTTATTCTTTTAATCACCAGCAGCAGAAAAAAAGTATAATTCAAGAATTCAAAAACTGATGTCAGTTTACCTGATGGTCACTTCATTATAAGCAAAAGGTACATCCAGAAAACTCTCCGAGCCACTTTGCTCTCACCCAAGAATAACTAAATCCTCCGAAGAATATGAAGAGACTATGGATTGATGTTGATCACATCAACACTCTAGCCATAAGGCTGGTTATATTGTCAAACGTTTGTATTAACACTGTAAAACGTCAATTCCGAGAAATTGTCTCATGAATCCAACTACAGCTGCAGATTGAAAATTTGAACCATATATTTCTAATTATAATAAAATGCATTGTAAGCATTTTATTATATTATAAATTAAATGAACATGTTGTAAATACATGTATCCGGATGTCGGTTAGGAGCAAGGATTTTCTCAAACAAATTTGGAGTCTAAAACAGTGTTTTCAAGGTCGATGCCACGAACGGGAGTCCGTGGCACGAGTGCCACGACGAAATCGTCCCTCCACACAGTTCAGAACCCCGCCACCAGAGACAACGTCATCCCTATTGTAAAATAGCAAGGTTACTAATAGTTTCCTTTTCCGACGCTAGTTTCGCAGAGAAGCTCGTGACATGCTAAGGTACCACGACGCGCCCCACTGCCGCCAGTAGAAGACCTTGACACCATTGGTCTCTCTGCATTGCTCATGTGGCGTCATAACAGTCGCCTTGTACAAAATTAGCTACTTGCATTTCAGAGACTTGAAATGCACAGGGGAAACAGTTGCGGGCGCGTGCTGAAGGGACTCTTCGCAAAACAAAGGGCTATATTTGGGCTACGAGGAAACATCCGGACGTGAGCTGCCATGGGGGCAGCCTTGTGGACCTTGGTGGACATGCGGGCCGGAGAAAATGCGTCTGGCGGAAGCGGCAATATGACGCGGTTCCGGAGTCAAAGTATATAAGGCGGCCCCGGACGAAAACTCCTTCTGTTTCTTGGGCTCGTCCGTAGGTCGTCGTGGGTGGTGCGGCTTGTGGCACGTCGATGTGCTGGCTACGGAGGCAAGGGCATCAAGCCGGCTCGCATGCGTCGGGACGTGAGGCAAGCGGTCGTGGTGGCCGGTAAAAGATCATTCTAATAACGGTGGATTATAATATCCATTGTAAAATTTGTAAATAGAGATTTCAGGTGTCGGTGCACATAGCGAATAAATATTCAATATTTTACAACCGTTCACGTCTGTGTATTTTTGTTACGGCCCCGGCCATGACGCCACACTCATTTGAATAGACAGAGAACGTACCACTGAATGGACTTATCGAGCTTTAACCAGAAAAACGGTCATGTCCAGTTGGCAAGTGAAGGCGGCGCAAAGTGCAGCGGGATGGACGCTTCAGCGCTAGTTAAAAGACGCCGCCCCTCTCCTGACCGCGCGCCAGCCCCGCGCCAATCTAGGCGCACGGAGCAGATCTTTATAGGGCTTGCTTCCGCCGGTTTATGGGCGGCGTCGAGAGAGAACGTTTGGGATTGGCCCGGTACAGCAATAAAATTGTTTTACGGCCAATGGTGAAGGGGGGTTTATACTCGTGTTGGGAGTCGCTGTTGATATCAAGGGATGAGCCACCGCTGCCGCTCCCAAACTCAGTGGCGCGCGGTCCCTTTCGCTTTGCGCGTTTCCTTTTTTTTCTCTCTCTCTCTCTCTCTATCTCTCTCTCTCCCGGCGGGCGCGCGAATTCGCGGCCCGCGTTGTCTTCGGACTGCGCACGCAGCGCCGTCATAACTTGCGATTTTCCGACCTCTTGAGCCGCGCCGGGATCCAAACCCAGACCCGGGGCCCGGCGCCGCTCTCCTTCCAGCTGTCACCCAGACCTTTCTCTCTGGAGAGTTAAGCCCGCGATTATAGCTTTTGGCAGGGCGAGTCTTTGACTAGGAATGTTTCGCGTCACATTTTTCTCCTTAGCGCCGCCGTCCGCAAGCTTCCTCCTTTTCTCCTCGTCCTCGATATCCGTCCCCTTTTTTTCTTCTTCTTCTCCGCGAGCTGTAAACTATGCAGGGTATCCGGTGGGTGACAACGCCCGTTTCGCCGCGGAGAATTTACAGTGCGTAGTCTTCATTCCTACCTTGTTCCTATCTCCAAACATCGACTAGCGGAAAAAAAGTTCGCTCTCGAGAGGGTCCGTGTAATTTATGGCGAAGGGAGACAAATGCCATGAACGTAAAGGGTTTATTTTCAAATCATCTTGAGCCGGTGACCTTCAAAAAACGTTTTCTTCAGGCCCATCTTTATGATGCGTCTTAAGTTAATGTCTTATCTTCCCCAGCTCAGCCTCAGAGAAAGGTTATGTGGAATGAGACGAATACTTTCGCTTCCATATGAGCTGAAACCTTAACTTGGGGGAAGCACTTCTAACGTTATTCTTTCGGAAAACACCCTCTTGGAAGTTTAACTACCTTCATTTTCATTCCTGTAACAAGTCTGAAGTCGTCAAGTTTTATTATTATTGTCGAGTTTCTTTTCTCATTTCGTTATATTTTCGGGTTACCGCCGTTTAGAGGAGAAATATCTTCTTGTATTATAAAGAAAGCGAGGGCGGAGAGGGCGTGTTTGCGAGAGGCGTTCGTAGCCTCGTAACGATGTTTGAGACATCGTCAGAGCTCCCCCCTGGGCTGGGTTGGACGCGTGCAAGGGAACGTCCGAAAGAGAAATTAACAGTTCCCATGTGCCCTTTCGTTCTCAAGTTGCGTGTATCATGCCATATCAGAGATCTTTTATTAAAATTTAAATATGTTTCCGGATTTTGGGAATTAAAAGAATGCTGATTCTAGAAAAGTGATGTGTAAATGGAGCGTCAATTTATGTTCTATGTTTTCCTTCTTCTTCTTCTGATTGGAAACACGTCAATTTCCTTATTTTCGCTAATAAATAGCACTGAGTAGCACTAGTCAAAGTTAAAAAACTAGTACTGTTAATTCCCACTGAAATGGTATTGATGTAATTCATTTTTAGATAACCTCTCTTTTCCCAATTAGAAAATGTCATTAATCATTAATACAAATAATTCGTTTTACCATTTCTTCCAAACTTTTGTTCCTGTTACATGTGAGACACCTTTGAAATATTCTAAGCTACAATTATCTCGTAAAACAACACATTTCTCTTAGAACAGTAACGTTACTGTGATTAAATTATACGATTAGAGTTACCAGAGAGAGCTATCTAAAAGTATGTAAGAAACACAAAACATCTCAGAAAAACATACGTAATAGAGTGTGTCTGAATAATTTAATGACAGTAACTAATTCACTATCAATCATATAAACAAGATAAAATATATTTCTTTAATCACCACATCGTAAGACAGACATTTTGAAAGCAAGAATGGAATTTACTCTTCAGAGAAAACGATACCATATCAAACAGTGACCCGTTAATTGATTTGATGTATTGCAACTACCCTCGGGTCTTCGGTTGGGCGCCTCAGACGGGTAGCCGGCCCGCTCAGTCGACAGATTACCTGAAACGGCGAAGATGGAGGAAGCCGGTGGCCTAGGTTGAATGAGAAGTCAAACATGTGAATTTAGAACAAGTTGAATTTATTCATTAAAAAAAAGAAAACGCTAATGGTCTGGTGATGATAACTCTGGCGAGCATGCCCCCAAAATCGAAATAAAACAAAAAAATGAAATGTCATGCACATAAGAGAACAAAAAATTACAAAGTGATTACAATCAGATGAAACTCTTCTTCGCGCGCGAATTCCCGCTTGACGGCCATGCGCGGCCGGGAACTCCTCTTCGTCGCCCGGTCGAGAGGAAGTCAACACTGATTGTCTGATGTACTGTTCACACCTCTCGATCGCGGGTACGACATAAGACACTCAAACAGAAAATACCTCTGTTAGGCGGCCTGCGCCACCCACTGAAGTTGAACGACCTCAGGTCAGCTGGCTGCGAGGTTCGTGGCGAGCGAGGGGCGCCGCTCGGAAAATGTAGGTCAGATCAGGTACTTGCGAGGGTAGCGGCCAAGGCGGCCGGAACACAAAAGCGCCGTCTGCTCGCTGCGGTGAATGGGTCAGCACAGTTCATTCACTGACACGGTCGGTTCATTCCCGGTCGATCTCACAATACTTTGATACTAATGAGCCCGTGAATTATCGCACAAATTCACTAAGGAAAAGAGAGTCTCGAGTTCGCACGTAAATCGGACGTAATATAATACGAATTGCTGTCAAATGTTCATAATACTGTTCTGCGGCCTGCGTTCGTCACAGAAGTCTTGTACCCAAACTCTACAAGAAACTTAATAATTTTTCTAAGTCCATCGAACCGAACGCCACAACAGAATATAACAGGTTCCCCCCTGCGGCCGCCACTTGCGTCCGATTCTGAACACAGCTCCCCAGCTTCTCCTTTGTGCCTCGTCGCTCCAAGTTTTAGGAAACCTCGTTCCCCCTACCAAAATTATCCCTGTGACTCTGGAATATTCTAGAACAAACCCGAATTCTGGTTGCTATTGGCGAAAGGGTACTGCGCATTAGATATTTTCTGCCCAATCAGAGGATGTTTTCGAGGCCGAGAAAAGAGTGAGAGAGGGGCTGGTTATCGCTCCCTCTCGCTTTAATTTTGCGTCGAAAAGGGGCAGTTATTAACGACCGGGGGGGTGTGAGGGGCTAGGAATCTCTAGGGAGGTTGACGGAAGAGTTCCAGGCGTCGTGGAAAAATACTGAAGGGGTCGTGTGCAGAGCGGCCAACCAGAGTTGGGGCACACGTGTCCGCGACAAATTAGGGAGCGAAGGGTGCCGACACCGTGGCGCCTCGCCTGGCCCTCGGGTCGCCCCCGTGGCGCCTCGCATCTCTCGCGTCGCCGCCTGCGTGGAGTTATTTTGCGGCAGAATAAACTTGAATCTATTCGGTATCACTACATTGGCCTCCCTTCCCGCAGTAGAGATATGCATCGTGTTTTAAAATTCGTAAGGCGTGGTGAGAAGTTTTGAAACCTGAGATGCTTATCTCGTCAAAAAAAATTTAAAAAAATGGTACCGAATTCTAACGACTAATTTCTGTGATAACAATTACATAAAAGGTCTTATTCAAATAATTACCCTTAAATTAAACTCATTAACCCTAATAATGGTGGAGTAATAAAATAAACTAATAAACTACAAGAAAATCTGAATTCCCTAATCTACGGTTACAAATATTATTTCTTAAACAGTGAAGGCACGGCTATCACGAACTACTCGGTAAGCTGTACGGTTCTGGCGAGTTTATTTTAGAGATTAATAAAGTTTGGAATTACGTTTTCATTCTTTCATTTGATTGGTAGAAAGGCATTCTAACAGTCGCCTTAAATGACAAAGATGTTCCTGAAAATTTCGAGATGAAATCACAAGGTCGTCAATATAAGGCGTAACGAAGAGTTTGAGTTCGTCACCTAATTTTCCATCTAAGCATCGAATGAAGGCTGCGCCACTGTTCTTTAGGCCGAAAGGCATCCGCTTCCAGACATAAGTGAGGCCGTTGTAAAAGAATCCTGTAAATTTTCTGTCGTCTGGGTGAATAGCAATTTGCCAGTACGAACTAGAAAAATCCAAAGCTGAGAAAATTTTTGTTTGGTTAAACTTCCAAAGAATATCATCAATATTCTGCGGCGCCTCATTTTCTGGAACGGTCACTTCATTAATTCTGCGAGCGTCTAAACAAATTCTGACCCCTCCGTCTTTCTTTTTTACAACGACAATCGGATTTAGATAGGCGGTCACTGATCTCTCGATGATGCCCTCGTCAATCATTTTTCTGACGGTCTCATCAACTTCCCCCCTTAAAGCTTGTGGAATAGGATAGTTTTTCATCTTAAACGGCGAGTCATCGGTAACCCTAATTCGAAAACAAAAGTCTTTAATTGGATGAACGGGGCGACCGAAGACATGTAAATAATCAAGTAGCACTGTCTGCAACTGGGAGCGTTCATCATAGTTCAAAAAATCACATTTTTGCACATTTTGGCAAATAATCCCCTTCGTCGTTTCCCCCCCTTCCCAAGTTGCACTAGAAATGCTAAGATCAATCCTATCTTCCCCGTCATCTTGAATAATAATTTCTTTACCGGCACCGAAGCTCATAACATTTCTGGAAAAATCTATTATTCCACCGTTTTCTCTTAAAAAATCAACCCCCAAAATAACATCATGATTAAGATCTTCAATTACTAGACAGGGCACATCAAACAACATATCTCCTATATTAATTGAAATCAGGACCTGCATTGAAATTGGCTTGCTTCGTTTTCTCCCAACCCCTATGACATAGCATCTGACGGTAGGTAATGTCGGTACTGGAATCCGCTCGCTTATAAGTCGCGCATAAAATTTCTTTGACACAGCACTAATTTCACTACCAGTATCAATAAGAGCTTGGACACATAAATTTCCCATAAAGGATTCAATAATAGGGCATTTTCTGGCACGTTCTTTGATAGTCACATCCTCGTCTTCGTTAAAATCAAAAAGGCATAATTCACTGATATGATCGCATGAAATGGTATCTCTAAAGAAACTCGTCCGTCACCCAGATACCGAGACAGCTGGGACGTTTCTAATTTGTTGAAGCCGGCCGGGATGAATTTTGCCGTCCATCTCTCTCATCGCGATGTCCACGGTTCTCACGGGATTCGGGCGGCGCTCGCCGATCATCTGCCTCGTTCCCTCCGGCCCTATTATCTCTATGCCACTGCGGCCTGCCTTGGTAGTTTCCGTCGGGCCTGCGATTTCTGTCGCGGTTCTCATTGTGATAGTTGTCCCGCGTTCTATCAAATTGTGCCAACAGTTCTTGGAAACGTTCTAAATCTCTACACTCCACGCTGTTGACAATGTTCTGTACATACGTTGGGAAATGAGCTGTCAGTAACCAGATGATTTTTCGGTCGTTTGCCTGCGGGTCACACAGCTTGATGGCGGAGATTTTCTCCATGGCGTAGTCTAAATAGGACTGCCCGTGGCGGTTTTCCCATCGCGATTCTAAAATCTTCCGCTCGAACTCATATCTCCGTTGTTCGCCCCAGTATCGATTCAGAAACTTCTCCCGAAACTCTTCATAATTTTGAGGGAAAGGGTTTAAAGCGGAAATCCAATAAGATGCATTGCCTTTCAACAATTCTTGCATAAATTTAGCCTTCAAGTGTGAAGGTACCGCCTTCGTGAGATTCATGTAATTTTCCGCCCGGTCAAGGAAAACTTTGGGATTTTCATCGGGTTTTCCGGAAAAATACAGGTTTTGCGGTGGAGCCCACGAGAAGCGAAGGCCTGAGCCACCAGAATTCGGATTTGGGTAATTCTCGCGTTCCTTTTCAATTTCCTCCTTTACCAATTCTAGGACAGTACGATCAATTTCCCTTTTAATTTGGCTTCTCTCTCCCTGATGTTTTCCTCACTAATATTGCCTACTTGCGCGAACTTTTCGTGGATATGCGACACTTCTGAATGGAGTTTCTGTCCGATTTTATTAAATTTTTCGCCCATTTCCTGCTTAACTTCAATGATCTTTTCAGTAACCGACTCACAGCACGCTTCTACTTTGTCGTCGCATGCCTGTAATTTGGTCTGAATTTCGATTTTAAAAATTTTGAAATTTTCGGTAGTTTCCGCTTGTGCCCTTCCCAACTCCTGACTGAGTTTTTCTACGTTCCCCTCTATTTCCCCGCATCTGCCTTCGACCTGATTCTTTAAAATCCCTATTTCATGGTTAAGTTTTTGCTCGAGACTTTCTAATTTATTTGCTTGGGCTTCCAAATGACTTTCGATTCGGTTAAATCTGTCCTCACACTTGCTCTCATGTGCTGTGAACCGTTCATCTAACATTTCCTGTAATTTGGCAGCGTTATTTGAGATTTTCTCCTCTAATTTCGCGGCATTATTTGAGATTTTCTCCTCTAATTTCGCGGCATTATTTGCAATTTTCTCCTCTAATTTTGCGACATTGCTATCTGACTGGTCTTTAATTTCTTTCAATTTAGCGGCGTTGTCTGAAAATTTCTCCTCAAATTTGGCAACAGTGTTATCTGAAATTTCTCTCATAACGCGCAAGATCTCACTTAAGGTGGGACCTTGCGTCGACGGCTCCTCAAAACTGTCTTCACCCGTCACGTCAATACCTGATTCGTCCTGCATTTTTACAATGTTACGCGGTTTCACTTGTTTTAGTACGCGCACACGGTATTCACACAACACAACACAACACAAGACAATGACACTTACAAGGAAAACACAGTACAAAATGACATCCTCAACAGACCATAAGTTATTAACTTCTCTACACCGTGCTTCCATCCATCATCTTAATAATTTAAACAATTTAATAATTTAGGCAGAGAAATCTCAGGGCGCTTATCTGGGATATTAAAAAATGAAAATTACGATTATTTCGCGTTAATCGAGCCCCACGGTGGGAAAGCCAATTGCAACTACCCTCGGGTCTTCGGTTGGGCGCCTCAGACGGGTAGCCGGCCCGCTCAGTCGACAGATTACCTGAAACGGCGAAGATGGAGGAAGCCGGTGGCCTAGGTTGAATGAGAAGTCAAACATGTGAATTTAGAACAAGT
Source organism: Acheta domesticus (assembly GCA_031308135.1). Classification (NCBI taxonomy): domain Eukaryota; kingdom Metazoa; phylum Arthropoda; class Insecta; order Orthoptera; family Gryllidae; genus Acheta; species Acheta domesticus. The sequence goes on along the minus strand of JAHLJT010009436.1, from coordinate 7,956,344 downwards.
TGAATTTATTCATTAAAAAAAAGAAAACGCTAATGGTCTGGTGATGATAACTCTGGCGAGCATGCCCCCAAAATCGAAATAAAACAAAAAAATGAAATGTCATGCACATAAGAGAACAAAAAATTACAAAGTGATTACAATCAGATGAAACTCTTCTTCGCGCGCGAATTCCCGCTTGACGGCCATGCGCGGCCGGGAACTCCTCTTCGTCGCCCGGTCGAGAGGAAGTCAACACTGATTGTCTGATGTACTGTTCACACCTCTCGATCGCGGGTACGACATAAGACACTCAAACAGAAAATACCTCTGTTAGGCGGCCTGCGCCACCCACTGAAGTTGAACGACCTCAGGTCAGCTGGCTGCGAGGTTTCGTGGCGAGCGAGGGGCGCCGCTCGGAAAATGTAGGTCAGATCAGGTACTTGCGAGGGTAGCGGCCAAGGCGGCCGGAACACAAAAGCGCCGTCTGCTCGCTGCGGTGAATGGGTCAGCACAGTTCATTCACTGACACGGTCGGTTCATTCCCGGTCGATCTCACAATACTTTGATACTAATGAGCCCGTGAATTATCGCACAAATTCACTAAGGAAAAGAGAGTCTCGAGTTCGCACGTAAATCGGACGTAATATAATACGAATTGCTGTCAAATGTTCATAATACTGTTCTGCGGCCTGCGTTCGTCACAGAAGTCTTGTACCCAAACTCTACAAGAAACTTAATAATTTTTCTAAGTCCATCGAACCGAACGCCACAACAGAATATAACAGGTTCCCCCCTGCGGCCGCCACTTGCGTCCGATTCTGAACACAGCTCCCCAGCTTCTCCTTTGTGCCTCGTCGCTCCAAGTTTTAGGAAACCTCGTTCCCCCTACCAAAATTATCCCTGTGACTCTGGAATATTCTAGAACAAACCCGAATTCTGGTTGCTATTGGCGAAAGGGTACTGCGCATTAGATATTTTCTGCCCAATCAGAGGATGTTTTCGAGGCCGAGAAAAGAGTGAGAGAGGGGCTGGTTATCGCTCCCTCTCGCTTTAATTTTGCGTCGAAAAGGGGCAGTTATTAACGACCGGGGGGGTGTGAGGGGCTAGGAATCTCTAGGGAGGTTGACGGAAGAGTTCCAGGCGTCGTGGAAAAATACTGAAGGGGTCGTGTGCAGAGCGGCCAACCAGAGTTGGGGCACACGTGTCCGCGACAAATTAGGGAGCGAAGGGTGCCGACACCGTGGCGCCTCGCCTGGCCCTCGGGTCGCCCCCGTGGCGCCTCGCATCTCTCGCGTCGCCGCCTGCGTGGAGTTATTTTGCGGCAGAATAAACTTGAATCTATTCGGTATCACTACAGTATCAATCCAAATCAAAATACATTATACATCTGCCAATAGAATTTGGACATATGCTCTATCTATTCAGTTATTTTACAAAGTTCAATCGACTATTCAATCACTATAAAATACTCTAGCCTGGACGTAGTACTTTAATACAATAGCTGGACGAAGCTTAATACCTGGACGTAGTACTTCAATACAAAATACTCTAGCCTAGACGTAGATCGCGTAGTATCCCGTTACCAGTGCCCACTTCACTCGCACGATAATTTCCCTGGTCCACTCACGCTCGCATACGCCTACAGCACAGCAGGCACGTGTAGCCTCGCCGCGCAGGCCGAGACGTGGCAGAAGGCACGCGGTGTGAGGGCGGCAGCTGGCTCTACAGATCGATGGAGGTGCGGACCGCCTCCGCTCACCACTACCGCAGCCGGGCATCCATCATCTTCTACATCTCCCCGTCCACTATTAACTTCACCTCCCACCCCCGCCTTTACCACTAAAACAACTCATCGCAATTATCAATACCCAAACCCCCACTACTCCTATCACTGCAGGCACCACAAATGCATCCGCCACTAAAATCAACTAAACCACCACCAACTCATCATCATGACTTTCTCCGTCCTCCAAACACCTTCACCGCTGTCGCTTACATCACCAACCCAGCAAAAACCCAGCTACCCCTAACGGCGGCCCGCTCACCTTGCCCCAGCTGCCGCGAGGTTCGCTGCACCGCGTCCCAATGCGACCGCAGTGTTTACCACGGAAACGCTACCTTTCCGCCCCGAACCTTCTCCGCCTCTGGCCCGGTTGAAAGGTCGCCGCCGGCATCCCAAAGCTCAGGCTCGCGGCGGGCGGCCGTCGCGACGCTATCTCGGCGCGTTTTACGCTTGCATCTGCCGCCTCCGCCGACACCGCCGACACCCGCGTTCGCCGCCGCCGCCACTGACCCCACCGCCGCCGTCCCCGACCTCACCGCCGCTTTCGCCACCCCCGATCTCACAGCCACCGCCGCCGCCGCTACCGCCCCCGATCTCACCGCCACCGTCCCTGCCAACGCCAAAGTCGCCGCCTCCACCTCCGTCCCCGCCCCCCACCCCGCCACCGCCGCCGGCGCCGACGCCGCCTTCGCTGCCCCCGACCCTACTGCCCGCCACCGACCCTGCCACCAACCCCGCCACCGCCACCGCCACCGCCACCGCCTCCGCCACCGCCACCCCCTCCGCCACCATCACCGCCTCCATAGCCGCCGCCGTCGCCTCCGCCTCCGCCACCGCCACCGGTGCCGCCTTCGCTGCCCCTGACCCTACCACCCGCCACCGACCCTACTGCCCGCCACCGACCCCGCCACCTCTACCGCCTCCGCCTCCGCCACCGCCTCCGTAGCTGCCTCCGCTGCCGCCACCGCCCGCCGTCCCAGCCGTCTGGAACTCCCGAGTTGCGAACGCGTCCCGCACCGCCTGGTTGGGGCGGGAGATGGAATGCGATAAGAGGCAGTCGAGGCGTCCACCTTTCCGGAGAGCACGGAGGAACTGCTGGGGGAACGAGATCAAAGCTCGCGTCCGATCGCCTAGTGCTTGTACTTCGCACGGCGCCCAACAACTTTCTCCCCAACATTCCCTGAGAGTACCGAGCGATAATTCTTCGTTCTTGCCAGGATGGGGCATTAGCAGTCAGTTAATGGACGTGATAGCTAACTTACGTCTAATTTCCTACAGTATTTCACATTCTAGAATTAAGACTCGACCAACCATCGTTGAATAACCACCCACGACACACTGCTCCTACATTCTGTTCCTGTAGAAATTATAGTTTTCGTAATTTTGAGTTTAGTACTTTGACAATAATAGGTTGTGAGTTGTCAAATTCTTCCCCACGTGTCCCAATTACAAGAGACTTCTGTACTTTACAGCTCTAAGCATTGAGTTCTGATGACGCATTTCACGTTAGAAAGTTTTATCTTATATCTGCTATTTTATATCAAGTACTATACCTGGGGTCTTTTTGGACTCGAAGCTTTCATAACAATTATAAGTGGCAAACTCGAATATATATTACCCTATACTGAGTATAAATAATTGATTTAATGTAAAGCTACATTTCATAAGTTATTTTCAATAACATAGTAAATATAATTTATTCATATTAAATATTTCATATATGGAATAAACTCTACAGTACGTAACCTCCATTTTGATAGATAATGCTTCAGAAATATTTATAAAAGTTTATGAAAGTTATTTCGAGTAAAATTAAATATTGAGGTTTTCAGAAACCTTTTTTTGAAGTTCATGACCAGATATTTCAAATGAGAGTAAGAAAATAACAGGCGTTATTTTACCTATACTTAAGGTCAAACCGGTCTCGTGTAACGGAAAAAATCTCTTTAATAAAATTTGGAAAGTATGTGAAAATGGCTTGGTGCTTGATTAATAAGTGCATGAAGGCAAATCTAGAAGACTGAAGTTATCCTACAAATATTCAGGAGAATATTAACAAATTAATGATGATGGGGTGCAAAAAAAAAAACAGATATGGTTCGAGGATTAATCAATATTCAATAGTAAAACAAGGCCAAAACGTCATCAACTGATTGAAAAGTGTATTAGCTCAAACTCTCAAAACTTTTTCAAGTTTTGAAGTCAAGAAAACGAACACATACCCTAGCAATTAAATATATTCAGGTGCCTAATTCATATTTTTAAGTATGTTTTAAAACGTGAAAGATTATAATTAAAATTAACAAAAATTAAAACAAAAATAAAAATATTAATATTTCAGACAAAAATATTTCACTCTGAAGATGAAAAATTTAATTACAAACATTTTTACTTTAACTAAGTAATGTGGAATCACAAGTACACGCAAAAGTTTTAATTGAATTGACAATACAATGCGGTTATATTGTCTTTAAGAATATCACTATGTCATGCAGTGTAGCAATGTGACTGGCAATGTGGAATATAATTGTCGCAGGAGGAATATTTGTTTATATTTAGAAAAACATATTCAGTAAACGCATGGGTATGAGTTTTTCGGGTCACGGTGACACAGTCCAAACGGGTGTTTGTGGTCGGCCTGCTGACGTTTCAGCAGCCAAAGAATAGACTGCAGTCAGCAGAAACGGACCACAAACACCCGTTGGGAATTGAGAGGCACAGACTAACTTGAAATATGTTTATTATCATGAAGTTCCCTACGATAATGTGGCCATTTCATGGCGGCAGAAGGCTCTTGGAAAGATTATGCACGTCTTACGTGGCACACGATCTCCGCGCAGCTCTCCGTCGCGCTGCATCCAACGAACATGGCGCCAGTCACCAAACTAACGCTCCAGCAGTCCGAGCTCAAGAAGGTCTCGTGTCTAAGGGTGCATGGGGTTATATGAGCACGGGTCACGTGACACTGATGACGTGCGGGTCGTTTCAGTTGCAGAACACCTGCGTCTCAGACAGCGCCGAGGTCGGTTTCTGCTGAATGCAGTCCATTTTTGGCTGCTGAAACGTCAGCAAGCCGACCACAAACACCCGTCTGGACTGTGTCATCGTGACCCGAATAACTCATACCCATACGTTTACTGAATATGTTTTTCTAAATATAAACAAATGTTCCTCCTGTGAGATAATTATCCAGTGTGGTATATAACAATATGACATATTGAAATATTTTTAATAAATGTAACAAACTCAAATAAAAATGATGTCGAACATATAACTTGGAAGGGTAAGTAAATATATTGAACATACTTCACCTGCATTCTAATATTTTGTAATTTATTTATTTACTCGTATTTTATCTGTTAAAAGTACTGAACAATTACTTCGTTATTACCTAAAAATAAGACGTCGTTTTCAAGAATGCAGAAACCTCAACTTTAATAATTATTCCATATAAATTATCACTGCCCACAAGTCTGACCAAATTCTCCACAAAGAACGTCAGTTACATTATTATTATGCGTCATCAAATAATACAGAAATGAAATAAAAAATGCAAATTGCATTTTTGTATTTTCCCTCCCGCTTTGCTTAATCTTTAAAGGAGAATAATGTTCTTCTTCTGGAATTGGGCCAATTTATAAAGAATTCATCCTTCTCCAAAATTTTCTTTGATCTTTAAGTGAAAGAACACTCCCCTGGCGTTTGTGCAAATGTTGACTCAAGGGCTCTGAAAAGTATTTTAATTGCTACTCCATCTCACTGTGTAAACAGATGCTCCCCTCTGTTAGGTTTACATTTCATGACTTTTGTGACATAGTAACTCCCTTGAAAGCAGCAAAGGACCGCCTCTTGACATTTTAAGTTGTCGTGAACACTTTTAGAGAAAGTAATTAAGTTATAGATTATTAATTTATAGTTTCCTAATAATGATTTATCAGGGTTTAAAAACACAACGATAATATATCATTGATATTTTGATTTAATTTTTTTTCTGAATTTTCTCTCAAGGATAGTTTGTACAAAATCTGTACACGTTCATACATAACAAACATTTTATGGCACTGGGAAGCATTCTACTATTTCAAAACCATTATATCCACGTCCAAAATAAGTGTATTTTATTTGGAGAAAATTGAATTTATATAGAATGGTAAAAGTGTATCTTAATATACAACACGAATTGATATATTTTCCCTAATAATTTAAATGTAGTACGATTCTTGTGACTTTCAAGAAGATCAAGGAATGTGCCACAGTTTTAAAATGCATTTAAAATTCATAAAAAAAAGAAATAGTTTTAAAAAAATAGAACGGTTTCATGTCACATCAATATACTCCATAAGAGTGAGAGAAGTTTGTCAAATTTTATGTAAAAAGTAAATTACACACTTAGTAAAAATCTAATTCTATCACGAAAACACCCGTACCGATTAATGGAAAGCGATACCATTTAGCAAAAAAGTTTGGAGTAGCAAAGAAGAAAAATTCAAATTAAATCGCTAGCAATAGAACTCCATCATGGTCACATAGTGCCAAATCTCCCTACGCTCCGCCGCAAGCCCTTTAAACCGCCCTCCCAAGAACAGCCAACTCGGAATGAAAAGACGGCGGAGCGGGTCACCGAAAGAGGATCGTTCCGTTTAGAGCAGCTGCTTCTTGTGTAGGAGAAAGAGTGAATACGACAAAAAAAAACTTTGCAGCTCCCCCGCGCGATGAAAGAAAACTTAGCTAACAAGGAATCCCGCGGGCACGGACTGTGTGCCCGCCCCGCGCTCACGTTTACACCCGCGGGGGGGGAGGGAGGGAGCGAGAGAAGGGAGGGAACGGATGGGGGAGAGAACGGATGCGAGGCGAAGAGAGCGGGTGACTCCCGAATGGGTGGGAGTGAGAATGGGGTGGTGGGAGAACCGAATAGCGGGGTGGGGGAACGAGCAGGTTGGGTTTGCGGAGAAGGTGAGGTCTCGCGGGGAAGGGCGAGTGAGACGAGAGCAAAGAGGGGAGGAAGAGCGAGGCGGGTAGGCGGGGGCGGGAAGAGTGAAGCGAGAGGGCGGACGGGACGCGTGAGCGAGGAGTGGATGTGGCAAGAACTGATTGGCGGTTTGGGGGTACGGATTGAATTGAATTGAATTGAATTGCCTTATTTTACGTGGCGAGACTCAGGCCATGAGGCCTGCTCTTCCGTCTGACCACGCAAATTTCGCTACGCTCCTTTCACCAACTAGCGGAGAAAGAAGGTATTCCATGGGCGACGAAACAGGCTATTTTGAATTTTGCTCAGAGGCGTCATTTAGGATTGAGGATCTTTTACATGCAGTAAATCTACTAACATGGGACAGCCGGCTTTACTTCCCCTACGGATGGGTAGGGCTTGCGGATATGTGAGGTCTGGCGGGGAAAGGCGAGTCAAGAGAGTGATCGGATGAGACGAGAACAAAGAGAGGGCGGAAGAGCGAGGCAGGTAAGCAGAGCGGGACCAGCGCGTGGCGAAGCGGAGCAGGGTCGGATGAGGAAATCAGGAAGAAACGGGATGGGGACTAACGGGGTGGGGACGGAAAGGGAGACAACAGAAAAGGACGGGTCGGGACTGGATGGAACGAGTTGACGCGGAGTGCGTCGGAGCTGGGTTAGGGCGGGTAGGGACGGCGCGGAGAGAGGCGAGGCGAGGCGATAGGGTGAAAGAGTTGGTTGCGCGAAGCGAGGGATTTGATGGAGGGGAGGCAGAGCGCGTCGGAGCAATGCACGGCGAGGAGGCGCGATATGAGAAGTGGAGTAGAGAAGCGGGACGAAGCGGGGCAGGGAGGTTTGTTGTGAGCGTGTGAACGAGACGATTTTGGTGGTGGAGGCGGGAAGGAGGCGGGCGGGGGCTGGGCGGGAGAGGGGTGGGGCGGGAGCGGGGCGGGGGAGGGGAGAGGGCGGGGCGGCGGCGGGGCGGAGGCAGGACACGGATGAGCAAAGCGTGCGCGAGTGGGCGAGGCGAGCGGGCGAGGCGAGCGGGCGAGGCGAGCGGGCGAGGCGAGCGGGCGAGGCGAGTGGGCGAGGCGAGTAGGCGAGGCGAGTGGGCGAGGCGAGTGGGCGAGGCGAGTGGGCGAGGCGAGTGGGCGAGGCGGGTGGGCGAGGCGAGTGGGCGAGGCGAGTGGGCGAGGCGAGTGGGCAGGCGAGTGGGCGAGGCGAGCGGGTGGGCGAGGCGAGTGGGCAGGCGAGTGGGCAGGCGAGTGGGCGAGGCGAGCGGGTGGGCGAGGCGAGTGGGCGAGGCGAGCGGGTGGGCGAGGCGAGTGGGCAGGCGAGTGGGCGAGGCGGGTTGGCGAGGCGAGTGGGCGAGGCGGGTGGGCGAGGCGAGTGGGCGAGGCGAGTGGGCGAGGCGAGTGGGCAGGCGAGTGGGCGAGGCGAGCGGGTGGGCGAGGCGAGTGGGCAGGCGAGTGGGCAGGCGAGTGGGCGAGGCGAGCGGGTGGGCGAGGCGAGTGGGCGAGGCGAGCGGGTGGGCGAGGCGAGTGGGCAGGCGGGTGGGCAGGCGAGTGGGCGAGGCGAGTGGGCGAGGCGAGTGGGCGAGGCGAGTGGGCGAGGCGAGTGGGCGAGGCGAGTGGGCGAGGCGAGTGGGCGAGGCGAGTGGGCGAGGCGAGTGGGCGAGGCGAGTGGGCGAGGCGAGTGGGCGAGGCGAGTGGGCGAGGCGAGTGGGCGAGGCGAGTGGGCGAGGCGAGTGGGCGAGGCGGGTGGCGAGGCGGGTGGGCGAGGCGAGAGGGCGAGGCGAGTGGGCGAGGCGAGGTGGGCAGGCGAGTGGGCGAGGCGAGCGGGTGGGCGAGGCGAGTGGGCAGGCGAGTGGGCAGGCGAGTGGGCGAGGCGAGCGGGTGGGCGAGGCGAGTGGGCAGGCGAATGGGCAGGCGAGTGGGCAAGGCGAGCGGGTGGGCGAGGGGGAGGTGGGTGAATTCACCACCTCGTCCTCGCTACGCCTCCCAGTCCAAACGTGCGAAAAAAAAGACTAGGAGAAATAAATAGAAGGAAAAAGTGTTTGCCGGAGGCATGAAAGAGGGAATACCGTAAAAAGGGAGAAGAACAGGCAAACAGAGGAGGATACGAGAAGCGGGGCGGTGGAAAGGGCCCTCTTTTAGAGTCGGTTTCGAATACAAATCAAGGATTTCTTTACTCTATCTGTTAGTCCATTCTGCGGGCGGGAGCTCGAGGAGGGGACACGGCGCCGGATCAGCTTTTGTGGCTGCGAGAGGGTTGTGAAAGCGCCCTCCCCTCCCACCCTCCTCCACCTCCGCCCCCTCCCGTGCCTTCCTCAAACTCGCTTCTTGCGGGTATCACTTTCACCGTTTTCTTCCCTTCACACTCCGGATTCGTTTGGCCTCGCATCCCCCCTAGCGCTCATTCTCAACCACCATAAGCTTGCTCTTGCTCCACCTTCCAATTTCCTCCAGTTCCTCTCACGCAGCTGCCTCCGCAAGCACCCGTTGTTGTGCGTTCACTTGCCCCCCCCCCCGCACGCATCCGCTCTCAAACGGCTCCTCTTGTGTCCATATTAAATTGAAACCAGGGCTCCAGTTGGTTGTACTTCCTGGCGGAGGGAATAAAAACAGCAAAATATCTCAGAAATTGAACCAGAATAAACATATCTTCTTGGTTCTGTTTGAGTGCTATGATCATAGGACGCGTCTCACTTTCCTCCAAATACACTTACCGACATCGCCTGTATTTTATAATCAGTAACAGGGTGGAAATGTAAAATCAGAATGGAGTTAAATTATGATTTGAAAACTACCAAAACAAATACGAAAGTGAAGAAAGAATAAATAACCGAAATATGTGAAATTGTTCAAAAAGTGATTCTAGTAAACAAGAAGTTAACATTAAAAAATACAAGTTTGAAATTTACACAATGAAAAACTAATAATCCTTCCGCTAAGTGAAGGTTATTTTTTGTAAGAAAATTGACAGTGATGACAATGAGAGAAGATTATTGCAAAAAGAGGTATTGCGTAAATATATTGTAATAGTATTTTCCCCCCAAAAAAATTCCAATGAATTAACTAAGCATTATATGTCTCTATAACGTACGCAAGAGCCTCTATAATTCAAAGACGATGAATAACATTCATAAAACGGAATGAGTCTACTTAAATAATTTAAACAAAAACTGAGAAATATTCTGCATTATGGCTGCAAGAAGAAAGATCGTAAAATATCCTTCAGGAAGAGAAGTTACAGAACAATGTGAAATATGAGATTTACAGCGGAATGAATTTCCTTTAATACTGTGTAAAGACCAGAATCGGTAGCTAGGAAAACCTAATGAGGAGGATGAAAACTGTAAAATCGTGGGTTTTATCGCGGGTTTATCTCGGTTTTATCTCTCTAAAGTTACTTTGTGTTGAACAGCCAGCCAGGATCGTGTTCATAAGTCGACTGCTTTGATCACTATATTTGCGGTTTTGTCTCGTCAGTGTCTCAGAATAGCAATATCAGATATTTTAATTGTTAGTACTATCTTTTCACATCTGTCAAAAAATTATATTACCACTGATATTAACACTTGTACTTTACATTTATTTAAACTCGATATTTGTGAAAAAATGTGACTTGGGCAGGGTGATGTATTTTAATTTTTGTCGGCGTCCCGACCGACTTCTAAAATTCCGAAAAATCACCAATATGTCAAACCTTTATATCTCTGATGTTTGTTGTAGATCCAACAGTTTTATTATTCTCTTAAAAATGAATTTATTAAGGTTGCAAATTGCTGATATGGATTTCAATGTTGTCAACTAGGTTATGGAAACCCATGATCTGAAGGCTGACGTAAAATTATGGAATTAAAAGAATTTTCAATAATTAATAAAGCTTAAAAGAATTGATCACAAACGTATTTGCTTTCTTTTTAACTGCAGAGATAATTTTAAATGTCCCTCACTTAACAGAAAGAAATTTACAATGTTACTGAAAGCAGAAAAAAGAAAATATTCATGACGACATTCCGACATCATTGAAGTGACAGCTTTAACAACAAGTATAATCAGTCCCTCTGCACCCAACTCACCGCAAAACCGTTTCATTTCATTCCACGCCAGCAGTCAACAAAACCCTCTATCTAATGACATCCAGGTATCCCCCTGGGCGGCAGAGAGAGAAAAGGAACGCGGGTTCAAACCCGCGCGCGGGCAATACCCGCTCACCGCACTGCCTCTCGTCCTCACAGCTGCACTCTCTCGACACGCCTCAAATTACTCACGATATAATTTGCCGCATTAAAATGATGGATGAAACAACTCTATCGCCCGACAGACGAGTGACACCTCCCATTTATAACATTCTTTCGCGCCTCGTATCAGGCCCGCGCATCGCCGCGCGGTCGGTTCGCTCGCGACGAAACCCCGATACGACAGCAGCGCGGGCGGCGGCGCGGTGCGGCGCGGCGCGGGGATTTCGACGAAATGGGCTTGCATAATTCAGTAATTAACGCCCGGCGAAAAACTCAAATTGGTCATAAATAAGAAACAACGCGTGGAAATGGGAAACGCGCTCTCGGCCCGCTTGCCGCTGCGGCTGACAGCCGCGTTGTTGTTTTCTATAACGGGCCGGTTTTTTTTGTGCTTCGTAGAAGAACGATGGAGAAAGGAGGCGGTGAAGTAGTTCTAGGGAAATCTAATTAACAGGTATTGCAAATGCGTGTAATGAAATTATTACTACCTGAAGTTTTTTTAAAAGTGTATAATACGTGTTTGTTTTGCCTACGTTGAAACGCTTAACAGAAAGGGAAGAAAATCATTGATGACAATTTCAGAAAATGTTGGCGTACTTTTAATTTTGATTTTCACTGTTGTAGGTGAAATGATAAAGTATTTTTTAAATTGTAAGTCCTCTTATTTCGATGAAGATATAATTAGACATGAAACATGATATGAAAAACATACAGACATTAACAATGATTTTTAAAAACATAAATTATAAATAATAATAGACAAGAGTTTGTACGTTTATTTATTACTTTACTGAAAAAAAATCATTAACTAGCCCATATTTTCGGCACTACATATCCAGCAATAAAATCCAGAGAAGGAGATTTTCAAAGAGTGATCTTATGTACGTGTGAAAGAAAACAGTTCAAGAACTGAATTTTATCATCAAATAGAAACGAATTAACATGAAGATTTTGAAAAGATGCAAACTAGGTTATAATTATTTTGAAATGTCCGATACCGTAGAGATTATTTGAGTTTCCGGATATTTGAATATCACCGTTCAAATGCAACATATACACTGAGAATTAATCCTTAGTCACGTGGTACATTTTTGTACGTATACAGGGACTCTGTATTAACCCGGCAACGGATGGGTTGGGTTTTCGAGACCCAAGATGCGAAAAGAACTTCAAGTAATCACATAAAGATAATACCAGAAGCCTGTTCGTCTCTCTACCTTTTTTTATTGGCAAATGAAACGTTCAGTGCAATAGTTATTGCCTTATAGGTTGCATACGTGATTATATGCGTAATTTGTTTCTTGCTAGGATCTCTCAGATCCAACCCATCCGTTCGTGTAACATTAATCGAGTAGATACATTTTGTATTTTTAGAATTATTTATTAATGCAATGTAGATAATTTTGTTAAGTTTATGTAGTTTTACTTGTAACTAAAATCAAATTGAAATATATCAGGAATGAGTCAAAATTTCCAGTGCAATGACGAGGATGGTATTATGGAGGCGTCATTCTGCTCATGAAATTTAGCAAATATTTTGTGTTAAGAATAAAAAATGCATGATGTATTAACAATAATGCTTTCTTTTATATCAAAGTAACATAATGAAGTCCTCTAACAATGATCTAAACAAAATATTTGCTATGTGATTCCTTTTTTTTAACCGAGTCTCTCAAACCCAGCCCATCCGTTCGTGTTACAATTTTTGCACCTATCCATCCCCGGGTTAATAATGATAAAGCGGCCGTATCAAGGTGGTGGCCACAAATGGACTTCAAGAAAAAGGTCCCCGCACGGCCTGCGGAGAGACTCGCCGGGGCTTTAGCGTCGGCAGCAGCGGCTGCGGCGAACCGCCTTGGGTCGAGCTTATCGGACCGGTCCACTCACCCAATTACCGAGATGGGCCAATAAGGACGCACCAATTTGGCGGAGCGTTGTTTAAACGCCCTCCCGTGAACGCCGCCAGGCGCATAACGCAACCCGCTCGGCGGCTTCGGGCTCCATAATTGATTGGACTGACCGACCGGCGATTTAAATTGTTTTGTGGCCCCTTTAGAACGCGGCAGTGCCGTCAGCGATTTATTTTACGTCTGCCGAGGACGCCCCCCTCAACCGCTCGGGCTAAAGACCCGCCAGCCAATAGGGATCCTCTACTTAATTTTACGCCGTTCAGTAGGGCTATCGTCCATATAAAATTTATAAGGGCGAAATATTATCAAGCGCTCACATCTGGCAATAAATTCCTCCACAGTGTCCTAATTGCGACAAAGAATTTATTGTAGCAGCACCGGGTGTAAGAGAGATTAGATTGATAACGCTACGATGCAGATGATGATAAGCACCGTCGGTTGACGAACAGCCAATTTCAGGTTCTTGAAGAATTCGAATAGAATAAACTATAAATAAATGAAAAGAAATAATCATGCAATTAGCTGCAGTATATTAACTAAGACTTCCACCCTACCATAAAGTGACGTTGTAACAGTAATTTATCAACGAGTGGAAAAAAAGGACCCCAGTGTACTTGTGTTGAGGTAACTGATTCATCGTTTGGATAGACTGATTAATTGTTAATGATTGAAAGAGAGAGAAATAGAAAGAGAGACAGAAAGACAAAGACAAGAGAAAGACAGACGGAGACAAAGACAGGAAGAGGCAGAGACCAGAGAGAAACAGAGAGACAGAGAAAGTGAGAGAGACAAACACAGAAATAGACAAGTAGAGAAGGACAGTGCGACAGAGAGACAGAGAGGATACAGATATTGTCCCAAAAGTGAATTTAAAAATTCTCAGATTCTCTACTACCTATTAAAGTTAAATACATCCACGTACATAAATTGTCAATAAGGACTAAATTAAACATTTTGAATCAAAAATATTTATATCATAGTCGTGTTTACTTAAGTGCACCATAACTGCATTAACTTCCTGCGTTCAGACCAGGAAGATAAACACTCAAATATTATTGTCTGTTAAAGACCTGTCCGCTCATAAGAGAGATTTGTTTAATTTATTTCACATTATTGCTATACAGAACAGTTAACTGCATGATCAAATAAAACATAACTCACTATGCAAACAAGCATAGAACTGATGAATTTCAAGGATAAGGAGGTATCAACCACAATAAAGGATGAAATATTTTTTTATATTTAGAAAATTTCGTCAAACATGTTTCGGGAGTGTTTTCCCATCATCAGTGACTACAATAGAAAATTGAGTAAAAAGTAAGCAAATGAAAATTACCAATGTACATAAACATATAGAGCTTGAAAACTAATTAATTAAGGTACTTACCCAAATAACACAGATTAAACACTCATAATTAAATGTTATAAAAGTACAACGACCAGTATGCCGCCATCTTGTGCATCGCACGTGGTTCGGGAACAGACTGATGGAAAAGGAAAGCATAGAATTCCCGATTCAAAATATTGTTGCCTTAACGCAGAATTTAGAAATAAACTAATCATGATATAATTAAATTACTAGCAAAGAATATAAACATGATTCAACACTCGGTTGTTTCATAGAAAAACGTCGCAAAATTACGTTCATATCAATCAACTGTTCGTCCTGATTTTCAAAGGGCGTTTTCTATTAGATTCTCTGCTACATCTAGCGCGCGTTCACCCCTTCTTCATTTGTAGGGTAAATGAATGCGGGGTCAAAGGATGTTTTCCTGCACGCAGGAAAGCTGGGAATGACAAGACGAATCGCAGCTCGTGCTGGCGCAGTTTGACATGTCTATTTTACGGTCATGCCTGCCCGTGAACATGTTGCAGTTTCAGTGATGATGTAGATAACAGTAAATGGAGCAACAGAAGGGAAGTTGAATTGGTTGTGTTTTATAGTGCAAGGCTATCTGCGATACCGCGGAAAGAACAGCAAGTTCAGAAAACATGAAATTATATATATATATATATATATATATATATATATATATATATATTATTGTAATATACAAAATATTACAGAACAAACGCCGCGCCTTAATCTGGACGGACGGAGCTGTAATATACAAAATATTACAAAACAAACGCCGCGATTTAATCTGGACGGTCGCGGTTACTAGGTAACGAAGGTTGTTGACGGGCAGAAGGGGGCGCTGGACTACAGAGTTGGTGGTTGACTGGCATCGTGGTGGTAGCAGTGCGAATGTAATCTGTATTATTTAAGTAGGAATTAGACGTGAATAGGGAGGATAGATTGTGGAACGATAGTGCAAGAAGTGAGTCAGCAAGAAAGAAGCAGACGACTTCGGCGACGACCGGCGCGAAGACGAATTTTCGGCGCGGAAGTCAAGGGGCTACGAACTGCGGGCCATCGTTTCACAACGCCAGACAATTCGGTACCTTGAACCTAATGCATGCAATCAATCAAGAGAATTTATATTGTTAATCCCAAATTCAATTTTTAATAAACAAAATTATTGTTGTGCCACGTTGTATGTAATTCCTTCGGAATATAAATAATTTCAGACTTCCAGGCTTCTCTGTATAGAGGGCAATCCTGTGACAACCAGCCTGCAGGTAAGCGTGCAGGTGTGTCATCGTATAGAACCCACAAACTGAGCTAGCGAATTAAAATAGAATTAAATTAAATTAGATAAAATAAATCATTCATTATTTTAACACTATATATATATATAAAATAAATAACTATTAAATCAATACACTTAACAGATCAAAACAAATGCAACAAATGCAAAAGAAAAAATGAAGGATAATAATTTCGAAATCACAATGCAAATATTCAGAAGAATATGTAGTTGCCCTAGCAAGTATAAATGTTTCTGAATGTTGTACTCTTGACGCAGCAATTCACGTCTTCATTTCGTGCTTTCCAATCTCACGAAATCCCTAAAGTCATTTCTGTAGACTACGCAAACAAAAAATCTCTTCCTCATTTTCATCCACAAAACTGAAATCAAGAACTCTGTATGCACAACGTGTGAAGAAAGCTCCTGCTGTTGCTACTACTGTATTTACACAAGTTCACGAAGCGAGCTGAAAATACAACGTAACTGAGGAATGGACCACTTTCATCAAAATCACGAAAGAAAGGAAATATTTATCGGACCAACGCTGGGGATTCGCAGTGTTGGCCTCCCGCGAGGAAATAAACGCTAAGCATTTTGCGACCGGAAAGGGCTGATAAAAGCGAAACCAGAGTGCGCAGGAATCCCTCGCGGGCGGATGAACGATAGAGGAGAGCAAGGGGGCGAGCGGGTGGGCGAGCGAAAGGGCGAGCGAGGGGGGTGAATGGGTGGGAGGGCGAGAGGGAGGGCGAGAGGGAGGGCGAGAGGGAGGGCGAGAGGGAGGGCGAGCGGGAGGGTGAGAGGGAGGGTGAGAGGGAGGGTGAGAGGGAGGGCGAGAGGGAGGGCGAGAGGGAGGGCGAGAGGGAGGGCGAGAGGGAGGGCGAGAGGGAGGGCGAGAGGGAGGGCGAGAGGGAGGGCGAGAGGGAGGGCGAGAGGCAGGGCGAGAGGGAGGGCGAGAGGGAGGGCGAGAGGGAGGGCGAGAGGGAGGGCGAGAGGGAGGGCGAGAGGGAGGGCGAGCGGGAGGGTGAGAGGGAGGGCGAGAGGGAGGGCGAGCGGGAGGGCGAGAGGGAGGGCGAGAGGGAGGGCGAGAGGGAGGGCGAGAGGGAGAGCGAGAGGGAGGGCGAGAGGGAGGGCGAGAGGCAGGGCGAGAGGGAGGGCGAGAGGGGAGGGCGAGAGGGAGGGCGAGAGGGAGGGCGAGAGGGAGGGCGAGAGGGAGGGCGAGAGGGAGGGCGAGAGGGAGGGCGAGAGGGAGGGCGAGAGGGAGGGCGAGAGGGAGGGCGAGAGGGAGGGCGAGAGGGAGGGCGAGAGGGAGGGCGAGAGGGAGGGCGAGAGGGAGGGCGAGAGGGAGGGCGAGAGGGAGGGCGAGAGGGAGGGCGAGAAGGAAGGCAAGAGGGAGGGTGAGAGGGAGGGCGAGAGGGAGAGCAAGAGGGAGGGCGAGAGGGAGGGCGAGAAGGAAGGCAAGAGGGAGGGCGAGAGGGAGGGTGAGAGGGAGGGCAAGAGGGAGGGCGAGAGGGAGAGCAAGAGGGAGGGCGAGAGGGAGGGTGAGAGGGAGGGCGAGGGGAGGGCGAGGGGAGGGCGAGAGGGAGGGGGCGCGGGTGGGTGGGTGGACGAGCGAGGGGGCGACGGATCGGCTGAGCGGGTAAGAGGCGCGCAAACGAGTGAGGGGAGGAGCGGACGAGCGATCGCCGAGTCGACGAAGGGCACCCGACATCGCGAGTGCTATCTGGTGAGCGGCGCAGAAACACACACCCCGGGATCGTCTCTGGGGAGAGCTCTGCACACCCTGTTTGTTCTCGGCTCCATTGGCTCCACCGTTGGGGCTGCCTCGCCCTTCAGTGCTGCGCTAATGTCAGTCGCGCCAGTGGTTGCCAAGCACGGGTTCACATTTAGGTAGTGCATCTCCTCGGTACTCCAAGGAACTTGTTTTCGCAGAGTGAAAATGTAAAAACAAAATACTAAACAAAATACCGGAAATAGAGACACTGGAACACATGGATAAAATAAAATGAGAGAGTAGTTTTAGTTGGACGCATACAAAGTAGTACAATATATTTGAACGTTAAAGATCATTTTCATTCAAATATTACTTAAATAAACCAATAAATACTTTATAGAATTTAAAGTAAATTATTCCGAAATATATTTACTATATTTCATGACAGATTTTTTGAACTCAAAATGATGTGTCACACTGTAGAGAAGGTATAAATATAACTATATTATTTTAACGTTTCAAACTGTTTGAAATTAACCTGCAATGCTTTTCGCATACGAAATGAAAACATTGAGGTCATTTTGCCATATGTACACTTGCGTAAAGCGTGATTTGGTTCAACATGTTATGATGTGATAGAGTACTCATGCCACTGACATACTTTAGTTTTGAAGTAAATTCTGGACAGACTGTCATAGAGCAGATTGGTAAAATGGTTGTTGTTGTTTGATGCTGTACATGTAATTGTGTGTGTTTCATGGTATTGAATTTAAGTTCCATTGATTCTAGATCCCGTAACAGTGAGATTTTTGCCGCTCTTTTCCATTAAATATGTTTGCAGAGTGCAGTGATCTAATATAGAAAATTACTCAGGTGCGAATTGAAATGGTCGTCAAGCTTATGTTACGCCGAATGGCAATTACAGTAAAATGAAATGTCAATTTCTGACCCCGAAGCTCCCAAGCTGGTGTAGCTCCGTATCACGTCTCCATGTTTCGTAAATCAAACAGCAAAGCGCAGTATTATTTATCTGGTGCGTGCATCGCAGATCGATCGCGTAACAGCCGCGTTTAAGGGTTTTCCTCTGCCGTAAGCGCATCGTAAAAGTAATCCTTACACATCACGCTGAACCGTTACGGTAGTGATCCTTGGACAATAAATCATCACGCACCAAGATTCCGTTTATAGGCTATAACCAATGAACCAAATATTATCATGCAAAAAGGTTGAACTTGCGAAATGGAAAAATCTGATCACAGTATTTCCTGTATTTCTATTGACTGTGTTTTGTTGTAGTTATATCCGGTAGTGCTTTCTTTCTTTCAGTCATTCAACTCAGTTCACTCAGATCCTCCGACACTCATGCGCGGCTTCGAGGTAAAGTGCACTCGGAACACGGAATGCTCCAACGTGCAAATTCATGGGAAAACAAACAAGCATTATATGATAGTCTGAATGTCTCAAAATATTTACTATGTAGCATATTTCTGCAAATACACATGAGTTGTAACCTCTGGGATTGAAGAATACCCAGCGAGTTTTTATAAACCAAACACTAACTGGTTTTTATTTCGTAGTGAATTAAATTTACCAGCTGGAGTCTCCTCTCTTCTAATAGCTTTTTTCTTATATAAATTGTTATTCATTTCAAAATAATGTTTATTTTGATCAAATTAAATCAATATTGAAAAATATCAGCATTTTTTAGTGTGATAAAATATGCGTGCACTCTGACGTGCCCAGAAAACAAAAAAATAAATCAACAAATTTTAACATTACAAAAACTACTATTGCCATTTTTTCGTTGCTATGCTATGCTAACGAAGCGACACAAACCCCAGTATACAATTTTTTTAATACAATAATTGAATAACAGAACAGTAACAATACCTCATTATTATTATTTTCCTTCTTACTAGATTGATTGACATGGTTTCCAACAAGGATAACTAAATTGGTGAAGCAAAGAGCACAACTTTTGGTAAGGGTATTAACCAAGCATTCGTATTATAGTTGTAACATTTGCCTTTCTATTTGTCTGTCTGTCTGACTCCCACTGTCTTGCTTGCGACACACATTCTCTTTCTCTCGACACACTTTCTCTCCCACCTGTCTTTCTGTATATCTCTAGCCGTTTTCTCCCTCTCTCCACACTCTTCCCAAACTTAATTTTCATACACATTCTCTTTACATACACATTTTCTCTTTTTTTTCGCCAAGCACGCACTTTGCCTTTATATTTGTTACTTTCTCTGTATCTGTACCAAAATTTTTATTTTTAAAAATAAATAAAATTAATAAAATTTAATAAAAAAAATTTAATAAAAAATTTAATAAAAATTAATAATTAAAAAATTTAATAAAAAAAATTTTATCATTATATTGAATATGAATGTAGAACCTACAGACGCGAGCCATTTTTTCCCATCTTCACCCATTCCTCAACTCCTTCACCTTCACCCGAACTTCATGAGTACGAAACCTCCGCCAGGAAGGCGACTGACGGCCCGAGTCACGCACAGGGGCAAACAGTCGCCACAAAGGGTGGGCGGGGGGGTGCTGCGATGAGGGGGCGCAGGGGCGTTACGGGGAGGGGAGGGGAGGGGCGTTGCGTGGAGGGTGAGGAGCCGGAGGGGAGGGGAGAGGCGTTGCAGAGGGGTGAGGCGAAGAGGGGCGGGGCGAGGCGGGGAGTGGTGAAGAGGGGCGGTGGGGTGAAAGAGGCAGGGCGTTGCGGGGCGGGGCTGGGCGAAGAAGGGCGGGGCGGGGTGGGGTGGAGCGGGAATGGGAGAAGATATGTCGGGCGGGGCCGGCGGGGCCGGGCGGGGCCGGGCGGGGCCGGGCGGGGCCGGGCGGGGCCGGGCGGGGCCGGGCGGGGCCGGGCGGGGCCGGGCGGGGCCGGGCGGGGCCGGGCGGGGCCGGGCGGGGCCGGGCGGGGCCGGGCGGGGCCGGGCGGGGCCGGGCGGGGCCGGGCGGGGCCGGGCGGGGCCGGGCGGGGCCGGGCGGGGCCGGGCGGGGCCGGGCGGGGCCGGGCGGGGCCGGGCGGAGCCGGGCGGAGCCGGGCGGAGCCGGGCGGAGCCGGGCGGGGCCGGGCGGGCACCGAGGCGAACAGAGGCGCGCGCCGCCCTGGCAGCACCTTTGAAGACGTCGGATCAAGCGGAGCTGAGGAGCCCTTTGGACGCATGAACCCCGCGCAAGGGCGTGCGTCACGAGACACGAGGGGCTTGGGATTGCAGGAAAAATTGTAACCTGCATGAGAAAATGAAAATTGTGGGAGAGAGGATTTGAAACTGAATCATGACGAGTGAGTTTGTGATACGTGTTCCATTACCAGAAGGTTAATTGTTGTAAGATAGTGTTTTTAAAACAAGACACAAATTATATTTTGACAAATATTTCCGTATGCCTGTTGATGTGGTATGGGATGAAAATGTGTTCGAAATATTTTAAGAAATTCTGTTAAAGAAAATATGCTTAGTAGCTATGAGATGGGAATGAGGATGTTTCCATGAATTTATATGAAATGATTAAAAAGATACAATCCACAAAAGTTATGCAAGCGACGGTTGTGGATATTAGATGATTTGTTTGGAATACTATGCAACAAAAAAGAAAATAATATGATCGGAGGCACTTAGAAAGTTTGAATCAGATCACAAAGAATGAGTGGTACTGAGAACCGGCTAGATAAAATAATCTTTCTATTCTAAATCATTGAAGCGTTTTTCACAGAATCCGAAAATTATTAAATGAAATTGACCGAAGATAATGGCTGATGAGGTTTTTTATTTCATTTTGAAAACATGTTTTGAACAAATTTAAAATATGTAATTAGTAGGGAGCGTATTTTTATGCCGTAAAATGTCTTGAAATATCCTTTTTAAAATATGCATTTATGGCCTAAAAATTCTTAAAGATGCACTTCAATATGCATCTATGACCTAAAAATTCTGAAATATGCCATTCAGTATGCAATTAAAATTAACAATATTTCATTTTCAATATAAACCTTTCTCGATAAAATTAAAGAGAAACATGCTTGGAATGAAAAAAAAGTGTAAACATAATATAACCTAGCTTACTTTTCGAGAGAAATAATTGAAGTAAACCTGCACCTTAGTGAAGTACATTTTAGGTCTTCTTTCAATTTTTCTGCCTAGTTTAAAAAATATATCAAGAAATATCCCACATTTGCACCAAGTATTTTATCACCTAGAGAAAGAGAAACAAAAAAAATTTTGACATTTTTCTAATCAATGAACGCTCACAAATAAATTGATTCTATGAAAACATGAAACGTTTTTCTCTATTTTAACAAAATATGCAAAATATGCTCCCATAATTACGCAAATATGCACAAATATGCCCTAACATATTAATCTACATAGCATCCAGTTATAACCAAATGTCAAGAAATTTCACTTACCTATGTCCTGAAGCAACGAACAAAAATATGCAAAATCATAGAAACCCGCTCCCTAGTAATTAGTGTTCTACAATGAAATGATAATAGAACGTACCTGTATGTAGCTTCATTACATAGGTAAGTTTATTGGACGTGCGTGGGAGAGGGGGCGCTGCAGTTTCGTGCGGGGGCGGCTTTGAGGACGCGCAAGAGGCGGAGCGAGGGCGGAGCGTGGGCGGAGCGAGGGCGGAGCGAGGGCGGAGCGAGGGCGGAGCGAGGGCGGAGCGAGGGCGGAGCGAGGGCGACGGAGGGGAGCGCCCGAGTAGATTGGAGGGCGAGGATAGATCTCCGAGGTCATTGGCGGCGGCGCAAGCGCACCGGATGCGGCTGTCACAGGTGAGCAGTCAGAGGAAGGCGGCGCTTGAGCGAGCAGCGCAGCGAGCGAGAGACACGAACAGACAAAACAACGCTAGTCAAATATTTGGAATCGAGAGGGCAGACGGGAATTGGAGAAATGGTATACGTATTGCGAACCTTTGAAGACTGTTCAGATAATTGTTCACGGAGACATTCAAACGTTCTATCAAATATTTAACAATAGGTGTAGAGAAAATACTCGTAGAAAAATAAAAAAGGTGTGCTTATCAAAATTTTGTTTCTTAGGAAGCCAGTTTTGCCAAATTGCCAAATTGTTGTCTCAATTTCTTAAAACTACTAGGTCTATTTTCATAATTTCATTATTTCCACACGGTCTTATTACAGTCACTATCATATTACACTATAAGTCTTAATATTAATGACGAAATATCTTTTAGACCTGGAAAAAGGGACCCCAAACTGATTTATTTCTTTTTATAACCCAAATCTTAACCAAATATTTTATTATCATCGAATTTATTTTAATTTATTTTCTAACGCTTTTAATATAGTAGAATTAAAGAAAAATCAGAACCAAACGCGCCCCTGTTCTGTAAACGCGTAGTCACCACACATGCAAGGAGACGCACTCCAGGTACACCCGGAGCCGGGAGGCAAACACGCGGGGAGAGCAAACGCGGCCGGGGCGACAAGCCAGAGGGCGGCGCTGCGTGCGAGCGGAAGTGGAGGCAACGCAGGCGCTCGGGTGCGGAAGGGCGCGGGGCGGGGGCGGGCGGGCGGTGCGTTTCTGTAACGCGCACCGAGCACCGCCTTCCGCCCGGGCGCAGACTTTAATTAGGAGGCGTGCGCTATCGCAAGCGCGAGGCGAAGCTCTGCCCTGCCCCGCCCCGCCCCGCCAAGCCCCGCCCCGCCAAGCCCCTCCCCGCCAAGCCCCTCCCCGCCAAGCCCCGCCAAGCCCCGCCAAGCCCCGCCAAGCCCCGCCCCGCCAAGCCCCGCCCCGCCAAGCCCCGCCCCGCCAAGCCCCGCCCCGCCAAGCCCCGCCCAGGACAATACGCCATGCTCCGCCCTGCCCCGCTCCGCCCCGGCACGCCGCGCCCCGGCACGCCCCGCCCCGCCCCGCCCCACCCCACCGCACCCCGCCCCGCCCCGCCCCACCACGCTCTGCCCCGCTGCTCCCTGCCGTGTCCTGCCCCGCTCCGCCGCACCGCGTCCCACCCCGCCGCGTCCCACCCCGCCGCGTCCCGCCGCGCCCCGCCACGCCTCGCCTCGACTCGTCCCGCCACGCCCCACCCATCCCATCCCTCCCTTCCCCGCCCACCTCTTCCCGCCGCGCCTCGCCATTCCCCGTCCCAGCGCGGCCCTCCCCGCTTCACCTCATCTCGTCCCGCCCCGCCCCGCCCATCCCATCCTCCCCTCCCCGCCCACCTCTTGCCGCCGCGCCTCGCCATTCCCCGTCTCAGCGCGGCCCTCCCCGCTTCACCTCATCTCGTCCCGCCCCGCCCATCCCATCCATCCCATCCCCGCCCACCTCTCCCCGCCGCGCCTCCCAATTCCCCGCCCCAGCGCGCCTCTCCCCGCCTCACCTCATCTCGTCCCGCCCCGCCCCTCCGCGCCGCGTCCCGCCCCGCCCGGCCACTCCGCGTCCCATCCCACTCTAACGCGTCCCGCCCCCCCCCGCGTTCCGCCCCCGCGCGGCAAAGGCGACAGCTGCGCCTCACACACCCCACCCGCCCCCGCCCGGCCTCTGAAATTGGCCACGCCCACTCGACGCCTCACGCCGCCGCGGCGCCCACTGCACGACCCCGCTCCGCCTCTCCTCAAGCCCTCCGAAGCGTCCCGTGTTACAGCTTCCTCTCAAACGATTGCGTATCGTCCCTGTCGGACCTCTGTCCGCCGCGCGCTTCGGAGCAACCCATCCACCGTCTCTCCCCTTCTTCCCAAGCGCAGCTCACCCGCCGGATGTTCTCGTCACGCCCTCACCGCTCTCTTCGGAAGGTTTTTTTACTCGTCACATCACTTCCTCTTTCCAATCATCCTTTCCTCCGTTTTCCGTCCCTCGTCGATTCACTTTACCCTTTCACTTCCCCGTCGCTTTTCTCCGCCTCTCTAATCCATTTCTCTTCCCTTCTCTTATTTATCTTCGGACTTCCCCCTCACTCTTGTCCATCAGTCTTACCCGCCAGCAGTCTCCGTCACATCTTCAAGTTTTTTGTCCACACAACGTTCCTCTTCAATTTTCTCCTGCCCCCACCGTCCATTCCCCGCTGCGGGCCGATGCAGTTTTCTGCCCGTCTTCGCTCCAGACGTGTACCTTTGCCACCAAATCCAGACATTCAGTCTAAATCAGTGAAAAACTACTGATTGACAGTGACTATTCACTGATGGTGTCAGTTATAACCCTGCCACTGACAATCAGTGAATTGAACTGAACAAATCAGTGAAAATTGGGTCCACTTTTAGAATCAGTGAAACTTCATTGTTTGAATCAGTGAAATCTGTGACGACAACTGAACGATCAGTGAGCGATAGTGACGCGGCACTTTTACCACTGACGACCAGTGAAATGCTGGCGGTCTTTATGAAAAGGTTCGCATATTCGCCGATTGTCAGCGAAACTACCCATTTCGACTGAAGATATCAGTGACTTCGGCTCTCACTGATTGAAACAGAGACATTTTCACTGATTAAGATTCAGATGCCTCTTGCCCGTTTCCTATTCCTCGTGTCACATCTCTCTCTCTCTCTCTCAGCCTCTCAGGAGTCGCTGCTTCTCTTGCCTCTACCTCCTCCTCCGCCCAAACGCACGTGCCTTCCCTCCCCACAACCTCTCTCACAGCCCCTCTTCAGGTCGCGCGGTACAACGACCGCCCGATCAAAGGTCGCGCGCATACGCCGTGTAATTACAGGGCGGGTGCGCATAATCGACGCCGCACGCACAACATCAATGAATGTAACAAACTGGGTCAAATATTGACAAAAATATATTAAGGGGGTACCTACAGTTATCTGGGCTCAAAAGGTGTTCAAAGATTTAAAAGTAAAATAACTAATGATATTTGTAAATTGTATTAGTTAATAAGTTAGGTTTATTAGAATGGTTATTTTATTATTATTATTATTATTATTATTATTATTATTATTATTATTATTATTACTATTATTATTATTATTAATTATTGTTACCATTATTAGTATTGTGATAACTGTTATATGCATTGGTTAATATTATTTGTATTGAAGTGTGGTGACATGTTTTGAAGTGGAGTGCAGTGTATTAAAAGTCGTATATGTTATTATAATTATCTGTACAGAACCATCATAAATGCTGTTTTTGTTTGAAATTTTGTTTGATAGATCAATTTTTGGAATTACAGTATGTGAATCTTTACACTTGCAAAGTTTGGTTAAGAAAGGATTAACTGTTTTGGAGCAAATAAAATTTTTAATTTGTGAAATATTAGTATGTTTTAAATGTAGCTGCCCCCTTAAGTGAAAATGTTGCTAGAATATAAAAAGAACTCTGAATAAGTGAACAAAATGATTTAAAATCTCAATTTGTAATGTAATAGAGCTGAAAATAACGTAATCTAGTAATAAAAATAAAATCAGTTGTATTCAAATTTAGACGCAAATATAAAAAGAATCTGTAAAGTGAAAATAAATCTATGATAGAAATAAAAATAAAGGGTGATGATATAACATTAAGCAAAATAAAACGTGGAAGTTGGTTTCCAACCAAAGTCGATGGAAGGCCATTTAATGTATTCACTTTATTTTCTCTTTGGTTCAGTAGCTTTATGGCTCACGATAAGACGCGGAGTGCTTTACAACACCACGAGAAGTTGATCGTAAAGAATGTAATAAATTAGTATCGAAGAAAAATGTTTATAGGGCAGTGCATACGTTTGCATTTAGATTATGTTGAAAATTCTAACTAAATTCCAGCTATTATCATTTCTTTAGTGAAAGACTTTTGAAAGAAATTACAAAAACAAATTATTAATATTTCTAAAATTCGATTTTCTCTAATTCATTCACATTTCGTACTGAAAATTTGTTTCTAAGTAATTCTAAATAATTTACCCTTCTTTTTAATTAATATTTTCAGAAACAATTCAAAAATAAAACATTCATTGACATATAGGAAGAGAAATAATATGCATTATTATTTCTCTTATTAATACAATAAAATATAATTCGTTTTATTGTTTCTTCAATCTTGAACTCGCTGAATGAAAAATAGATTTGCATTCACTGAGAGACAATAAAAGCAAGCATTCTTTAAATGCGTTTCTTCAATTATAACTAAGAGAAATACAAATAAAAAATATTGCAATCACGATGCCTACGCGATAGCCTTGAAAGCTTTGAGTTTCGTAAGCAAGATCTATTAATCGCAGAACGGAATGTTCTGGCTTTCAACTTATTCGCACTACCTGAGCAAACGCATACAGATTCAACAACAAAAGAACCGCCGAAGTTTATTCCACCTCGAATTGTAAATTACAGCAAATATGACGTCCGAATACAAAGCAGGAAAGCTCGAAGCACACAGAAACCCCAAACACGAACAGTCGTATGTTGTGCTATTTGGGTCACCTCGGAACGGCACATGCAAAGAGGACGCTGCGGCAGTTTGCGAACACGCTCCCTAGGGGCGCCACGAGCACGCAAGGCGGCGAGACAGTGACCTTTGGGGGCCTCGCGAGCCTCTCGCTTCGCCTCGCCCCGCCCCTGCGCCTCCTCACTGTCCTGTTCCGCCCCGCTCGCAGCCACGCTCGCCGCCACGCTCGCCGCCCTTGTGCCTCCTCACTGTCCTGTTCCGCCCCGCTCGCCGCCACGCTCTCCGCCACGCTCGCCGCCCCTGTGCCTCCTCACTGTCCTGTTCCGCCCCGCTCGCCGCCCCGCTCGCCGCCACGCTCCGCTCCGCCCGCTCGCCGCCACGCTCTCCGCCACGCTCGCCGCCCCGCTCGCCACCACGCTCTCCGCCACGCTCGCCGCCCCTGTGCCTCCTCACTGTCCTGTTCCGCCCCGTTCGCCGCCCCGCTCGCCGCCACGCTCCGCTCCGCCCGCTCGCCGCCACGCTCGCCGCCACGCTCGCCGCCACGCTCGCCGCCACGCTCGCCGCCACGCTCGCCGCCCCTGTGCCTCCTCACTGTCCTGTTCCGCCCCGTTCGCCGCCACGCTCCCCTCCGCCCGCTCGCCGCCACGCTCGGCGCCACTCCCTCCACCTGCTCTCCAGCATGCTCTCCGTCACGCTCTCCGCCCGCTCACCGCCACACTCTCCGACCCATTTACTCCGCCCCACTCTCCGCCACGCTCTTCGCCACGCTCTCCGCCCCGATCCCTGCCACGCTCTCCCCTTCTCTTCGCCTCGCTCCATACTCCACCCCTCCTTCCTCATTCTCCCTCCCGCCCCCGCCCGCTCCGTCCCGCTCGGTCCCGCTCCACGCTCCACCCCTCCTTCCTCATTCCCCCCCCCGCCCCCCACCGCTCACGCCACCACCGCCGCCGCGAAAACTTTAGCGCTGCGAACCGAAATAAATCTTCACCCCACGCGACCTCGCCTTCATAAACGGATGTATTACGCTGTCATGTAATACGCTGTTTTATTCGCTCAGATATTTATGCATGCGACTGACGTTTGAAATATATCGCTGATATACAAGTGTAACTGTCACGAGGCGACAGCCGACAGGGGGACAGGGACAGGCAGCCTACGCGGCCGCGAAACGCGCAGCCCGGCAGACGACTTGTCCATATTTTTTGCGCGCTCTCCATCTTGCTGCGGTTGTGCATATGTAAATGTGCCAGCGGAGCGAGTTCGGCCGGCGGCAGTGGTGGAGGCGGGCAGTGGGCGCGGAGCCCGGGCGGGGGGGGGTGTAGGGATGGGGGGGCGAGGCGCTGGTACGGGAAGAGGTTCAGGAGGAACGGTGATCACAAGAGAGGTGGGAAAATCGACGCGGGACTGCTGAGGGAGGAGTGAAGGCTCCGGAAGCAGCGGCGGCGGGCAGTTGAGGAAGAGGACGCGGAGGCGAGGTGTGGGTGAGCGGCGGGGCGTGTGTGCGACGAGCCGGGCGGCCGCTGGGAGGGGCGACGCGCAGGCAGCGGGCGGCGACTGCAGGCCCCGAACCAGCATCGCTCGCACTAACTCAGGCGCGCCGCGCGAGCGCCCTCTCGCCGCCGGGTTTGCTGATGACGTTAATTGCGCCGCCAGATGGCGTAGCGACGCCGTGACGTCACAAATCACAGGTTACGGCCCGCGGGCGCCGCCGCGGCGCCGCGGCGCCGTCGCACCTCACCGGTCGTTCCCACCGCGCCCACCTACCCCCGCACTCCCCACCGATACCACCCCCGTCCTACAACGTTGCCCTCCCCCACACCTCCACCGACACCAGCACGCCGCCTCACCCGCGTCATCCCTTTCACCCCGTCGCCCTCCGCGCCCTCCAGCGGAGCGGTGTCAGGTGCGAGGCGGGATTTATTTCGTCATGAATATTAAAATGTTTCGGAGCGCGCGAGTGCGCGGGCGGGCGGGCGGCGCCATCGCGTCGCGGCGCGTCCGGCCGCGCGCGGAAGCAGCGACGTCTCCCGCCGGACGCGCTCTTCCGGGCGCCACCGCGCGACGCGCGCCCTCTGGGGCTCACGCGCTCCCTCGCGCGGGCGCAGCGCTCTAGCGACACTGTATCATCATCGCATTATTATTATTATTATTATTATTCCTCTAAATCACGACTAAGGATGTTATGTGTCGGCTGAGTATAAAATCTACTCCAGGTTGCAACCAGCTACCTAAGGAGTAGATCTAGGGACTGTCGGTGCCTCTACAATACTTTGCCCAAAATGTGGGCTGTTCCAAATAAAGCGATTTCTTGCACTTCCCAGTCTTTTGAATGACTGAAATTTTACGGAACAAATCCCAGGGCTCTGACTATCGGGACGACCTGTGCTTTTACGCCCCACATTCGGCTGATCTCGATTTCCATTTCTCCCTATTATTATTATTATTATTATTATTATTATTATTATTATTATTATTATTATTATTATTATTATTATTATTAATATTATTTTGTTTCGCGAGTCGGCTATTGTAGGGCAACGCGATAGGTACATCTCATGGGGGCTCAAACTTGATTATCGGTATAGATGCACGTTTCTTTCCTAGTGGGGGAATCAGTATTTTAATGCTGATTCCATTTTTCTACTCCAAGGTTGTTATTCCTGGGCGATGGGGTGAAATTTTGATGATGTTGATGAATAATGAAAAAGACACACACAAACATACAGACTCACACAACACAACAATGTCCGAGGCGGGAATCGAACCCGCGATCCTTAGGACCGAGACCCAAGGAAATAGAAAACTAATACGGGAGAGACTGTGCCATTCTGTATCATCACTGGTTCATGCTTGTGATTAGTTTCCATATTCAAAACAACAATGAAAGAGACTTTCTGAGAGTTAATCTAGTATGTGTCAGTGAACTGCTATGAAAACGAGAACACAAATTAGAGTTGAAATCTAGTCTATTCATCATTCAGGAACTTGTCCTTTATAAAGAGAAATGCCATAATATTGTAAACAAATCTGATGAAACTCAACGTTGGTCAAGGATATAAAGTAACCTTCATAAAACATGTCCTACAAGGACATGGTTTCATAGGCAACTTCATACGAAATGCAATTCAATGTAAACTCTGTCAATTGCGTGTAATTGTCATGTTTTCCATTGTGGTATCTGGCACGAATTTCATAATATTAAATGTGTCTTTCCCTCTTACATTTGCTATAGGCTAAATATTTAGCTAGAACATACTTTAAAGTGAAAATACTGGAATCAATGTTGAACTTTATATTTATAGGAAATATGTTTCAAGTTCCTTTACGATGATTTTTCGCAAATATCGTTGAAAGTTTCACAAGCTTTAAGTAATTGTGACTAACAGATAACTTGCATCGTTTGGTAAAAATTACTCGTATGTTGTTCAAAAACTTTTTTTTCCATATTTATTGTTTTAGAAAATATAGAAATACTGTGTGCGTTACAAATTCATAGTAACATGAGTAATTAGATGAATCAATAGAAATTGTTCTAGGAAATAGAAAATATTTCAACAACTACACAATACTCGTAATATCAATGAAAGGGACCACAACATAAGGTACCACAACAATCCTCAACATTCGTATGCGTAACTCTATTCAGAATTCCACAATGCTCAGAGTAACCAAAATGTAATTGAGTCAACATGCAGCAAATTCAAAATCTAATTGAAGCATTTATACGAACTATTCTCTCTAAACATAGCTCACAGTTATTATAGTTAGGAATTCAAATCTGTTCAGACTACAAACATTAAAGCCATGCAGAAAATAGGATCACTGACCAAGAAAGCTATTTCATTATTTCAATTAATTGTTGCAAACAGTGGGTGTAACCTCGTGTAAGAAGAGTTTGGTTGAGATCTCATAATTGTTAGAACCCGCGGAAATTGGATCAATGGCAACTTAAACTTAATGAAAAATTGTGTGACTTATTGATACACAAATGTAGCCGAAAGAAATTATGTATTCTCACTGCGTTGCACTAACTGAACCTGCTTAAAGACGAACCAGCAACAGCAGTGTTGGAAAAAAAAAGAAATTTGTCAAATTTGAGAATGTCACATTCGGATAGTTGCATCACTTTGTTCAGAACAAAAACATAATCGCAAATATTTAAAATACCTTATATTTATTCAGCAGCGGGGAAACTTAGGAAAAGAAGAAAGAAAATAGCGTGTTGATGTTTAACGGCACACCAACTCTCAAGCCAACCTATCCACATAAGGCTTAACTAGATTGCATACCGGTTCATAAAATCATGCTCAACGTGAAAATTGATAAGTAACCAGAAATAATTCATAATAAAATTGTGAACATCTCTTTAAACGCAGAAAAAAAAGTGCATGCAGTTTCACATAGCAACAACTATTTACCGTCTGTATATTTCTGAAGCGTTGAAAGGTGAACGACCGATATTAGCACTCATACAAACCATCGGAACATGTTCAGCCACTGCTGTTACCGCCGCCGCAAATGAAAAAGTAGGTTAACTATTTTGTGATTTCTCTTTGCAATGTCGACGCGTGCACTCTCTCGCCATTTCTAAGGCGAACGCTGAAGCATGGCATTCGTATGCAGCGAAGGCGGCAAAGGGAATATAATTTAATTCTCACATTCTCTTGCTCCTTCGGGTGCTTCCTTTCGGCCCGATGGATATAAAAGTAACTTTTTTTTCCTGAAGCTGGGGAGATTTTTGTATTAAAACTACCCAAGTGTGAGAATTTAAGAGGGTGGCACTACAAAAATGGTGGCCTTAGTAGTGGTAAGTGAAGTGTGAACATTCGATGGATGGACGAGGGAGGGAGGAGGGGGAAAGAGGATGCAAAGGGGGATAGGGGAAAGTGGAAGGAGAAGGAGGGGAGGAAGGGTGGTCGACCTGCATGGAGGGCGGGGCGGGTGGGGCGGGGGGAGCGGGCGGCAGCGGAGCGTAGGGGGGATAAAGTGCAAGCTAAAAGTTGCAAATGGCGTGGAAGTAACGTTCTTTCTGTTTGAATCTCGCTTTCAAATCTTAAGTTATGCATCGCGCGCGCTGCAGTCCCGATCTCTCCTGCCCCCACCCCCAGCCTTCCAGTTGCTGTGCCCTCGCCCTCATGCCCCCGTCATCGCCGCCTGCGTTGCTCATGCCGCGGACCCGTTTGTGCTAATTGCTTTATTTCCCCCATCGTTCTGTCTCGCCGCTGCGTGAGATCGCTCTCGCCCCCGCCCTCGCCCCCGCCCTCGTCCTCGCCCTCGCCCCCATGCCGTCGCCCCCATGCCCTCGCCTCCTTGCCCTCACCCCCATGCTCTCGCCCACGCGCCTTCGCCCCCATGCCCTCGCCCCCAGTCCTCGCCCTCGCCCCCATGAACTCGCCCTCACCCCCATAAACTTGCCCTCACCCCCATGCCCCCGTCATCGCCGCCTGCGTTTTTCATGCCGCGGACCCGTTTGTGTTAATTGCTTTGTTTCCCCCATCGTTCCGTCTCGCCGCTGCGCGAGATCCCCTGGTTGCCCGTCTCGGCGCTTTTTCTCCCGTTTTCGCCCGCCACCTTCCGATTTATATCTCGCGCGTTAGGCGATCTCCTTAATTTCTTATGTTAATTCCTCGTTTTCATTTTTCATTCAAGTCGTTTCTCAAATGTTATTACGCATTTCCCGACAGGAGACTGATTAGAAATTTGCAGATACTAAGCGACTTTTTCTAGAGTCTCGGATGAAATATTATTAGTGTGCGAAGTCTTTCAAGATACTGGGAAAATTAATTTCACAGATTAAAACTACTTATTTACAATTAAAAGTCGTTATCTTTCATTCACAGTTATTTAGTTTATTGGAAATTTTACTAGGAAAGTTATTTCAGATTTTTTCTTTAGCCCCTGAGTTATTTCTTCATATACTTTGTCATTTTTAGCTATAAGTTTTTTTTATTATACTAACTCTTATAAACCTTCACCCATTCTTTGCAAGAGAAGAAATATCTATTTACATTTTACGCCAGTCAATCCCAGAAGTATCAATAAAACGAAAAATATGTAACAAATTAATGTTCTGAAATTGGCAGATATATTATTATTCTTTGTACCAATACTTTTGAATTGTCATATTTAGTAGTAAAATGCACTTTGAAAAATATTAACAGTTACAGACAATTTAAAAACATTATTTCAATTAGAAAGATATTTTAATAACGAAATTCTTATATTGAAGTTCCAAAACTGCTTAGTCAGTAAAGTTCTCATGTAAATTCATTTATATCCTCAGTAACATCTTTATCAACTATTGTAAA
Organism: Acheta domesticus; assembly: GCA_031308135.1. Classification (NCBI taxonomy): domain Eukaryota; kingdom Metazoa; phylum Arthropoda; class Insecta; order Orthoptera; family Gryllidae; genus Acheta; species Acheta domesticus. The sequence continues at coordinate 7,923,483 of JAHLJT010009436.1, read as the reverse complement.
CATGTAAAAAAATCAACATTATACTTTCAGCACACAAAAACCAGAATCGAATGAAAAGATCGTAGATCCACAGTAGGAATACTTACGTGCTATTACAAAAACAACAAAAACGTAAATCAAAACAATGTTATAATTTACTCATTTATCAAAGTAATCGATGTAGAAAGAAGAGAGAGCGAGAGAACGAGGCGGGGGTGGGGGCGTGGGTGGGGGCGTGGGTGGGGGCGTGGGTGGGGGCGGGGGGGGGCGTGTTGGGAGTAAGAAGGCGCCTTCCAGGCAGAGCTCCTCGGCGCTAACGATTCATTACGGAGCGCCAGTCGGCGCCACCGCCACCGCCACCGCCACCGCCACCGCCACCGCAGCTAATAAAAACGCTGCGGGGATAAATAAAAACGGCGAATCGGGGGGAGATCCTATAGCGGAAGGAGATATAGCAAAACTTTCGGCGGATTGGGCAGAGGGTCCCGGCGGGCACCGGCGGTGCACTTGGAGGCGAAGAGCTCGGCCGGGCTGATGAAGGTGGGGGCCTCCGAAGCGGTGTTGGCGATGAGAACACGGTCGATGGCGTTGGCACATGGGAATAGGTGCGGTGGAATAAAACGTGGAAGGGAACGTGGAAGAAGCAAGGACCAAGGTTCTAGAAGTGTGATGAAAAGATAACACATCTCCAAAACGGAGCTGAGTAGAGTTGGATCGTAAAGGTGGGAAAAGGAAAGGAAAGCAAAAGTCTCGGAAGACGAAGCAGGAAAAGACAGGAAGGCCAGAGCTAAAAGCAATCGCATCGAAGAGCGGGGAAACGGCGAGACCGACGGGAAAGGAAACGGGATGTCGAAGGATGAGGCCCAGTATCTCCAACGAGGCGCGAGCGTCAGCCACAACGAACCAGCAGCAGCTCTGACGAAACGAGGATAGGAAGCAAAACGTAAAAAAAAAAGAGTATTGTATCGAATGGCGCCACGGGGGCTTAAAAATAAAAAGAAGAAGCGGGGGCTTATGTGCTGAGGAGTTCGCACCTCCGCCATCGGTCGGCCATATTTCTCTCTCGAGGTGGCGAGTGGCCACGCCCCCTCTTGCCCGGCGCCTTGCCTTCCCCCCCCCCCCCCATCGGGCCCCGCGGGCCCGGATTTCCTTTATAAATCATCTTTAGCCCAACTCTTCACGGCCGCTGTCCGCGAGGGATCAAAATGAAGAATGAGCCCGCGTGAAAAAATATATAAACCGCGAGAAAAAAAATCTCAACCTCCCAGAAACGACCGGTATAAACAGCGAAGCCCGGCAGAGGGCTCGCGGACCGCGCGGCGTCGGTAAAAGGGAATTAATGCTCGCTGAGTGGCGGCTTAGCGGCCGGGAAGTGGGGCGTTAGGTCGGTATCTCCGTCGTCGATCTAAATGAGTTCCGGCAACCACACGGGACTCTCAGTGTCGGAATCCACCGTCCAAGGGAGACACGGCTGAAGAGGAATATTAGCTGGAACACAACACCAGGTATCATCGGGGTACTAAAATAACGTAGCGTATGGTGGAAAACGGAAAATGGAATTGTGTCTCAAATTCATCAGCCCAGTATACTCTACGTTTAATTCCATCTTGTCTATAGTCGGCCTTGTGCACATTCTTTCTTCTTCATTTCATTTCTTTTAGCGTTAGATGAGTCCTGAAATACTTCATAAAGTACAATTAATTTACTAAACTGTTATTTGAAATGTAAGGGGTCGTAATAATTATTACCACACCAGCTTCAATATAAAATCTCTCGTTTTGAATCTTGGGCTTTCATTATAGCAAATACTCTTATTTCTGAATGCAAAATAAAGACTTCAGGAATGGTTAAAAATATGAAATGAAGATTGTATTATATGTTAAATATTATTAAATTAAGCTCGTTTAAAAACTTTAGTAAATCGAGAAAATATGAATTAATACTTTATCTAATATACATAGTATGTGAGAGTAATGTGTACACCAATATCAGTCTAATATTCGGACTTAACTAAAAATTAAACATTGTCAAATCGCAGAAGAATATTTAAAGTATTTCCAAAACTGTTTATTTCCAAAAAATGAAAGCAGATTGGAATTGTTGTGTCTGGGGTTTAAGCTTATTATAATTTTATCTCAAAAGTTTCCTAACACATGTCAGTTTCAACATTTCCACAAGCCTATCTAGCTTTTATCTTTAGGAGAGTGTCGTAGAAACATATTTTAAGAAACACAGCGCATTGCTGGAGTTTTTTAACCCCTCATGGACGGCTGTTCGCGACGAACTTTGCTGCATCTAATTGTCGTTATTTTAACTCTAGACATGAAGAGTCTGGAGAAAAACATTTGTGCTTTCTCTAAAATAAACACAAAAACGTCGGCGAAAATTGCCACGAAAAATCTTTTTCAGGCTTAAGTTTGCAGTCTTTCGCCGCTCATAAATATTAATAAAGAAAGAAATATTTCGCTCCTGCCTCGCTCTGTAGCATACTTTCATAGGAAGAAGTAATCTTCTACCATATGTGGAGTGCAACGTAAACAACTTCGGCAGAGAGCCAGGCCTCCGGGAATGCAGCCAGACAGCAAAGACGATTTTATACACACACAAGACGACGAAGTGTTGTGATTTTACGATTCCCTCTCGAAGCCAGAGAGCGGGCAGAGTCCTCCATCCACGCCAGAAAACCCAATGCCAGGCCGACGTTCCGGCGCGCCCTTCAGCCGTTCAGATTCCCGATAGGGCGACCGCCGTCATTGCAAGCTCTCTGTTCCCGAGAGAGATTCGTAGATAATTCGCCGGAAGAGAGGGAAGGCGCGCGGAGAATACGTAATGCGACCACATGTAACCGCGCGCGCCTAGGCGTCGACGCGTCGGCGTCGTCGGCGACGGAAGCGCCCCCTCCCCGCACCCGGCGCTACGGTGGCGCCGCCACAACCGGCAGATCTAGTTCACGTAATCATCAAACGGAATTTTCAAACCGGCCGGCAGCGGCGGCAGTGGCGGCGGCAGCAGCGCGCGGGAAAGCTGCATAAAACATGAGCTTCGCCGAGGCGCCGCCGCGCGCGCCCCTATCGCCGGGGAAGCCCCGCGTGCCCGCGCGCCCCGCCGCCGTCGCAACCGACACCGACGCCGACGCCTGCTTGTAGATCCCCGCGCCGCTCTGAAGGCGTGAATTATTCGGTCGCGCCTTCGCCCCCGCGCGAGATGGAAAGATAAAGCGCTCCTCCTCTGGTCGCGAGGCGCGGGGTCGTGGATCCCGGACCCTCCCACGGCCTTCGTGTGTTCCAAACACGAAGCCTCTGTGCCAGCCACGCTACAAGTTCCCACATACAGATTACTGGATGCCAAGACAGTACACTGAAATTTTAGTTAAGTGTTGGTATGTTCAATGTGTGTCTCCAAAGGCATTTGTGCTTCGACTCAGAAATGAACAAAATATGCTTTGTTTTTGGAAAATTATAGTAAACATACTGACCGATGATCTCTCCCGATTTAGCACATTTAACAATACTATTCCTTTCCTGAGCAATTGCATTCAATACCCTCAACTTACATGTAAAATATATAAATTTGGATTTGTATTTTCAAACTCCTTGATTTCACTTGCCCTCAGAGTTTCTCATAATTTTTCTCTGGTGATAAAGACTAGAAATATTAGTAAAAAATTATGACTAGAAATTGTTCAAGGATATGCAATTCTTAGTATCTAGGAATTTCATTTGTGTGTTTCAGAACAAATCTGTGATTAGAAGAACTTTCGTAATTATGGAGTAGTAAGCAAACACGGAATACTAAGGTTTTTCATTGGTAAAATTGTGGCTGTAAGCAACATTAATAACTCATAATGAACTATAAACTACTTTAGAAAGTTCTTACGTCAAGTGACCCCCAAAATGTGTCGTTGTACACCCGGCATCAGGATGTGAGTTGTGAAAATTAATACTTGTTCTTGGTATCTGGTAAATTTTAAGAGGTATATTTATCTAAAACTTAAAAGGTATAAATATTAAGAGGTATAATCTGGTATATTTTAAGAGTACCCAGTGGGGATGTTCTGGATCAGAAATAGGGATATGATAGTGAGTTAGTTTACAGTTACTCGTAACTTGAAACCACTGTAGATTATAATACATATATAGAAGCTAATATTCACCTCTAATATTGGTTTAGTGGTGAAATGTCGTTGGCATTTAAAATTAAATGATCACAGGTGTTATTTCCAACAATGTCATTTATTTTAAGAGCAGCTTTCGATGGCTTAGCCATCATCATCAGTTTTCTGCTGTCTGGAAGCTGTCTGGAAGGGTAGTCGTTTCGTGGCTTCCAGACAGCAGAAAACTGATGATGATGGCTAAGCCATCGAAAGCTGCTCTTAAAATAAATGACTTTGTTGGCAATGACAACACCTGTGATCATTTAATTCACCTCTAAATTGGTATTTCCACTGATCTGGTAAAATAAAATTTTAAAAAAATGCAATTCCCAATCCACCTGAACTTTATTGTTGCAGGTGGAGAGAGAGAGAGAGAGAGAGAGAGAGAGAGAGAAAGGGGGGAGGGAAAGAGAGAGAAAGAGAGAGAGAAAGGGGGAAGGAAAGAAGAGAAAGAGAGAGAAAGAGAGAGAGAAAGGGGGAAGGAAAGAAGAGAAAGAGAGAAAGAGGGGAGGGAAAGTAGAGAAAGAGAGAGAGAGATAGAGATAGGTAGATAGAGAGAGGAGGTCAACGTCTGCTGGATTGTGCTGGTTTAATATACAGTTGTATAAATAAAGTAAAATAAGGGAGAAAATTTAAAAGGAGTATATCAATAGTTGTTTAATCGCAAAAAATATATATTCCTCCAGCTGATTCCTCCAGTTTTATGGCTGTATTTTATACTAGCGGTAATTTGAATTAAACACCAATTCCACTCTCTGTTAAGTTAGAACTGAAAGCACGCATTTCTCAGCATGTCTGTCTTCCCCCACGCACTGCAATCGGACGCCGCTTCTCCGCTTTTCAACGGCACGCGCGACACCGAGAAAACGCACCCACGCCGGCGCCGCCTGGCGGCAGCGGCGGTCCCTCTCGGCGAAACAAATGAAGGGCGCGCGGCGAACGGACGCGACCGAGAGACGAAACGAACCCGCGATTGCCGGCGACGCGGGCAATATACCCTCAGCGAAGGCGGCGCGAAGGCTGCGCGCTATCTTAAACCCATCCATTCACGTAAATATATCGTCGTAACGGTTCTTCAATTACCCTAATTAGTTGATCTCGTTAAGATTTTAATTAAGAGTCGCTCCTCGGGCGGGCGGGCGAGCGGGTGAGTCGGCACTGGCTGGGTGCGGTCCGGGGCCCGTTGAAAGGTTGCTTACTGATTGATCATCCAGCCGCACAGGTCATCAGTCACGCCGTCTGGCGGCCCGCCCGCCGCCTAACAAGAGCTATTTACCTCCCCAGGTGTCGGGGGAGAGGGCGAGCTGACGGGAAAGCCCCGGCGCGCGCGGGCCGTGACAAGGTGTTGAGGCTTGCCCCCGGCGCGGCCGCCGATGAGCTGCCGGCGACGCGACGGTGGCGGCAGCGGCAGCGGCAGCCACGACCGACACACTCCGCGCGGCGCGGCGTGGCGGGCATGCGGTTAAGAGCGAGGGTGCGGCGGCTGCGCGGCGGAGAGAGGCACTGCCGCAGCGGAGGGGTTCGCGAGGGGCGAGAACGTGTTGCATGCACGCGAAAGAATTACTAACAACAAATTTTCGAAAATTCAGAGCTGTACGTGAAAATCGGACCTATGCCATGTTAAAAAGTGTATTTTCCTCTATTCATACAAGAAATTTAAAGAAAAAATTTTGAGCAGTTTTTGAGAAAATTTTGAAAATGTCCGGAGAGCTTCGTGTAAAGTAACCCAAATTTTACAGAATCTTTTTCAAAATCGCAAAGCTTCGACTAGAACCAGATCGACCTGGGAATGGCCATTTTGGAAGAAATCGTACGCATGGTTTAGGCGCTAGCAGTGTTTATAGACGGACGTTTTCCTTTCAATTGGTTTTTCGGTATCAAGGACCTAGAAAACAGGGTTTCTGGCTACACCACGTGTTAGGGGATTTATTTTCTTAATTTAGCAACTGGTTTTATCCACTTTTTCGTTATCAACGACCGGCAACGAATTTTTTTCTGGCGTAAATTGGCCATTTTTTTCGCGCAGCATTACATAACTTTCCTTATACTACGTATATCACTCCGTGTATGCGTACGTATACGGGAAAGTAAAAAGTAACGAACAATATTCATGTTAACTAATTAAATTTGTTCAAACAACTGTCACGCCGACCGCGATTCGAACCCAGCTCTTCTGGTTTACGCTCACTTGCTCTAATCACTAAGTTACCGAGACAACCAATTCTTTGTACAGGTTCTTAAGTCTGATATATTGACCGCTTTGATGCATGTAATTGTCATCACCCTGTCACCCTTTTTGGTTAAGTTTACGATCAGAAATATGTTCCCCAGACAAAAAGAATATCAACTTGCTATCTTATTACTGAGTAAAACATGCATTTCAATTATTAAAATTAATCCAAGAACTGTCGCCCCGACTGGGTGACAATTATTAAAATGAATTTGTTACTCGGTAACAAGGTCACAACTTGGTATTCTTTACGTCTGCGGAACATTACGACAGAACATTAAAGAGCATACTACATCTGGTCGAATTTCAGAAATGAAAATGTCATTCAACATTTTGATAGCAGAAATAGAAACCGAGAAGCAATTGATAACTTTCTTTCGATTTAACAACAAGTCGAGCTCTAAGATCCCTTCCGAGCCTACACAAGCATTCTTGTCATAACGGTGAGACATTCTCGGGAAAATGCAGATCTTAATGCCCCTCAAGAACATATACCTTCCTTCTTCGTAAGGTTGTGTTTCCCTAATCGGCGCTCCCCCCTCCTGCAACCATAATTGTTTCCCAATTGATTGGTCGATTGTTAGTGATTCCGGGCGCGTCAACTACTCGGATCATTATTTGCGTAAGTGTAGTGCATGTTTTTGCTCGGGAGGTGGCGTTTGGCTTCCCCGCTTGATATCCGCCACCAGTGTATCCGCCACCAGCAGAGCACCGCCCCAGCTGAAACGAACTCTAAGCTGCCGCCCGGTCTCCCGGCATGTGGGGTAGTGTAGTACGTGTAAGTGTGTATCAGGAGAGAGGATACGAAAAGGAAGAGGTATGAAAGATCGCGCGCAGTCCGTGGCCCGGTTGTTACGGTACTGCTCCGGCATTCGAAGAAAACACGGAAAACTACCGATCAGAGCAGCCGGTCGCTCAAATTCTCCTCCGGACAGCGACTGAAATCGACCTCGCTGACAAGCTAGTGTCGAAAATCCTGCCACCGTCGAGACTCGAACGACATCTGTTAATGGTAGCGATCTCTCCCGGTGTTAAACTCCTCTGCCCTTCCCCACGCCCCCGCGCCAGCATCGCGCCGCCACGGCACCGCCCCCACGCTCCCCCTTCGCCGCCCCCATGCCGTGTCCGCGCCCCACCGCGCTTGTCTCCGGAAGGCGGCGTGCCCCGCCCCCGCGCCACCCTCGCGCCCCTTCGAACCGCCTTCGAACCACCCCTCTCCTTCGAACCAGCCACCCTCATCTCATCCCCTCGTCGCCCCGCCCCCCCGCATCGCCCTTTCGCCACCCCCGTGCCATATCCGTGACGTCTCCGCGCTCGCACCGCCCTGCCCCCCTCGCCACCCACGCACCCCCCCCCCGCGCTGCATTTGTGTCTGCACTCCGCCGGCGCCCTACCCCAGGCCCTTCCACCCTCACAGTCCTCGCTAAGGCCTTGCAACTCTCCATCGAAACCGGAGATAAAACGGCAAGCTGCTACTATAGGAGGCGCTAGTGTCTCTGGGTAAAGATGCAGGGTACGCTCGCCAACTTCCGCACATAAAAATTGACTGATTTCTGAGAAATAGGGAAAGCGTCTTCCAAATGGTCAATTATTCATTAAACATTCATTTAAGAAACCGCTGAAGAAAGCGCGAACATCGATGCTAGTTTTTGTAACATAACGGGCGTGCTTGTATCTCGCGAACCTACGCAGCAGCCACGCACGTTTTGAGTATCGTCGTCAGCAGTTCATATTTTAGTTCCTGTAAGAAGGTGCTGCTGGAGAGGGCGCCACTATAATGTCTCCCCTACGTTAAATGGGAGTTGAAGGCTCTGGTCCTCGCGTGCCTCATCGTGCCTCGGCCTCCTCTCGCTCCCCACGCCACCCCGTGACGTCTCCGCCCCCGTGCCCCCTCCCTGCGTTTTTTGATTCATTGATTATTGATTGCGGGTGCTTAAACGGCTAAAGTTGTTAGTCCTGTGATATCCTGGGCCGACCTACCATCGGCTAGCGGGGGCTTTCCCCTCAACCAGGTTTCCCCTACCACCGGGGCACCACCCCAGCCGGGAAAAGCTGTAAACTCTCGACCGGTCTCCCGGCATGTGTGGTAGTGTAGTGCATGATAGTGTGTGTGTTCAAGGGGCTGAGGATAGGGCAAGGAAGAGGAAGGAAAGATCATGCGCGGTCCGTTTGTTAGGGTACTGCTCCGGTATTCGCCTAGTGTTGATCGGAGAAACCACGGAAAACTACCGATCAGAGCAGCCGACCGCTGGAATTCTCCTCCAGACAGCGACTGAATTCGACCTAGCTGAGAAGCTAGTGTCGAAAATCCTGCCGCCGAGGACCTCCGGGTCAGAGGGACTGCAGTGCCTCTCTCCCGGCGGCGGCGCGTTTACGAGCCGAGCGCTAAGGCACGCGGCCGCGGGAGGAGGAGGGGCGCGTTTATGGGCCGTAAGTTAGGTCGCGAGCAGGCCCGCCACCAGACGCGTCGCCCGGAGGAGCCCTGGGCCGCCCCGCGACGGGCTGCACGGAAAGAGCGGGGGCGCTGGGCGCTGGGCGCGGGGCGCGGGGCGCGGGGGCGCGAGGGCGCGGGGGCGCGGGGCGCGTGGGCACGGGGCGGGAGGCGCGGGGCGCGGGGCGAGAGGCGCGGGGCGCGGGGCGCGGGGCGCAGAGCGCGGGGCGCGGGGCGGGCGCCGGGAAAAAGGCCGCGCGGTGGCGTAACTCCCGGTAGAAAGCGGATTACGGCTGTCACTACTCTCGCGCGATTTGTCAACGTCCCTTGCCATGTTGCGTTTAAAGCGAGATTGTTCACGAATAGGCGAATGCACGGGAGATTGTGCAGTGAGTAATGGGACCGCTGTAATGAAGGATGTGCACGTTGGTAGGGTTCTACGAATTTATTTTATTGCTGTAACTAGGAGGTGGATTTTAGTGACCTAAAACATCGCCAAAAATGATCCACGAAATGCTCTTAAGATGATTTTAAAATATTCTAAAAGCGGAGAAAATGACGTCAAAAATTTGTTCAAAATCAGTCCAGATGAACAACTCATCCTGTTGGATACGTTACTGATGTAATCGGTGCCAGTTCATATCGTTCAAGTAAACTCCCCTTTGAAAACTTTTGGTTTAAACCGTTATTTACCGGCAAATTTGTCTCTTTAGGTATCCCGAAAGCAGCTAAACCAACAATGGTGCGAATAGGCGTCACAGAAACCCGAGATTACACATTCAGAAGAACTGACATTACAATTTATGAGCAAAGAAATGAAATAGACTAGTCAGGAATTGTGTGGAGAACATTTGTTGCATTTCGTAAATATTATTGGAAGCAAATAGTACCATTAAAATGGTACTGAAATCTATTAATAAGCGAAAAATTCTGTAAAAATGACGAAAAACAGTAAAAGATAACTTATTAGTGGACATTTACTAAAAGAGCAAACAATTGACGTATAAAAATGTGTCATAAACATAAAATGTACTAAAAAGCATTGTTCTAAAGTGAAAAAAAAACTAAATTTAATTAAAATAACTGCAGATAATGTGGTATCGCGTGAAGTTTAAACTAATGTAGGTCACACGGATTAAGATATTCTACTAATTAATCCAATGAAGGTAGATTGGAAAAAATGTATTTGCGGAATAAATTATCTTCAGCTGAAATTTCACTGAGACATTTGTTTGTCGTTTTAGAAAAAGGGATGAAATGTTCGAATTGATACATCCGTGTGCGCCTCAAAACACTGCAGATCAGCAGACACATCATTTATTTCTAGCAAATACTTACGCATTTTATTTTGGAAAACCGTATTGTAAGTTTTAAATAAAATAAAATTTCTCACAAAATTTGTTCAAAAATATTATTTTTATGACAAATTATTTTAGAGATATTTAATGACAGTAAATAACAAAATTAATTCATTCGCAAATCTGTTTTGTAAATATCTCATTTCTGTGTGTTGAATGTCATACAGAATAATCACCGAACTTGGGGGGAAAATAATTTCTTTTAAAATTGTTTTATCCTTGTTTTTCATACACCCGCAAGACAATGTGGTCCAGAGAAGGGATATCGAGAATTTGTGCATAGGAGAGCGCCGTTTACTTCACAAAGATAATTATATTTGGTTATAACCAAATATCTCGCGTTCTACCTCTCGTCGGCTGAGCTTCGACTGCTCGCGTTGTCCATGCCGAGGGACGGTCCCATTCGTTGCTGGACGCTGTTTGTTTCAAGACCTACTCACGCCGCATTCCATTGTTCCGGTTCGTGGAGGCAGTCCGAACACCATTTCGGGCTGCTTTTTGATGTTTCAATCCGTATTCGGAGTTAAAAAATATATTTTTTCGAGAGTAATATTGTTCTTTCAATAGCTGATTCGTGTAGCATGTAAATTAGTGGTAATAAAAAATTAGTGGCAATAAAAGCAATTAGTGACAAAAAATTAGTGGCAATAAATAATAAAAAAATAGTGGTAGTAAATTAGTGGCAATAAAAAAGTGGTATACAACACTTACGTTCTCATATTATTTTTAACGGCTAACAATATTGCGACAAAGTAAAAATCCCTGTCAGGTGATGTTACAATGTCAGGCATGGCTTACAAAATTTGAAACATTCAAGAAAGCACGTAGAATATATGAAATAATTGACTTCTGGGACAGTACAGGACGTTTGTCGTTAGTATTACATTAGGGAAGATTTGGTAGAAGAATTCAAACAAGGTCAACAAGAAGAAAACCCATGTCTATAAGCGATACTGAAACTTTGCAAATCAACAAGGCTCAACAAACCGATGAAATTATCATCCCTCTTACCCACTTTCGCTGCAGGTCAACTAAATCTAAATAGAGTTTACTTTCAGGAACAAACTTGGAAAATGATTTATAATATCAAATTTAGGGGTGGAGTTGAAATAATGTCTTGGAGGCAATGCAACAATTTTGCTATCAGCACCAAACCAACGACTGAATGCAAACTTCTATCAAGAAAGGTTGTGGCTAAGGCTATTTGTGCTCTACCGTTTGTGTCATTGACTTTGACAATCATGTCTTAACGCACATGAGCCAAATCTGAATAATGAGTTTTTTCTGAGGAACATGGCATTGATATTGTTGTTCTTTATCATCAAATTAATCTGATCTTTACAACGACGAAAACACGACGGAATTAAAACAGATGCAAAGTGAAGACCAAGAGTATTAAAAAACATGCCTTTGCGAACTGGTTCTGGTAATTAGAGATGAACCGAGTAGTTTTTGATGAAACTTACGAAAAGCATGTATTTTATATTAAAAAAAAATATGCGACTCAGCCTTTTGGGGAACGGTGGATAAAAATCGTGCCTTAAACTCTGCTTCAAAAATAATGTGGAAATGAAAGCCTATAGTCTTAGGTATTGTTAATAAACTTGTATTTATTTATACGCTTATGTAGTTTAAAATCGATTGAGAAAACAATGAAAAATAACCATTTTTAACCAACAAAATAACAACCACCTTGAAAGATATTAATTTGTATAGGAAATTATATTTCCTACAAGTTTGATATAAGTCCTATTTGACATAAAAATTATAGAAGTCGAGGTATTAGCAGAAAACGATTATTTGTGAAATTCTATCTCTAATATTTTGGAACGCACACGTGATATCATTCCGAACTTTCAACCTGTTATAAAACGGCAAGACAAAGGTTTCAAGAAAACTTTATCTCATTATTTTTCCTGAGTGACCGGTCTAACAGTGTTAATTACATTAATTGTATGTCAGCTTTCAGAAAATATTCAAATTTTAAGTAAAAATTGTGCGAAGAAAAAATGAGTTAATTTTTTGTGAGCTATAAATTTGACGAAGTGTAGAAACGTTATGTTATTATACTTTTTATCTCCGTTTCTCCCTATTTAAAACTATACGGAGTATTCCTTTTATCCTCATGTGAGATGTAATGGTTCACGGTTACATTTTATCAGTAATGTAATGTATCGATTCGCTTATTTCAAAAGCGTAATAACGTTTTTCACTTAAAACTTGGTGATTTTTCAGACAGCTTTCTAGTTCCATTTGCGAAAAAAAAAGTCCTCCGTCGAAATAGTGGGACATTAAGTTTGAAATTAGGTCACCACCACTATTCACCCGAATCTCTCTCGGCGAAGCGATTGTTCATGTCGATCGTTCCACGTCTATCGACAAAACCCAGCACGTACACTATAACAATACCGATTAGCTCCCACACTAAAACTACGGCACAGCATTGAACGGGCCCTGCTAAAGACAAAAAACGCAGCAACAGCATTTAGCGAAGTTAGTGACCCAGTTTCGAGGCCTGAATAGTGCAAGACAGGCATAGGGATGAGAGTGTGCGGGGGGGAGGGTGGGCAGAGTCAGAGGCGGTGGCGGAGACGCGGGTGAAAGCGAGGTCGAAAACGGGCGAAGATACGGGAGAGGGAGGAGATGGCTGGCGGAAGCTTCAAAGCTGGCGCGAGGACGGAGGAGGGCGGAGGTGACGAGTGACGACGCAAGCGGAGTGCAAGCGAAGTCGAAATCCCGTGCGGGAAGGGAAGGAAGGCGAGAGCGAAGACGGTGGCGAAGGGGGGCGAAAGTGGTGGCGGATTTGTAGGCGGGGGAGCAAGGGGACATGTGGGAGCTGGGAATGAGTGGAGTGGTGGCGTAGACAGGTTCAGAGGCGAAAAGGCTGCGGAGGTGGTAGAAGGATAGTGGGAGAGATGGGAGTTGGTGAGAGAGAAAGAACAGGTGAGGATGGTGGTGAAAACGCGGGGAGAGGCGGGGAGCGAGGAGGGAGGGCGGGTGAGGAGGAGGGGTGGGGGACAAAATAGCCGCGGGGATGGGAGCAGTGCAAGGGTGGGAGCGGAGATGGAGGTGAGGGCGGGGATGGAGGTGGGAGCGGGGATGAAGATGGGAGCGGGGATGGAGGTGGGAGCGGGGCTGGAGGTGGGAGCAGGGCTGGAGGTGGGAGCGGGGCTGGAGGTGGGAGCGGGGCTGGAGGTGGGAGCGGGGATGGAGGTGGGAGCGGGGCTGGAAGTGGGAGCGAGGCTGGAGGTGGGAGCGGGGCTGGAGGTGGGAGCGGGGCTGGAAGTGGGAGCGAGGCTGGAGGTGGGAGCGGGATGGAGGTGGGAGCGAGAATGGAGGCGGGAGCGGGGATGGAGGTGGGAGCGGGGCTGGAGGTGGGAGCGGGGCTGGAGGTGGGAGCGGGGCTGGAAGTGGGAGCGAGGCTGCAGGTGGGAGCGGGGATGGAGGTGGGAGCGAGAATGGAGGCGGGAGCGGGGCTGGAGGCGGGAGCGGGGCTGGAGGTCGGAGCGGGGATGAAAGTGGGAGCGGGGCTGGAGGTGGGAGCGGGGCTGGAGGTGGGAGCGGGGCTGGAGGTGGGAGCGAGAATGGAGGCGGGAGCGGGGATGGAGGCGGGAGCGGGGATGGAGGCGGGAGCGGGGATGAAAGTGGGAGCGGGGATGGAGGTGGTGGGGCAGTGGCAACGGGCGTGGGGGCAGGGCAGTAGTGGGGGCGGGGCAGAGGTGAGGACGAGGGGGGCAGCGGGTGCGGGAGCGGGACCGGGAGCGGGAGGGGTAGCGCGGAGAGGAGGCAGTGGGAATGTAGGCGGCGGGTTCAAAACCGGGCGCCAAGGCGGGTGAAGGCGGAGGCGTGGACGGAGTGAAGACGAGGGCGGGGGCGGCGGTTCTCTCCATTGTGCGCGAGCGCGCGGGTGGCGGGGCGGGGCGAGGCGGGGCGCCGGCCCGCTCACTCAGCGCAATGCGCGCCGTTTCATTACGCGCCCATTGAAGTCGCGGGCGCGGCTTGTTCACCTGTCAACGCCACGTGTGCTCCGCCCCCTCCCCCGCCGCCCGAACCCTCGCGCCCGCGGGCGAAGGGCCGACTGCTTCGAGGGCGGCTTCGGGGCGCCCACACGCAGGCAGGGCATCTTTGCACGAATACTATACTTTGTTGGTTTTTTTTGGCCCACGGGCGTGTGTCAATAAAACGGAATATCTCACGGTATTTCGCGTCGTTCTCTGTTGTGCCGCCAGGAATCGCATGATCGCCAGCACTGATCGATACAATCGCAATCATGCGATTCCTAGCGGCGCAACCGAGAGCGACGCGAAATACCGTGAGATATTCCGTTTTATTGACACACCCCCGTGCGCCAAAAAAGAAAAACCGAAGTATAGATGCGTTATTTGACTTGCAGTGGTGTGGAATGTAAGTTTTGGCGATTTGGTTATTTTATTTCATTTTTTATCTTTCTCAATTATTACATCCGTATCAGATGTCAGGGTTGGTCTCCGGATAGTCGTGTGTCACATTTTCATCAAACTTGAGAAAATCCTACAAATATACTCCTTCCATCTGTTGTGTCTGTAGCATGGTGCAAAAAGGACTAATGTCAATATTCAAACTTTTAGAGAATGGGTAGTTTTCTTACATCATCCAAACGACAATACAATCATAGGCCAATGTAAATCAATTTGTTATTAGAAGATAAGAATGACTTTTAATTGGGGCGTTTTTGTACTTAAAGATGGGGCTTTAAAGCATACGTTGGCCAAACAAGCCGAAAATCACTAAAAGTTGACATTAACCACAGATATTATTTTGTATGTAAAGCGTATAAGGCTTTAAGATAATTCTGTTCTCCGAAATTGTTTGTTCTTTACTCTGGCAAGGATCGTCGCATTCAAGCCTGCATCTTCTAATTTCCGTCATTACCTCAATCTTGCATACATTATACATTATATGACTACCTGGAACTAACCCCTTCTGTATAGTAAGTGCAGACGTCACGTAGACACAGGAAAATATAATTATGTTTGATGCAAAAGATTTCTCTTCGCGCATTACTAATCAGTATATACGCCAGTTATCGTAAAATTTTCTTTCATTGAAATTCGACAGTTGCAGTAATACTTACAATTACCTCGGTGTAAGATGACCAAACTTTACACATAAACATACAATAGTTTGCCAATAATGCAAGTAGGAAAAATGACTTTCATTTTATTTTGTCGAATCCTAAGAATAGGATTTTCCTTTTCTCTTATACCACATACAATAATTTCCACGCGTTATTCATTACTCAACGCACCGACTTTGACGAACGTCGTTGTCCTCTTACAACGGGTCCCCCTCTTTGCCCAGCCACTCCCGACGTCTGTGCAGCCGACGTCATCTCAGCGACGCCGCGACGCGTCGGTCCCCTCGTCACCGTCACCCTGCAGAACCCTTCTGGGCGCCTTCTGGACTGATGGGGTAATTGGTGCAATAAACGCAACCGGAGCAGAAGAGGCGTCGAAGACGATGATGGCGGAGGGGCGTCTGGGAGGGCGTTGAAATGACGGACAAGGCGTTTAGGGGGCCGAGGATGGAAACAGGCGGGCAATTACGTTATTAATGGAGATACAGATGAGGTGCTGAAGCAATGTTTTATTACTTGTACTATAATCACAAAGCTGGTGACAAAATGGTGAAGAAAGTGAAGGTAGTGAAAATAGATGAAACAATTAAAATAACAAAACCGTTGCAGTTGCATAGTAAAATGAATTAATAATGAACGAAAATTAATATGTGAATCACTTAAGTTATAAGAAAAATTTGAATAACATGGCTATAATCTGCAGAAAAGGAAGAAAGTAGAACTGAAACTTAATGAATAACATTATAATATTTATTATGTCCTGCTAATGAGCTTTCGCTCGGTGGCAGGGTTTATATAGATCATATAAAGAGATACAAAGATAACTTAAAAATACATATTAAAGGAAAACTACAACTAAGTAAGTGAGAAATAAAACACTCACAAATATTTTGCATCATACGCAGTTCCCTAGACGATTCCGGAAGGAACGCGTACTAGGGGGAAACGTTGCTAGTGCTGCAGCAGGTAGACTGTTCCAGTCAGTTATTGTACGGTTTGCAAAAGAGTATTGAAAGGAAGAGAAAGGAAATTGTAGGATGAAAGCACAGAAGAGTAGTATTTACATTAAACATTAGGCCATAGCACCGACAGGGACCCTACGTTAATTACAACTAATTTCGAATTCTAAAATTATTACTTTAGTGACCCAAGTACTTTCACTGTCTGTTCATAGATATTATGTGAAGTTGGTCCAGACAGGTAATTGGAATGGAACACATCTTGCACCAAAGTAACGTCTGTAAATGAGCAAAGCTTCGGGCTGACGCCATCGCACCAAACATTTCATTTCCACGTACGTCATAGGTAAATCAAAGTACGTCATCGATATTGTCATATGTTACCCGACGAAGTTACACGCCACGAATAGCTGGCAAGTTAAAGAATGGGATACACCGAATTGCAGAAAATATGCCAAACAATGAACAACGATTACGCCCCAATCAGTTTCCACCAACCGCAAAAGGGGACACAGTGTCTGCAGGTTCACACTAGAGTAGGCTCTGGTGCTCAACCTTCTGCAACCGCGGAGTTTCCCCAAACACCTCGCCGTCTCTCACTTTTCTCCGTTCTCTCCCCAGAGAGCGAACAAGACGGGGAAATCAGGGAGACAGCAACTGCGGGGACAGCACCGGAATGCTTAATGCGATATGGATCTTTCCCCGGAGAGTACTGGCAGGGAAAATTAACATTGATCCCTCTGGCTCTGGAGCTGCAGATATGTTAATGAAATAACATCAATTAAGCGGTAATGCTGTTTTAAAGCGCGTACTTGCATCAAAGGCCCCGGCCGGTTTGCGCGCGCGGTTAAATAGATTGGCGAGATAACGAGGTAAGTTGAATGCGAATCCCGGAACAAACGGGCCGGAGGTAGACAAATACGCGAAGGAGTAAGGGTCTATTCTTGGATTTAATGAGTTACTTAGCTTACGGCGAGAGGGCGGGGGTGTCTGTGCGTCCGCTCGGCCGCCGCCACCTGCCCCAAACAGCCGCCGATCTGGAGGGTGGTGGACGCCCGCCCTTCCCTATCCCGCCCCACACCGCCCCTCCGTATCAGGTTTGCATGGTGGTGAGAGGGACCGTCCCATCCCGCCCCTCCCTCCGGCCCCCGCGCCGCCCCTCCCCGCCTCGCCCCGCCCGTTCCACTCCGCCCCCACGTTACCCTTCCCCACCCACCCCACCCCTTCCCGCCCCGCCGTGTCAGGTTTGAATGGAGGTGAGAGGAAGAGCTCCTGGCCCTAAGGTGCCCCACCCCTCCCCGCCTATCTCCACCTTATCCCGCCCCGCCACGTTCCGACCTCCTTACCGCACCCCGCCCTCCCCCGCCCTGTCCCTCCCCACCTTATCCCGCCCCGCCTCGTCCCGTCCCGCCCATCCCCCTTAACCCCCCTCGGCCTCGTCCTACCCCCTTACCCCGCCGTGGCAGGTTTGCGTGGAGGTGAGGGGCAGAGCTCCCCACCCCACATCGCCCCGCCACGCCCCATCCCACGCCGGCTCGCTCCGTCCCCACGATAGCCCGCACCATCTCGTCCCGCCACGTCCCGACCTCCTTACCTTACCCCGCCTCCTCCGCCTCGTCCCTCCCTGTCCCGTCCCGCTACGTCCCGCCCATCCCACCTTAACCCCCCTCGGCCTCGTGCCGCTCCACTTCACCCCGCCCCGCCCAGTCCCGTCCCGCTACTTCCCGCCTATCTCACCTTAACCCCCCTCGGCCTCGTCCCTCTCCACTGCACCCCGCCCCGCCCCGTCCCGACCCGCCGCGTCCCGCCCATCCCACCTTAACCCCCCTCGGCCTCGTCCCTCCCCACCTCACCCCGCCTCCCCCCTCCCCCGCGCCGTGTCAGCTTTGCACGGAGGTGAGAGGCAGAGCGGCCTGCCAATGCCCCGCGCCAGGAGCAGATCGACGGCCCGGATGATGGACAGCCCGCGGGCGCCTTTCGAAAATCGCCGGAGGCGGCGGCGGCGGCGGCCCGCGCCGTGCAGATTTACGGGCGCGCCGGCGTCGGCGCCGGATCCACGGCCAGCGCGCCTTCGGAAGCGGCCACAGCGGCGCGACGCGGCGGAACCCCACCTGCCGCTCAGCCAATATTTGTCACTGACGCGCCAGCCACAGTCCAAACGTGTCGCGTAAGCAGTTCCGCTCATATTCAATTTTCTCCGTGCTCCGTTTAGCAAAAGATGAGGCCTTCACCACGCCACGGCCCGTGGAGGGCAAATTCTACGAGATACGTTACTTGTTATTATACTTACGGATACCGCGTTCATTCGATATCGATCGATCGATCTCTTATCGGGACATAAGACTCTTCAATTAACTCTGTCAAAACCACACTTCTATGAATCTGAACTCATTCAAACCACTCTAAACATTCGTGACCCTAAGAAGAACTAAGTGCAAAAGTAAATTGGTCGAGTATTTTAGTGTCTCACAGTGTAACACACATACGGACACTGCGTTTTATTTAAGAAATTTATGATTACTGAATTATAATTACTACTTACTGGACCTCTTTCTTTCAAACTAGTGGAACGTCACATCAAGTGAAATATTGATGCAATTGGTTATCATGTGTGATTATGTGACAGGACTGTATTAGATAACACTTCCTCAAAAGTTTTCGGATAGTTCAGACATTTGTAGTCAAACACATTGTGAATTTATCACTCGTTTTTAAATCTTATCTACTTTCACGTACAAATACAGTCTCTGTGTTGGAATCACTCACCGTTATGCCTTAGCTTCGAACCTTTAACCAAACACACGTGGATAATTCTTATGAAATACTGAATGACGCAATACTAATAATATCGAGCAGAATGAAACTTTATCAATAAATTGAAATCACAACACGCAAACACACATAATAAGTTCGTCTATGTGAGGAAACATCCACCCGCTTCATTAAGCCAGTGAAAGCACATTTAAATTATGAAAAGGGAGTATGTCTGTACAGAGAATACCATTCATATCGTTCCGTGAAAGCTCTCATTGCGACAGAGATATAACATACAATGGATACGATATAAAGTACAGTGAGATTAACACGTCAAGTATACATGAAAGACGTACCAGATTACCCTTTTTTCAAAAGAGACTTTCTGTATTCAGTCAAAATTTAATTTAATTCGGGCGCTTTAACTGGCAGAAGCAGCTCCATAATCGATAACAACGTTGAATTATATATTTGGCTCATTCTAAATATCGCATACTTAAGGGTTTTTCGGCTTCCCGAGTTCCGAGTGACATGGACAGTTAACAGAGGAAATAGGCGGTTTGCACATCGTAGTGTTATATTTTTTAAAGCAGAGGAGGTTTGATGTAGAACAATGAAATATTGCATTCTGAAGGAGTTTATCTCCAAGAAAGTTGGCGCACCTACGTGTTTTTTCATGCAGAAGTTTTTTTTATGTTCTTGATTCTGTTGTAGCTCATTACATTTTTATATTTTTGCACAGGAGGTGGCGGTAGTCTTCCTTCGCTGGGTGGCAAGATCCAGCGCCGACCTATCATCGGCTAGCGGGGTTATCCTCAACCAGGTATCTACCACCAGCGAGGCACCGTCCCAGCAGGCATAAACTCTAAGCTTTCGACCGGCCTCCCGGGATGTCTGCTAGCGTAGTGCATGTTAGTGTAAGTGTGTGTGTCAGGGGAGAGGATAGGACAAGGAAGAGGAAGGAAATATTGCGTGCGGTCCAATGGTCAGTTTGTTATTGTACTGCTCGTGCATTTTCCTGGTGTTGATCGAAGAAACCACGGAAAACTACTGATCACAGCAGTCAGCCTCTAGAAGTCCCGACGAGCTAGTGTCAAAAATCCTGTCACAGTCGGGACTCGAACCTACAACCTCCCGGTCAGAGGAACTGCACTGACATCAGTTGGTGCCACGAGCCACCTCTCCCAGTGCGAGGAGCTGAAAACTCACACTAAGGATTCACGGGAAAAGACCCGCTTCCTGGAAGGAGGAAGAATCGCCAACGAAAGCGGAAGTGCCCCGTAGTCGTTGAGAGAGAGAGAGAGAGAGAGAGAGGGAGTGGCCGGTTGGCGGGAGGGGGAGGGAGGACTCTGATTACGAGCCCGCGATGAATGAGCGCATCATAAAGTTGGCTCGTAGTTGGGCGCGGGGCTTTCCGGCATCCAGCGACACCTGGTGCCAGCGCCGCGCAGCGGCTCCGCCCGCCCGCCAGCCGGCGGCGGGGACGAGTTCGCAGATTAATCATCGGTACCCGCGGGGAAACTTCCGGTCGCAGCGCCCGCGGCCCCGCCCACTGCTCCCCTCCACGGCTCTCTGTACAGTCGCCTTCTGCTCACGCTTCCCGCCTCATTACTGCACGTGGATCGGGTTGAGATCGTAGGCTGTACTATAGTGTGATTTTTGTAACTTTGCCCCTCAAGGCCCGTCTTCAAGATGGGATATGTCACGCTATTTCGCGTCTTTATCAGTGCCGCTAGATTTCGCATGATCGCGACTGTATCAAGCAGTGCTTGCGATCATGGGACATCTACCGACAGGAACAAGAATGACGCGAAATGCCGTGTGATATTCCAACTTGGCCATAGGGGCTTGAGGGGCAAAGTTATAAAAATCGCACTATAGGTATCTTAATCGCAGTGCGGAAAAACGATTTTTCGTTAACGAAACTTGAAGACAGAAAAGAAATTTTCAGAATTTTTAATGGAATCTTAGAATAACCGAAAAATAAAATATCTTTGTAAGTATTTGATGATTTAAATTGACCGTGAGGGAAGTCAGAGCATGATGGACGAAACGTTGGCATTTGTGTGCCTACGATGCAGAAAATTTCAGATTCATGTTTTAGATCGTATTAGTCATGTTTTTATTGGACTACATGTTTGATAACCCTGATAGATTTAAAATTATTCCTTACAAATTAATCTTTTACACGGAAAATTGACGTATATCATAATAACTTTTTTCTACACCATCATAATTCATATCACGAGAGCAGTAGGCATTTTTATAAATCGACAAGTGCAATTATAGCACAACAGATTAAAATAACGCAACAAAGACCAATGGAAGAAAACGTATTGTCATAAGTAAGATATTGCCTAAAGATATGTAATATAATGTTTCCCACTCTCGAAGTTCGATGAGAATTTTTCAGGAATTTGTTTAGTTCTTATTGAACGTAATACAATAGCAATCTTGTAAACGTTTAGAGGCCTATAAGTACGTATATCAGTTGAACAGTTTGTACGTTTTGATGAATAACCTCATGGTTGGTATTTTAACGTTTTAAAAATAATCACCTTTTAATCTTGTCTTTGCGATAAAATTAACTTTAATATTTTAGTGGGGTTTTAAATCCACACTTTTAACCTAGTAAGATAAATAAGTTGATGAAACTCTAAAAATAATTACAAGGCATTATCTTTGGAGTAATGAATGGTTTGAAAAATACATGTTAACAATTAATTACGATGAAATGGAACATACTTTTTATTTATTTATTTACGTCAAAAACAGTTAAAAACTGCGTTTGACGAGCTATGGGGAGAAGTGCATTTTGTGCACGTTTTCTTAATTCTATGGTCTCTATCCTAAACCATATTCTAGTCGAATTTTGAATACTGAAAAGAGAGGTTTTTTGCGAGTTTTGTTGACAAAATATTCGCTCCTATATAATAAAATACATTTTCAAAGGTAAATTAGCTATAAAGTCCTGCCCTGAACCCTCATGTAATTCATGAAAGAATAATACTTTTTGCCGCGATAATACGAAAAACGATAATTTGAATAATTATATTTCCCACTGAAATTCAGAAGACGTGCACAAATAATGAAGTTACATTTATGTCCAGAAGCAAAATAAGGGACCATCTCAGCATTTGCACAAGGATCAGTATTAATTGCACTCTTTAATATGACGTAAAGTTCAATTTGGGGTATTTTTTTCACTTTTTCCCAAATTACACAAATGCGTTTTTTTAAAAGTATCTCTCAAATCGTTAATATGAAAATTACCGGCAATTAGTAATCACTATTATATTTGTCACTTAATGTGATTCAAATGACTTCTAATTAAGTTTTTCGACATCATAAAAGATTCCTGTAAAAAAAGAGCTTCATTTTTCGTAATACAGTAAGCTTAAACGCCATTTTATTAAAAACAGCTCCATATTTTTTCGAAAGAAAATGCCATTTAGGACGAGATTTTAGTGTTCTTTAATATTCTAAAATTATTATTTCCGTTCCACCATTAGGAATCCGAAAAATTAAGAAAATGTCAAAAAATATGCTTTGGGTGGCGATGGACGGCAGCTGGCACGAGTTTTAAAAAATTGCATTTGTGTAATTTGGGAAAAAATGAAAAAAATACCCGAAATTGAACTTTACGTCATATTAAAGAGTGCAATTAATATAATCCAGTGGAAGGATTCAATCAAGAATTCTTGAAACTTTGTTAATATTTACATTAGCTATGATTTGTTTACATTATTACATTTACGAGTACATGTGCTTTAAATAATGGCAAGTAAAGTTTTCCGAGAATTCAACTGTTTTCTGTGAAAACTAGCTCAAATTTCCAGAATTTTCAGAAATGCTCAAACACCATTTTCTCAGAAATGGCTCCAAATTTTAAGTCGTTTTCGAACGGATAGTGCTAATTACACTGTTTAATATGACGTAAAGTTCAATTTGGGGTATTTTTTTGTTTTTTCAAAAATTACACAAATGTATTTTTTATAGATCTCTCATAACTTTAATATGCACATTACCGGCAATTTGTAAATGCTATTGTTGTGTGTTAATGGGCTTCAAATGACTTCAATTGTAGTTTATCAAAAACACAAAAATTGTCTTTGAAAAGGAACTTTAAATTTCGCATATACAGTACGCTTAAACGCTATTTTCTTAAAAACGGCTGAAAATTTTTCAAACAAAATTGCCATTTAAGACGAGATTTTAGTGTTCTTTAATATTATAAAATTAATATTTCCGTTCCACCATTAGGAAAACGAAAAATGAAGAAAATGTCAAAAAAATTTCTTTGGGTGGCGATAGATGGCAGCTGACAAGAGTATGGGGCAATTCCGAATCGTTGGCCAACCCAAAGAAAATGAAAAATAATACGGGAAAGTCTATGCCATTCTGTAGCACCACTAGTTTGTTTTAAAACCAGTAAATGCAATTTGAATTATGACTGACTGAAGGATGTGCTTTCTTAAACAAAAAATTAATTATCAAGTTTTAAATGGAGAAAATTTTCGTATTTCAGTATGGTGTTTGTGATAAAAATCAAGAGCTACTACGAAATCGAAAATTTAATAGATTGCGACTAGACTTCAATGCCAATAATATTTTTCCAAGGATATCGAAATTGTGAAACATCAAAAAATTGCGCCTACGTTAGAATTACGTGAAATAAAATGCAACAAAGACATACTAAATTAATTGTTAAAATGCAAGCCTTGTAAACATACTTTACGAAATCGAGCGATAGAATTGAATGCTCGTTCTTAAAATATATCAATTAAACATACAGCTTTTCACTACCTCTGATTCACTTAATATTACAAACAGGTTATTTTGATACGTAGCGATACATGAGCGAAATGTAACAGAATGTCATGAAAACAGGATGTAATGAGATTCTTTAAGAAGGATCTAGGGAACTAAACGTCAACAAACATTTTCAGTTGTTCTCCAGGATAACGTTCTCTATCGCAATGTCTCCCTTTTCGAAAATTTACCAAATGGATTGGAAGCCCATATGAGAACATACTTCACTTCTTTCAATTTGTGACAAAGTATCCATAAATATCGTAGAATGTAATGGGGGAAATGCAGTAGTATGCAGTTTCTGCAATAAATGGTGTGTCGCTCTGTCTTTCCAACTCTCTATCTGCAATATCTGCTCTGTCCATTCATCCTTAGTTCAAACATCTAGCTTTTCATGAAAATGAGCATTAAAAGAATATAATAATTTCGTGTAAGGAGTACTTTTGTGTAACAATTTTGAAGTGTAAAAGTTGGAACTAGATTATCATTCATAAATGCTCAATAGTAAAACTATATTGTTTAGTTACAAGAATAAATGTTATTTTTACTGACGTCCCCTTTTCATTACTCACTCACTCTCTCAAGAGAGAGAGAGAGAGAGAGAGAGAGAGAGAGAGAGAGAGAGAGAGAGAATAAATAAGAGCACGAAGTAGATATTTTTGCGTATTCTCCATCATCACTTCGAAGCAAAAAGCTTTTTTCCGCAGCATCCCATTCACGTGTCCGAAACACGAGATAAATGTCACAAGGCACGATTTAAAAACCAGCGACGTCGCCTCGTAAACTAGAAATCACGTCGTCGGCGAGGCCCATTTCTCGTCGCGGCGAAACGAGTTGTTCATTCAGCGAAATACGTCTAGCGAGCGCACTTCCACACAACATTCCTTTCCTATTTATTTTCGAGACGTGTGGGGTCGCTCGGTGAAGACCCCAACGGCCCCTGCTGCTCCGTCGCACTTCTCCGTCGGCGGCGCGCGGTAGTAAGCAGGCTCGCCGCAGGGAGCGCGCGCCTCGCACGCGCCGGGGACGGACAGAAACGAATCGCGGCGCGCAGCCCGCACGCTCCGAAGCCAAACACGAAATTCGATTCAATTCCGGGCGCGGCGGCGTTGGCAAAACTGTTTGCAGATGAAGATAAATCTCTTGGCTGTGTAACAGGACGTACACGACGCCCGCGGGTGAAGGGGAGAGGGGGAAGGGGAGGGGAGGGTGGGGATGAGGGCGGCCGGAAAGCGCGAGGTCGGGCAGGGCGGACGGACGTGGATGAGGACGCCCCCGACGCCGAAACAAGTGACGCGCGCGTAGCGTTGAATCAACACGCGATTTAATTAGATTTCGCGGCCCGCGACCAGGTACCGGGCCGGCGCGGGGGGGACGAGCGAGGGCGAGGGCGGCGGGGGGGGGCGGGGGGAAGAGGGCGCGGCGGAAAGTCGTCTCCGTCCTGTTTCCGGCGGACGCTAACGTGTCGCTGCGGAGCGTGGCGTGACGTGACATCGAGATGAAGTGTCGCCGCCACTGCGGCACGGGTCGGGCGAGGCAGATAACACGCGTGCGTGGCTTTCTGCTTTCGAAAGTTTGTTTCATTGTACTTAACACAACTGAGATTCTCGCTTTTTGGAATAAATATTTAATGTATTACAGAATTTGGAGTATAAATAATAATTAATCGTTATTTATAATATTTAATATTCAAATATTATTTTTTTTATATTTGACGAAGAAGTACTTGAACAACGCCAAATAAATAACTTTTTGTTTCAAAGTATATTCCATAGGGGTTAAACCAATTAATTTAGCTTACTTACTCGTTACATGTACGAAGGTCACTCGAAAAGTAAAGCACATGAATTTAAAAAAAAAATTCTTTTTTACCTCTTTGTTAAATATTTCGTAGAACTATTCTTTTCGCCTGAATTACAATTTAGTTCAACCTGTTTCCGCAAGAGTTGCTCTTGAAGCACTCGTTTAAAGTGGCCGCTGCATTACGTCTTCGTCGGAAGCCACGTGCTGTGAGAACGAGACAACGCCAAACACTCACGAGAGGTTAAAAGAAGAGTTTGGAGATGATGCTGTACATCACAGTACAGTTAGACGGTGCGGTTCCATGAAAGTGGGTACAGCAGAAGCGAGTATGAACAGAGTATTGAAAGAATTGCAATTGAAAAAGGTTTCTGCCAGGTGGCTCCACTGTGAAGGCTACTAAACAGTGGCTCAGACGTGCTGTCAGGCGTCTACATGCCCTTCTTCAAAGGGGTCGTAAAGCAGTAGAAAGAGACCGAGATTGTGTGAAGAAGTGACTTTTGTTCCTCAAGGATGGATCAACATATTGTAAAAATAACAAAGGCATGGAAAATAAATTGAATGTTTAAAACATTGTTGTGCATTACTTTTGGAGTGACGCTTGGGTTATTAAAACAAGAACCTTCTTTGAAAAACTGAATCGACCGGCTGTGTCAGATGCAACAAATATTATCACGAAACATCTTTAAACTCAGTCCAGGAGAATGGCCGTATGGTAAAATCGCATCTAACGGAAATATTTCATACTATTATATCTTCTTTGCAATCATACTGTACCGTATGAAGTGTACGTTGATGTCGTTTTATACAAAGAAGTCTTTACTCGACTGCGCAGGTGTAGCACAGGTAAATGAAGTCGGAAACACTCCACGATTGACCTCCCACTCTCAATAAGAGACAAGTTCTTTGCAGGCGGTCATCACGAAGGCGTAGTTTGCCCGAGAGAGGTGGCGCGGGGTCTCTTGTGACCCTAAGTATCTTTGCTTAGCTGCAGTTGCCTAATTTTGCGAGTTCGAAGCTTTAAATTTCACATACTTTTCACCACGTTCTTTAGCTTTTGTCAGAAAGATTTTCAAAATTTTATATGTAATAATTCATTTATACATATTTGTGGAACTAATACAAACATCTTAAATTTCGTACTTTTTCTAAGTTGTATTGATTGGCTTTGAATCATTCTCAAGAAATTGTCTGTTCTTATGTGAGACAATGTTAGAAAATGAAACTTACTGAATTTTCTGATACCTTTGTCGTTGAAATATTCAGAAAAATGTAAATGGAGATACTATATAAAATGAAAGATAAATGATAATTTTGCCCTTTTATTTGTTACAATTCCTCATTTGCATGTTTGTTTATAATAGTGCATTATGTTTATACGACCTTATAAATGATTGATTATTATTAAAATAACTAATTTCGCACTTATTTCTTGCAAAATATAATTTTCTAAAGAAATAACTTAAAGGGGTCAGAAATGAACCCGCGCCACCTCTAACGTAACTCCCGCAACCGCCACCTCTCCAGGGTTAAGAAGTGCGTTTGTTGGTCTAGTAAGAGTGATCTCGTTTGAACATTTTAATTCGGCCATACCAGAAGTAATAAATAAAATAAAGCAGGCACAGTAGCTATAATGTTGACCAGGATGCATCTTTTTGTAAAGATTCTTCCCCTATGACGACTCTGCAAGCCATTCTCCAATGCCAATACACTCTCAGCAACCTGCACAAGAAATTTCACTTTTTCACAGCAGTTGACTTTCTTGTATAACCTACTCAAAATTTTACTTAAATATTTTGCAGAAGTGGCAATACAATATATAAAATTGAAATTTTCATTGCACTACAATAGAATTCCTATTTTATTTCGGGGTTTATATCTATAATTTAATCAATAACAAAACAGAAATACGAGTCAGATAATTATTCAATAAACACATAACATTTTAGCAAAATATTATTTTAACCACTCTTCTTCCGTTAACCGTTATTTTTTAACTCTCTCATTAACTAGAGTACATGTAGGAAGAATCCAGTAAGACAGGTAACGCTGCATAAAAACTACACCAATATTTTGATAAGCGCTTTTTGGAGGCTTCCAAAGACAAACAAGCTATTTTAATGAATTGAATGTTCCTCTATCCAACGCCTAAATAGTACATAGGTGTTTTCAAAAAATTGATATTTTCCCATCAATCTGGCCAAACTCAAAGCTATATGAATTTGTAATAAATCCTTTTAAATTTTGGGGGGTTCTTTACACGAAGCCCCAATTAAAGTTTCAATTTATTTCAGAAACGGTTTTAAACAAAGTACACTTATAACTATAAATATGGTAAGAGTCCTATTTTGCTTTAAATTTACGAAAATCGCAAGAGTTCAAACTTTATTCGATCCTCGCCTTGAATTATAATCATTATTAATTTTTGTTTTATTATTCCGGTTAATTTTCTTCATAACTAGATCTCTAAATGATATTCAGAATTTGCTTCAAAATAAGAGTAGCTTTAACATAATTTTTTGTCATATAATGACAACTTTTCAACACATGGGTTAGATCATCCAGAATGCAATCGTAATCCCTCAACCAATGAAAGTCCACCGTACTGAGATTTATTAGAGAACTTAGTAATGCACAATTGGAAATTCTAGGTCGGGCAATTAGTTTTTTTTATCTTCATAAAATGGTACTGCAGTACACTTAAGTCAATAGAAAAAGTTCCATTTCCTATAAAACTTTTGAATTTTCATATATTAAAGATAAGATTTTTTAGAATTTCCAGATTTTTATTAAGTAAAGAGAGCTTTACAAGAGTTGGGTAAAATATGAGTAGGATTTAAATAGAATTATTATATTATATAATAATTACGAATAATTTAAAAAGGTATGCGTTGTTCCACCACCACTAGATATTTTATTAAGATATTCTTCATTTCCTTGACTTTATTTCCCAAAATATTTGTTGGCTAACTTCCATGGATTTCTGATATTTGTATTTTCATTAAACAATGGGAATCAATATTTTGTCGTCACGTCTGCTATCATTTACTTAATACTACGTGAAATTGAACATTTTATTTGCTTTATGTTTTTAGCTTCTAAAACAATTTGAGAAGAATGTAGCAGTGCCCTGACGGACAACTCGTTGGTCAGCGGGCTCGCTTTCCATGACGGGTCCCGGGTTCGTTTCCCGGTCAAGCAAAATAATTGTACGCGGTTTCCTTGCCATGTCTCAGTACATGTGTGACGTTAGGAATCTCACTTCTCAGGTTGAGAAGACCAGAATATGGCGTAGGGATGTTTATTTGCTAACCACATTTACTCTAACCCCATGACTGCGATGGCGGTATGCTCCTGGAAGGCCCTGTCCCGTCCCGTAATGGGTTATGCGCGCCAAGAACATACATAGAATATGTCTATGACACATCCGCACAGGGCACGTCAAACGTCTTGTGTGTGGTGAACAGTGTGTGGTAGAGTTAACACGGTTCTGACGCTCTAATAGTACAGTCGTGCTTGCTCAAACGCAACTCCTCTCACAGAGTTGAGGATGTGAGGAAAAATGTAGCTCCGGCTGCGTCATGTGTTGCACGACAAAGGCGCCATTTGCGCAGGCGAAACGCGCGTGATGGCTTCTTTCCTATACAGGGTGTCCGGGGAGGAAACGTCGAAACGTAGAAAATAAAACAATTCTAAGCATATTTTGTCTCATAAACTACGTGGATATTCCGAATGGTTGTGACGCAATAAGCACTCAAAAGTTGGTTTGAAAAAAAACGATATCTAGGCAAAAATTTGTATTATGAAAGCATAGAAACACTCCAAAAACATGTAAATTGTTTATTACTTACAAAAGCAATGAATATATTTGCTCAGACAGAAAAACTGAGCGAGAAAGATAAAAGCAGTCGAAATGTGTAAATTGGGTGCCTTTTTATTTCTCGCTTAATTTTTCTTTCTGAACAAATCTATATATTTTATAAATAAACAATTTATATGTTTCTGGAGTGTTTATATGCTTCTATAATGCACATTTTGGCCTACAAATCAATTTTTCAAACCAACTTTTGAGGGCTCATTGCGGTTTAACCATTGCGAATATCCACGTAGTTTATTAGACCAAATATGCTTAGAATTGACTTAAGAGCTTATTTTCGAAGTTTCGACGTTTCCTCCCCGGACACTCTGTATAAAATGATCCTAACGTATGGCGCGCGGGTAGTGGAGTTAAAGTAAGCGATATTATTCATGTTTTCGATACATGTAACGTTGCATTACGCTTGACCGAACGGACAGATTCCTCTTCCAATCAAAATGTGTGATGCTATTCAACAAAATAATTTTCTTTTAATCAAAATATCTTTCTCCATTTAGTCCCTAGGGGGTTAACGAAATCCAGTCCTCTTACTGTTAAATGAAATAAGTAAAAGCTTCACATCAAGAATTTTTGTAGTTGCTGGTACGAGCACTTTCTAGTAGAGTACTGTTGTTTATCCTACAGCATTTGCACAAGAAACTGGCAGTTACATCAAACATTCTATCAACAAGTTCTTAAAATCAGTTATGTTAAAAAAGATTACTACCTACCTAAGCAAAAAACAGATTAATAATGATTTTATCAGTTTTCAAAATCTGTCGCAACCAAAATTCAGGAAAACATACTAAAAGATTATACACATGTCAGTAAAGGAGTTGTTACTACATGAAATTACTTGAAAGCAATTCATCACCCTTCATACATCCATCACCTTCACTGTCCTTATCATCTCGCACCCATTACCCTGGCACCACACACCTCCACACAGCGATCTAACGCACCGCCGTCTTCTTCGCCACCGCAACGCCACCAGTGGCCGAACCACAACCCTGCCGCCACCGCCCAGAAGCCCATTTGCATACGCGCCGGCTTCCGGTTTGCTGATGTAATATTCATCCGCTGCGCAGAGCCTACGGGGCGGGGAGCTGACTGCAGCGGCGGTGGAGGCGATGGCGGCGGCAGCGGGGAATTGGTGGAGAGAGCAGGAGAGAAGGTGGCGAGGGTTGTAATGGTGACAGTGGAATATGGAAGGAAGGAAGAGAGAGGGGATGGGGGGAATAAAGGGCCAGCATGAGAGGGGTCGGGGGTGACAGGGTGGCGAGAAGGCAGGAAAGCGGGCGGGGCGGGGGCAGCGGAGGCGCTGTGGGCGGCGTGAGCGTCGGGGGCGTCGGGGGTGTAAGGGGCGTCGGGGGCGTCGGGGGCGTCGGGGGCGTCGGGGGCGTCCGGGGCGTCGGGGGCGTCGGGGGCGTCGTGGGCGTCGGGGGAGTCGGGGGCGTCGGGGGCGTCGGGGGCGTCGGGGGCGTCGGGGGCGTCGGGGGCGTCGGGGGCGTCGGGGGCGGCAGGGGGCGGCAGGGGGCGGCGGGAGCGGAAGAGGCGTAAGTGGCGGCGGGGTGGCGGGGGCGACGGGAGCGGCGAAGGCGGCGGGGTAGTGGGGGGCGGGGTCGTTAGGAGGCGGTGGCGGTGGTGGAGCGGTGGGGGGGCGTTGGGGGCGGCGGTTCCGTCGGAGCGACGGGACAGGGGGCGGGGAGCAACGGGATCACGGAGGCGGCGGCGGCGGGCCCGTCGGGTCGTGAGTGGCAGCAGGGAGGAGGGACTGGGGGTCCGGCGGCGGGGTAACGGGGGCGGCTGCAGCCCGCCTCTCGGGCGTGGCGCGCGGGGCGAGGGGCTGCTGCGCCGACTTCTTTGGCCGCGGGAGCAATTAAGGGCGACCTCTGCCGGCGGGCGCGGAAGAATTCCGTCGCTCTCCCGAGAAAATGAGTTTTGAACCGACCGCTCGAGAGCTCTTGCCATACAGCATTTCCAGCGCGAAATTCTACGCCGCCAGGAGAGAAAGGGATGAGAATATCATCGCGGTTCGTTTTTTTTTCGCCAGTTTTACTAAGGCTGTATAAATAGTCTTTTGGTGTTTAAAGATGAAAGATAATAAGAAAACAGAAAGATCGCTATTGCAGTATAATGGATGTGGCTTTGTGAGCGATACCAGAAATAAACAGAAAATACTTGCCATTGCCAGATAAATAAATAACATATAATATGTGAAATCATAGCTTGTAGCACTTATAAGCGGTTTCAAAAACAAGAAAATTACAAAATGAGTGTTGTGTTGTGTTTTTTTTCTCATCTGAGATACTATTGAAACATAATTGTTCAGTCTTTAAAATGAAATGCTAAATTTATTGTGATAATGAGGTTAACAACAAGAGTTAAAAGTCAAAATATTTCAATGAATTTAAAAAAATTGTCTTTTTATTATAGTTTTTTATGTTGGTGAAAGCCTTTAGATAAGGTACTGCGTAATGAATAAAATTAAGTTTAATGGGCACTGTAGTTCCCTTATTGCAAGTAACAAAAACATTAAATCAGATACTACCGTTATGACGTCTTCATCTAGCAATAGAAACTATTAATAATCACAACCCATGAAGCAACCTTCAACACATCACGCAAAATGAACATCATTCAAACGCCAGACGAGAACAGATTACTTCGGAGTTATATTCGTAAATAAGTAGTACGCTTCTCTCAACTCCAAAGCTGCTATGAAAATACGTGAAGCCCCCTTCGGTTCACATCTTCGGTTCGCACCTTGCAACGCTCTCCCGCGTATAACATTTATAATAAATGCGCGAGCAGACGTCATAAATCCCGCAGCGCCCGCGTGACAAGCGATGACACTGACAGAGGTACAGGCAGCGCGGCGCGGCGGCCAGCGGCACAACAACCGGTCAAGAGACGTCGGGCGGACACGGGACAGCGCGGGCGGCGGGGGGTGGGGGTGGAGTGGAAGGGGAGGAGCCGGGAGAGGGGAAGGGAGGGAGTGGAGTGGTTGAGGGGACGGGGAGAGGGTCAAAGGGAGCGGTGGATGAGGGTAGAGGAGGAGGGAGCGGGCGGACTGGCTGTGGGAGGGAGAGAGACGAAGAGAGCGCCGGGTGAGGATAGAGGAGGGGGAGGGCGGACTGGTTGGGGGAGGGAGAGAGACGAAGAGAGCGGCGGCGGGACAGGGTAAAGGAGGAGAGAGAGGGGGTGGGGCGAGTTCGCTGGCCGAGCGTCGGGTGTGATGGATGGCGCGGCGCTGGGCGCCTCGCTGGCACCGCCGCGTCGCCCCCCCCCATCCCTCCCCCTCGCGCTCGCTTTTACCGCCGCCATTGGATACGTCCGACTGTTACCGTGGCGGACGTCGCGCGTTGTTCGGTGCTATTACTGTCAGTACTGCTTGCGCAGCTTAAACTGCTTGACCTCAGTGTTTGTCTTACAGACGCGCCGTCTGCTCGTAGCGCTATTTTGTCCACTGTACACGGTACTTGCATCGTAACTGCTACCGTTATTTCCAGTATCTCTGGCCGTTATCATGTGCTTCATTCCAGAATGATTACACCATGCTCTTCGCAGCCATCAAATATGCCGTCCGAGTCAAGCCCGTTGCATCTTGATCCACAATTTTATGAGCTTCATTTCACATTCTTGTGTGTATCCTGATCTTCCTTACCGAGTCAGTAATCCAGACTTAGAGACATGTTACCGCATCTACATCTTCATCTGACAATTCATTTACATCCCTGATGTCTTCTTATTTAAAAGATTCGCCGTTAACTTTTCATAGGTACTTTAAATTACGATTGTCGGTACTTTACGAAAGTAAAATGAATTAAATCAATTAATAAACGTACTCATGAGATATTCAAGATAAATGAACTGTATGTGGCCAACAACATTCCCGAAAAAGAAAAGAGCTGAAGAGCTCCCATATGCAGTCGCTGCTGTGTCGAACATTCCCTTCCATCACTTCGCCTGCCTCTCCCATTCCGTCGCACAAAACAGGCACCAGACCGCCGCCCCGCCCCCATCCCGCCCAGCCTCGGCCCTCGGCGGGGACTTCGCTGCGGCGCCGTTTTATTAGCAGTCGCGACCGCGCCCGGTTTTTCAGTCGCAGTGGCCGTCGTTTCCCCTCTTTCGAGGTCCGCCCCGCGCCATTCCGTACCGCTCCCACCCGCTGCCTTCGCCTCGCCACGTACCGCTCCGCTCCGCGATGCTCCGCCCCGCTCTCCCCGCCCCGCCCAGCTTCGCTCCACTCCGCCTCGCTCTGCTCCGCCTCGCTCCATCCCAATCAGGCCCCGCTCCATCTCGCTCCGCCCCCGCTCAGTCCCGCCTCACTCAGCGCCGTCCCGCTCAGCCCCGCCCGGCTCCGCTCCGCCCCGCCCCACTCCGCCCCGCCTCGCTCCGCCCTGTCCCGCACAGCCCCGCCCCGCTCCGCCCCGCCCCGCTCTGTCCCGCCGCGCTCCGCTCCGCCCCGCCCACCCTGCTCCGCCCCACCCTGCTCCTCCCCGCCCCGCTCCACCCCGCTCCGTCCCGCTCCGTTCCGCCCCGCCTCACTCCGCCCCACCCCGCCTCGCCCCGCTCCGCACCGCGCCGCTCCGTCCCGCCCCGCTCCGCCCGGCCTTGCCCTGTTCCGGCCCGCCCCGCTCCGCCCAGCTCAGGCCCCGCTCCATCTCGCTCCGTCCCGCTCAGGCCCACCCCGCTCAGCCTCACTGCTCCCTTCTGAGCCCCGCCACTCCCGGCTCCGTCCCCCTCCACCCCACCTCGCTCCACTCAGGGCCCGCTCCGCCTCGCCCTGCCCCACTCTGCGCCTCCCCAGTCCGCTCCCTTCCGCGTCGTCGGTTCTCTCTCGCGCCCGCAATTGGGCCGCCGCCGCCGCCGGAGCTCATATTAAGTCCCGGCGGCTGCGGCGGCGCTGGCTCGCTCGGCCGCGGACTCGAAACGGCCGCACATCAGTCATCACAGCGCCGCATTTGTATTGCCGGGGACCGACGCGCCGCGTCGCGCCGCGCGGCCCCGCCCGCTCCTTCGGAGAGGGGCCCCGCCCCCGCCATCCCGCCCCCCCTCCCCGCCCCCCTGCCTCGCCATGGCCCTCCTCGCCCCACCTCGTCCACCGCCGCCCCGCCCCTGCCCGCCACGCCCCGCCTCTCTCCGCCCTCCACCCGGCCCCGCCGCCCCCCACCGCCCCCGCCCCCGCCCCCGCCCCCGCCACGCCCCGTCCCATCCCGTCTCGCCCCATCACCCCCGCCTCACCGCCCCATCCCGCCCCTACCCACCCTCGGACTGGCCACGCCGGCCACCGCCGCCTCCTTCCGGCCAAACGACCGGCCGCCGCCGACACGCCCTGCCCAGAGTCAGCCCCGCAGACATCACTGGGCCACTGGCTTCCAGCCCGCCCCGAACCGCATTCATTCGATACCATTCTTGTGATCTCTAGCGACATTTTCATCAACACAGAAGATGCATACACTATCCGCTTTCTCACTAAAGATCCAGCTATCTAATTCCATTCTCCCCTCCCCCCAAAAAAACTCTCCTACGTCAACTAACTTCCGTATTTTCATTTCAGAACAGCAATAGAGATGGTTGCTTTATAATTTTGCATTTTCATCAGAGACCCTAAGCTAAAAGATTTCTCCTCATAATAACTCTGCCGCTTGTCTTCATTGCGAATTAGTATTTTCTGCGGAACGCAATATTGTTCTCAACTCTATTGCCGTTGCTGTTTCTGAGACATTTTCTTTGTGTTCTTTCAAGGTCATTTTCATACTCTTGCGATCAAAACTCTGCACAACTCCCAATCACTTGCGAGGTCGCCCGCCATCACCATTGCCAACATTCTGGCGCCCATTTGGTATCTTCCTCCCATCGTTCCTCACCATCATTATTCATCATTCTATTATTATTCATTACTGTTACCATTATTAGTATTGAGATAATTATTAGATGTATTGGTTTATAGTATTTGTATTGAAGTGTGGTGACGTGTTGTGAAATGTAGTGCAATATAGAAATAGCAAGAGAAGAGAAGTGAAGTGGACTGCAGTGTATTAAAAGGCGTATATGTTAGTATAAATTATCTGTACAGGACCACCATAAATGTAGAATTAATGCGTTTGTTGTTATTAATGCTTTATTTGTTAACATTGTTATCTTATTATTATTTTCATTATTATTATAATTATTGCTATTGTCTCAAAATAATTTTAAGTTACAATGTATTTAATTCATAATTATAAAATGTTAATATAATATGTAAATTTTAGTGTTCTGCAACCAGGTAATAATTAATATAATAATAATTAATAATTAATATCTATCTATCTGTCTTTCTATTATTCACAGACGTCTGCCTCCCGTTTCGGTAGCGCTCGTCGGTTCTAATGTCTAGCGCGACCTTTCCTTTCCTCTGCGAAATTTTATTGCCTCCTGCACCTCGTGCACTATCGTCCAGCGGCGTGCGCCACGCTGGTCACCGTCGTCCTTCCGCCTGCCTCGTGCTCGCCCGGGATCCATCCACGCCTGCCCCGCTCCAGGCCCCTCCCTCGCCGCTCCGCACCCGCCCAGCCCCCCCCCGCCGCCGTACGCACGCCCGACCCCTCCATGCCCCACTCACCCCGCCCACAATACGCACCCCGCCTCCATCACGCCCCATCCCCGCTGCTCCTCTCTCGCCCCTCCCCCGTGCCCGCTCCGTCACCAACCCCGTCCTCGCCCCAACCCGCTCCCCGTCCCACTCCACCCCGGTCCCCTTACCATCCCCGCACCGATCATGCCCCATCCCTACCTGTCCATACACCACCCCGCCCCCCTAACAAACGGGCCACGGACCTCGCGCGATCTTTCCTTGTCCTATCCTCTCCTCTTACAAACACACTTACACTAACATGCACTACATTACCATGTGATGCGAGACCGGTCGGGAGCTTAGAGCTTGTCCCGGCTGGAGCGGTGCCCCGCTGGTGGGAGATACCTGGTTGAGGGGAAATCCCCGCTAGTCGACGGTAGGTCGGCGCCAGATCTCGCCATCCAGTGGGGAAAAGATCATCACCACCTCTCTCTCTCTCTCTCTCTCTCTCTCTCTCGAGAGAGAGAGAGAGAGAGAGAGAGAGAACATGCACTACACTTACGGGATGAGTAATAACCTAAGTAGTTGACACGCCCGGAAACACGAATCAATCAAAAACCACCCCGCCCTTGTCCAAGTCCCCGCCCTATCCCTGTCCGTGTGCCTGTCCCCGCCCGCGCTCCGTCCCCACGCGCACGCGCCGCCCACGCCGCTGTCCCGAGCGAGCGGCTCGGCCCACATTTTATGTGCGCAGACGGCGAATGCAGAAGGCCTTTTTGCTGCGGGCGATGTGAAATTCGAATGTGCGCGCAGCGACGTCTTGGCGAGATTTTCCTCTCGGGGAGATCGCGGCACGACGCGCCCCACGCAAGAAAAAAAAGTTTTGTTGTGAAGGAATATAAACAAGGCACGGGTTAAATTGCCTATGGACTTGCCCTCACGACATTTCTTTGAAAAATGAAGACTCTCTTGGTTTATGATTCTAAGTCTTCTTCTAATTCGAAAAATAAAAATTTTCTTAGGTTTCAAAACGCCATGAAGGGAATAAATAAATAGACTCCTTTGGTTTATGATTCTAAGTCTTCTTCTAATTCCAAAAATTAAAATTTTCTTAGGTTTCAAAACGCCATGAAGGGAATAAATAAATACATTTTTTCGAACAATTTAAAATATTGTATAATGTTAATCACAACATAACATAAAACATACAAAACCGTTACTGTGTTTATAAATGCGCTTACTCAAACGAATTAATTCGGAATTAACGTCAGCAGCATTGTTTCGTTAGTATTTATTTCTAAAATGTATGTATAATATCACTAGAAAAAATAACTTGTCTAACAAAATATTTCACATGTTTTGTAAATGATATAAATTTGACTCATATTTTTGTTACTACAACAACAATCAAAATATAATGTATGTAATATTGGGTATCATTTAATAAGCATAAGAACCGAAAGTATATTTTTGTTTTGCATTTGTAAATAAATATAATATCAATAAAAACCCACTCACTTTGTTCTAATTACTCATTATTTTAGTCTAAAAAAATATAGAATCAATATAAAAAGAATGTATTCCAAACAGTAAAATAAAAAAAACGAAAGTGTCTTTGGAATTAGAAAGGCCACAAGCATTATTCATATATGAATAATTACAACGTATTCCGAGCAAAATATAGAATGAGCTATTCAACACCAAAAGCGATCCAAACGCATTCCCTCCAATATCCCTCTGTACTCAACATAAATTAGAAGCGCGAGAGGAGCTAAAGCGCGGAATAAATCAGGGGCGAAAATCGGGCCGCGCTATCGATTCGAGTTCGCGCAGGCACTTGGACCTTCCGCCGCGCGGGGGCGCTGGCTTCGCGTCCCCTCCACCCGGCCGCCGCTCCTACCAGCGATCTCTACAGCTGGATGCACAACTGCAATGCTTTCAAGCACTGAAAATTGTGACGATCGTTTTCCGTTGGGTTGGCTGCGATCAACGTCTACCTACAAACTTTCTTAGAT
Source organism: Acheta domesticus (assembly GCA_031308135.1). Classification (NCBI taxonomy): domain Eukaryota; kingdom Metazoa; phylum Arthropoda; class Insecta; order Orthoptera; family Gryllidae; genus Acheta; species Acheta domesticus. Next base: position 7,885,458 of record JAHLJT010009436.1, on the reverse strand, counting down.
GTTAAATGCGTCTTGTGGATATTATTCGGTTGTAAAGCACGCCAACTGTATTCACTGTAAACTACATGTGAATGCTACTTTAATTGCTATAAAAATAGATGAGATATTATTTGGTTGTCATTACTTCAATAATATTTTTTTAGGTTTCCGACGACTATTGTTTGCTATAAGTCGATCTAACGAAATTAATAAACATACAGTATTCACACCAAGAACAGTCCCTTGCGTAATGTTAAAAAAGTCTCCATGAAATGAAAGACTGGATTTTGTTTAAGTGCTGTAAATAAATTGCAATTTCAAAGTATTAAATATTGGTTACTTATACCTTTTATTAAGTTTTAGCGAAAATAAAAGAGAATAAATGTTTAAAATTGGAATGAGACACTAATTCCTGCTATTTGGTTCTGAGATATCCAGGACAGAAAAGACGTTCATCGTCATGGCGGACCGTCACGATTTCTGAGTACAAAGTGTTGCCTCCAGTCTTCACTGGAGCTCACTGGCTCCTACACCTAACCGTCCACTGGTGACGTGCCTTCGAACTACTGTTACCGGTGACCCATCCACCCCCGTCGCCACTCCTCCGTCCCGTCGCCACTCCTGCGCCCCCGTCGCCACCCCTTCGCCCCGTCGCCACCCCTCCGCCCCCGTCGCCACCCCTCCGCCCCCGTCGCCACTCCTCCGCCCCCGTCGCCACCCCTCCGCCCCCGTCGCCACTCTACCGCCCCGTCGCCACTCCACCGCCCCCGTCGCCACTCCTCCGCCCCCGTCGCCACCCCTTCGCCTCCATTGCCACCCCTCCGCCCCCGTCGCCACCCCTCCGCCCCCGTCGCCCCCCTCCGCTCCCGTCGCGACCCCCCCGCCCCCATCGCCACCCCTCCGCCCCCATTGCCACCCCTCCGCCCCCGTCGCGACCCCCCGGCCCCATTGCCACCCCTCCGACCCCGTCGCCACCCCTCCGCTCCCGTCGCGACCCCCCGCCCCCATCGCCACCCCTCCGCCCCCGTCGCCCCCCCCGGCCCCGTCGCTCCCATCCGCCCCCGTCGCCACCCCTCCGCCCCCGTCGCCCCCCTCCGCTCCCGTCGCGACCCCCCCGCCCCCATCGTCACCCCTCCGCCCCCGTCGCCACCCCTTCGCCTCCATCTCCACCCCTCTGCTGCCTGCGCTCGCGCCGTCGTCGCCCCGCCTAGTCATGGCAAATTTTACCAAAACAACGACACACTGATGTTACGATACATCTCTAAAGGGTTTTCGATGTCGATGAAAACATCGACAAAAACATCGATGTTTAAAATATCCATTTTTGAATACATCGACATTATTCATCGTAGAATAATAAACATACTATTTTCCTATCCATTTTTAATTCCCGTACGCAAATAGGGTATATTTTACTGTTTGGTTAGCAGCATGTTAGTAGTAGGGTACATTGCTAATACAAATTATTATTGAATGTATAGAAGAAAATTAAAATTAAAGAACATCGTGTTTTACTATTTTACCATCTTAAACTTTTAATCAATATTCTACATATACCATAAGAAAAACCATAAAAATAAAGAACATTTTTAAAAAAGCATTGCATCAATAATAAACTCAAACACCGATGTTTTGCATCAAAATATCGATATGAAGAAAACATCCAAAGCAAAATAACGATGTCCATAAATCGATGATTTTGGTAGAAATAATTGATATTTTAAAAAATCTATGTTTTTTGCCATCCCTAGCTACGCTCCGCCCCGTCCCGCCCCGTCCCGCCCCGTTCCGCCCCGTCCCGCCCCGTCCCGCCCCGTCCCGCCCCGTCCCGCCCCGTCCCGCCCCGTCCCGCCCCGTCCCGCCCCGTCCCGCCCCGTCCCGCCCCGTCCCGCCCCGTCCCGCCCCGTCCCGCCCCGTCCCGCCCCGTCCCGCCCCGTCCCGCCCCGTCCCGCCCCGTCCCGCCCCGTCCCGCCCCGTCCCGCCCCGTCCCGCCCCGTCCCGCCCCGTCCCGCCCCGTCCCGCCCCGTCCCGCCCCGTCCCGCCCCGTCCCGCCCCGTCCCGCCCCGTCCCGCCCCGTCCCGCCCCGTCCCGCCCCGTCCCGCCCCGTCCCGCCCCGTCCCGCCCCGTCCCGCCCCGTCCCGCCCCGTCCCGCCCCGTCCCGCCCCGTCCCGCCCCGTCCCGCCCCGTCCCGCCCCGTCCCGCCCCGTCCCGCCCCGTCCCGCCCCGTCCCGCCCCGTCCCGCCCCGTCCCGCCCCGTCCCGCCCCGTCCCGCCCCGTCCCGCCCCGTCCCGCCCCGTCCCGCCCCGTCCCGCCCCGTCCCGCCCCGTCCCGCCCCGTCCCGCCCCGTCCCGCCCCGTCCCGCCCCGTCCCGCCCCGTCCCGCCCCGTCCCGCCCCGTCCCGCCCCGTCCCGCCCCGTCCCGCCCCGTCCCGCCCCGTCCCGCCCCGTCCCCCCCCGTCCCGCCCCGTCCCGCCCCGTCCCGCCCCGTCCCGCCCCGTCTCGCCCCGTCCCGCCCCGTCCCGCCCCGTCCCGCCCCGTCCCGCCCCGTCCCGCCCCGTCCCGCCCCGCTGCGCCCCGCCCCGCTGCGCCCCGCCCCGCTCCGCCCCGTCCCGTCCCGCCCTACTCCGCCCCGCCCCACCCCTCTCCACCCCTTGCCCGCCCCGCTCCGCCCCGCCCAGCATCTTTCTGCGCAGCGCGAGCACGTTCAACTTTTAATGCAATCAGCCGCTGTGTCGCCCGCCGCAACATTTTCTCGCCGTCGTGCGGCCCATACGCGGCAGCAGCGTGGCCAGGTGGCTGGAAGTGGGTGGTGGGTTGGTGGGTGGTCGGGGGGAGGGGGGAGTAGTCAAATGGGTAGAGTTTTTTGCAATTAAATTGTTTCGTTTCGGATGAGTGAAATGTGTGTTTGAGTTTCTGAGTGGTGGGGCGTGATTATGCAGGTGGGAAGGTCGGTTTGCCTGATCACCACAACTCATATTTAATACTTATTATATATTTGTTTTCTAATCCTAACTATGTATTTAACGTTTTAAATATTCAAAAATCCTGGTGAGTTGATGGGCTCGAAAGTTTGCTGGTGGTCGGATGGTTTGGGGGACGAGTGGGTTGGTCGACGTGTGGGTCTGAGGGTGGTTGCGTTAGGGGACGCGCGAGTTATGGAAGGGGTGAGTTGGAGGACGAGTGGGTTGGTGGACGAGTCAGTGGGTGAAAACGTGAGATGGCGGGAAGTTGATTTGCAGACCGGATGGGTACTCTCTCAGTCTGAATCAGTGAAAAACCACTGACTGACAGTGACTATTCACTGATGGTGACAGTTATAACCCTGCCAATCAGTGAATTGAACTGAACAAATCAGTGAAAATCGGGTCCACTTTTTGAATCAGTGAAACGTCACTGTTTGAATCGGTGAAACAATGACAACAGCACGTGAACGACTGAACGATCTGTGAGCAATTGGTGGCGCGGTACTTTTACCGCTCACGACCAGTGAAATGCTGGCGGTCATTATGAAAAGGTTCGCCTATTCGCTGATTGTCAGCCTAACTACACATTTCGACGGAGGAAATCAGTAACTTCGGCTCTCACTGATTGAATCAGCGACAATTTCACTGATTCAGATTCAGAGAGTTGTTGGACGTGTGGGTGGGTGGGCAGCTGGGGGTAGACCGTCCGGTGAGTGGACGGACGGTGGACGGTGGATGGATATTTGTTCGGGACGACAAGCGGGTGCGCGAGCGGACTCGCGTGGAATGGATCCGAGGCTGAGGAGTGACCGTCGTCGTGGCCTCTTTTCCCCTGCGCGTCTCCTCCCGGGCAATCGCGGAGACACGCCCGCGACCCGCTCGCCCGCAGAGCACTCTGGCGGTGCGTCGTCTGCACCAACGCCCTGCGTCCACCCGCCGTTCGTGCCACTCCCGCCGATTGCACCGACTCTGTAGCCTCGGTTGTAAAACCCACAACCGTTCTGCGCGCGAGCTCGTGCCACTTAGCTGCCTTTCTTCGTCACCGCTCGCACCTTTCTGAGATGTCGCGCCGGGATTTCCTTGAGTCGTAACGTATCTTACTTCCTTGGCTACTTTGGATAACTAATTCAAAGTCTTCATAGACGTTGTTTGTTTCTTTATCTGTGTAAAAACTGTATTTTTTTTGTATTCCAGCATTATAAACGACCTTTTATGTTGCAAGAAATCGTTTATAATCGGGCGTTTTACGGCACAAACGATGACGTATTAGATTTTTTGGCACGAATGATTGCGTCATCACACATTCAGCCAATCGCAGCGAGAGAATCGGGGAGAGGTAGAGGTAAACGGAACAGCCGGCCACAGTTCTCTTGCACGGATGTCAAGTACCCGAGACACCACAGGAAAGTTGTTTGGCAAAATTAAATTTGATTGTCTTAGAAATTTATAATGCTGTCACACAAAAAATAGCAATTCATTTATGTTGTTTTAATGCATTCGTACAAATTTGAAAACTCGCTCCTAACGTCGCTCGTTTTCAAAACATCTACTCATGCAATAAAGCTTAACATTATAAACTAATTGCATGAACTACTATTATTTAATTATATCTTAGATATTTCAATCTGGCAGATAGCATGAATATTTTACTACCAGTTACATTTGCAAGAGAAAGTGGATCTGTAAGGAATTCGCCAGCATTATAGCACGCACGGGGAAAGCACGAAATTGCAAGTGGCGTCATGGACCACCTTCCAGCGAGGTCACTTGGACCTCAGAGCCGATCTGATTTACAACTTATGACAGATAATGTAGAATACATCTACCTTCGTTTTGTTTCAAACGGAACAATATAGTTTAGTGCTATTTATTTACAATTTTTATCTTCTCACTCGGAAAAAGAGAAAGTGATTGGTCACCTATCAGCGAATCGACAATAGGCGAGTAAAGTGTAAGTGTTTTCATTGGTAATGAGGGAAAAAGTTCTAGGAATTTCCTTGACAGGAGAAAGACGTATTCTTCTCTTTCTGGTATCCACTTCACAATGTTATAAGTTAATTGCTTAACTCATACCATCACGTAGCACACATTTCAATACACCTCTTTTTTTCTTACATGTATCACGGCCCTGCTTACACAACTTAACCTTCCAACGGGCGCGCTGTCGTAAATTTTACGACAATAGCAGTTTTTTTTCGTTTTGCTGTCAACTCATTGTTGTCAAAGTTCTGCGTTCTTGGTATTCCTTGCAGGTATCTTTAGTGATGCATTCCTGCAGCCACTATTTACTTTGCACGATATGTTCAGTTTTTGTGACGCAAAGTGACTTAAACTTTACGCAACACGCCAGCTGTTATGCTAAAATATTGTATAATAATTTGGCCTAATCGAAATTTTCTGTAAAATGTCTAGATAAAAAATTCATATGAACGAAAATCAGAATATTCTTCAAGAGCTGTCTGATCGGAGGAAGATCATGAATTGGATTGTGACAGTGATAGTAAACGAATGTTGAAAATATAGATGAGCATCAGAACGATACTGGATCGGAGCAAGATCTTTTTGATGCTAAATACGAACGTTTATCAACGGATATGTTTTTTAGTAGTAAATATAATTCTTAGATATTATAATCTGACATAAAGTTCCATTGCTCTACAATTTCTTTGATTTTTTTCAAGAGTCATTGAATGTCATAAAATTTACGACACGCGCCTGCTGGTGTGAACATTTTACGCGCGCCGCTGGAAGGTTAACCCAGTTTCTATTTTTGTTCTTTTCTTCTCTAGTAATTCTACGTAAGTGATCTGTTTAAACAATGTCTATTTTCCTCGCAAGTTACGGATCGAATGATTTCTCGACCTTCGACCACCATATCGACTTGCGCCAGCCACCGCCTATTAAGTCCTCAAGTTCGCTTCTCCGCTCCCCGCGGGCGCCGGCGACCTCGCCTCGTCTCCGTGCCTCTCTTCCGGTTATTCATATTCTTACGGAAGAGCGGACGTGCCGCGCATCTTGTGCCCGCGAAGGCCGCTTGGGGCGGCGAGGGGGGGGGCGTGGCGACGCTGGACGACGCGGCGGCGTCTGCTCAATACGACAAGCGGCGTGCGGCGGCGGAGGCGGAGAAGAAGGCGGAGGCGGAAGGGAAGGCGGAGGCGAAGGCGGAGAGGATGGGGAAGGTGGAGGAAAAGGCGGAGGGGAAGGCGGAGGGGAAGGCGGAGGCGGTGGAAGCGAAGGCGGAGTTGAAGGCGAAGGCGAGGCTGGAGGGGAGGGAAAATGGTGGAAGTAATGGCCGAGGAGGAGGTGATGGCGAAGGTGAAGGTCGAGGCAAAGGCAGACGTGAAGGTGGAGATAAAGGGCAGAGGGGAAGGTGGAGGCGGAGGAGAAGGCGGGGGCGGTGGAGACAACGCCCTCCGGAGAGCGGAGGCGGCGCGGCTTTTTAATATATCCCGCCGCAGCCCCCAATTTGTCCCGCGCGAGGGGCCGCGGTGGATGCTACGTGTCTTATTACGCTGCGCTGCGCTGCGCGCCGGCTACGAGGTCCTACGACGCGCTGGCGGCGAGGTTCCCTTGCGACGCGGAGAGGTCACCGTGCCGCCCGCCTACTTCACGCTCAATACGCTCGGTTTTTTTCATTAATTTTATTTTACATTTACAGACAGTACAACGTTCAGCCGTGAAGCTCTTCAGTTAATTGGCCGAGCAATTTTGTATCAGAAAAGTGTGAAGGGGGTAACTTCTTGTTACCTCCCTGATAGTGATTTCATGTGTTGTACCTTCAACCAGGGTTATTGCGAGGAAATTATGTTAGAGCAATTATTCAAAAGGAAATGCAAGGGGAGGGACAGGTAATTGCTCTAAATGTTCTTGCCTTATCTAAAGTCAGAGACATATTAAAGGAAAATATGGAGTGGGAGTCTGTTTCTTAGGCGGGACAGTGGGGGCTGATCGGTTCCTATTTCGTAAGTGACTACTCCTTGTACATGATTTAAGTTATTGAAAAAATTATGTGCCAGCTTTGTAATAAAGGATGTAATTGGTTCTATTACCCTCAGTTTGGTGGGCAAAGTTGCGGAGTTTAAGGAATGCTGTGCTTATTTATCTGTTTGTTTTGCACGTATTACTCTAGTTAAAATGTTAACAAAAATAATGTGTCTGTAAATGGAATAATCTTCTTTCATTATCGTTCAAAAAAGAAAAACCAAACAAAAATTTATTTTTGTTTAGGTCATAGGATTGGAAAATTACGTTGAATCTTCAATGGGTTTATGACAAGTACATTTGCTTAAGACCCATCAGTCAGATGTACTTTAGCATCAGTTAACGTAGTATTGATTTTACACTCTGAAAACTCTGCGGGCAATGGAAACGTTGCTGGTATTTCATATCATCTGTATATCAATTGTTTTTTATTCTGTATTCTTATTCTTTCTGAAACCGAAGTAAATCTATCAGTAGACGCAAGGGAATATTGAATTCTTAATTACATAGAGTAAAAAACAACAGGAATTTGTGTCACTTAAGTAAATGATATTATTGTCAAAGTTTCGTCACTTCAAACTTATTTTTGCAACTAGTATGGAATTTTGGATATAATACTCTATATAATTTCTTCAATCTTGAATTGAAACTGATAGTTTTTATACAATGATGGGATATTAAATTCATTGCAAAAATTAAAATACCAACTCTCTTTAAGGCAAATATTACAAATATTAAACATAAATGCTTGAATCCGTAACCAAGAATTATTAGAAAATATTCCATAGCAGTGACAGAATTAAGAAAAATGAATTACAAATTTTGAAAAGCGATCAACAAATATCGTACGTTTTATCGTTTCGAATAACATTTTTATTAAACTGAAACAAACAAAACCAAATTTATTGTGCAATAATAGTTCATTGGAATTCACATGCATTGGAAATTAAAAGATTTCATAAAACATTTCCATGATAATTTTAAAAAACCCATAACAATTATAAATGTTTTATTCTCACACCTTACTCGATAAACATAATGGCGGATACGAGCAATGCTGGGAAATATTATTTAGATATTCTAGTGGTTGCGTCGGAATACTGCGAGTTAACTCTGGTGTTGAATATAAAACAGGAAGCAAAATGCGGTTACTGGGCAATCACAGGGTTGCAAATTAATGACCGTACAACAAAAGATAAAAACTCAGTAATATTATTTTATGATATATGATCTGAACATTTCCCCCATTCTCACGTACAAACGACCTAGATAATAAACGACGGTCCCTGGCGCGGTACAAGCAAGGCAAAAACATCGCCTCGAGGGGAGGGCGAGCTGGGAGAGCGGCTTCAATTCCCCAAATTGCGAATGGTGAGATCTGGCAACGTCGCAGCCTATGTTAGCAAGAGGAGACGAAAACGGTAGTAAAAATGTATGTTTTGATGTAATTCTCGGATATGGGTGAAATAACAACAAACAGTTTTGTTCAAACATTACGACAACACAAGGAAATAACATAAAAGAGTGTAATGAAACTGTCAGAAAGCCACTTCTGAAAGAAACCAATACGTAATACAATTGTTGAATTTCTAAATAATTCGCACACACTTTGATCGGTTCAATGCATAAATATTTTAAAATATGGTTATAAAGGTCATTCATTTTACTTACTTCGACTTTTTGAATGTGAATAAAATGTGGTATTGAATTTAAAAAATTAACAAAACGTGCAACGCGCTACACGTCAGTTAAAATGTTTTAATGAATTCTTCAAGTCAGCCGAATTTCCAGAAACTGGGACATCTTAACGTGCACAAAACAGCAGTGCATTATCCAGTGATTAGTAGTCTCTACTTCTGAAGTCTTCACAATTGATGAAGGACGTTTTGATTCGAAGTGTTTGAAGCAGGATAAATAATACAGTATAAAATATTATTCGAGAGCAATTAAAGTTAATTGCAAGTAGTTTTGGAGATACCAAATCTCATGCCAAATTTAGGGACTTCAAACAGCTTCTACAGAGAAGAGAGATTCTACAGAGGAAAAAAAAAGTTTTACAAAATTTGATCTTTCATGAAGCGCGAAATCAAATCCGCAATAATTTCAAGCAGAACTTGGGACATGCGCATACTACATCGCTCTCATGGAATCTCTTCGTCCTTCAGAGAGTAGGCGCGGAGTAATTCGAGAGAGAAAAAAATCACTGCGGCGCTGCGCGGCGGTTCCGAGCAGAGCCCACCGGGTGCTGGGGCGGGGCACTCGGCCAGCGCGCGAGGCGGGGCGGGGAAAGCGGAAAGGGAGGGGTGGTCATCAATATGCGGGGCGTGGAAAGAGCGCGGCCGCAGCGCCGGTCGGTGGGACAGCGGGGAGAGGCGGGACGGGGGGAGGGAGGGGCGCGAGCGTCGCATACGGAATGCTGTGGTGCATGAATTGCTGACCGACCATTAGGACAGTGCAGTCGGGTGGGGGCGGAGGAGGGGGGGCGCAGGCGTGGGATAGAGCGTGGCGGGGCGGGAACAAGCGGGGCAGGGAGGGGCAGGGAGGGGCAGGGCGGGGCAGGGCGGGGCACAGCGGGCGGAGCGGAGCGGGGGTCGGGGCCAGGCGGGAGCGGGAGGGGCCGGGAGAGGCCGGAAGGGGCAGGGCGGGGCGGGGCGGGGCAGAGCGGAGTGGTGCAGGAGGCGGGGCGGGGGGCAGGAAGGGGCGGGGGGGCAGGAAGGGGCGGGGCAGAGCGGGGGGGCAGAGTGGGGGGGCGGGGCGGGGCAGGGCGGGTCCAGGAGCGACCAGCGCTGTGTCGAGAAGAGGGAGCGAACAATCAGAATGATGGTGTACTGGTGGAGGACAACACAAGGGGAACACGGTGCGTTGGGAGAAGGATGAAGGCCAGAGTCCAGAATTTCAACAGAAGTTCTGACAATGGAAACAGGATAAAAATGCAAAGATGTACGTGAGATGAATGCCGACACAGCGAAGAGGAAATAGAATGAATAAAAAGTGAGAAGGTACGAGAAAACAAGAAGTAGAAAGAGGAAAATACGAAAAATGGATAGGAAAGAAGGAATTCAAAAAAAGGTAACAAAAGAACTGCTAGATTAAAATCTAAATATTATTTTAGAAGAAAAAAATATATGAGTCTTAATTGATAAAGCAGTTTCAATTCTATGATTCCCTAGAAAAAAAAGAATCTAAATGGGTTTTTTTTGTTAAAGCACTAGACCACGTGAGTGCCAACAATGAGAAGACTCAGAATCAAGCAATATCACACAATAATGGATATTTGACAGGCCAACAGACTAATACGGTAAGTATTTGGCGGTAATGATAGGCCCGAAAGAGAATTGAAAAATGAATATAAAATAAAGGAAGGAAAGCTTGAAATTCAGAGAAAAAACTTCACAAAATCAATATTAAAGTGTTTCAAAATATAAATCACTCAGCAATATAGAGAAGGAATGCGTTGCATACCGAATCTTTTCCTTCCACTTATACTGGTGAAATTCCGAAATTTGAGATTGTAATGACGTGGGGAAATGTAACAATTATTTTCAAGATTTCTTAAATTTCAGTAATATGAAAGTTTGTTTAACTGTGAAGAAGCAAGATCCGTACAAGGACACCTGGTCGAGGTACGGGTCCTTGCGTCATTCTACATTGGGTGTATACGGTATCATCCTCCAACACTGCTAATCTCTTTGTCGGCGCTGTGATGCATTGGACAAGCCTCAAGAATTTTTTAACCGTTTTGAAAAGGGTGTATATATTTCCGTAATATTCAACCCATGCAAGTTTTATAGACCAGGAAATTTAGGCCAAGAAATTTATTGTATCATCAAAATCTACATCTCCAATCTTTGTACTCAAGCCAATAGTTTTCGTCCACACCATAAGAGTCGGAAAAAATTATGGGCAGAACCACGAATGATTATTATATGGAATGGTACGTAGACTGCACGAATAGAAAAAAACTGCAATACCACATCAAAAGGATTGAGATGGTCAAAGGCCTGAGCAAACGATACCAATTGTTCGGTCGAGTGCGACCAGTCATGAGAAAAAAAAATAAAACTCAGAAGAAAGTAAATTAAAAGCGCTTAACAAATTATACTTCAAAACATGTACGAAGGAAATAGTGCGAGCAGAACTTGAAAGTGCAAGATGATTTGCATACCATGAGAAAAGTATCAGGATCTATGAGAAACACCAGCTACGATAGATCAGCATTGTCTCTATAGCAACATAGACCGGAAGTCCCTAGTTTCGAGTCCCAACAACGACGAATTTTTTGGCATAAGCTACATAACGGCAGAAATCAAGCGGGTGACTGTTCCGATGGGTTGATTTTTGCTGTTTCTTCAATAAATATCGGGCGAACACTGGACTACAACTCTCACAAGCGAGCCATGGACGGTGCGCGATCTTTACTTCTTCATCCGTGTCCCTTTCTCTTCCCTTACACACACGATAGTTTACACAAAGACACTAACATGCAGATGATCTTGGTTGTCCGGGTGACGCCACGTCGAAGACCAGCCCTGAGGAAGACCACGATAAGATGGTCGAAACGTCGGCAACTCAGCCTTCGACGCGGCGTCACACGGACAGCCAAGATCATCCACATGACTCCGGCCGCGGAAGCCTACGACTTCACACTAGCATGTACTTTGCAACTCGGGAAATCTGTCGGGAGTAGGCCTACAGCTTGTCTCTTTGGCTTGCCTCCTTAGAGGAAACTACCAGCCTGGCTTGCCGCAATGGATGAGATATCTGAGTAGGGTTATCGACAAGTCCGCGAGTAGATCAGCGACCGATCTGACGTTCCAGCGAGGCAGAAAAACCGCCCGGGATAAAATTCACTGTACGAAATGTCGAACTAAGTAGTTGACGAGTCCAGAATCAATTCTCACCTACTCCGTTCGTTCACTCGCTCCTTCGCTCGTTCGCTCTCTCTCCTTCGCTCGTTCGCTCTCTCTCCTTCGCTCGTTCGCTCTCTCTCCTTCGCTCGTTCGCTCTCTCTCCTTCGCTCGTTCGCTCTCTCTCCTTCGCTCGTTCGCTCTCTCTCCTTCGCTCGTTCGCTCGTTCCTTCGCCCGCTCGCTCACTCGCTCCTTCGCCCGCTCGCTCACTCGCTCCTTCGCCCCTTCGCTCGCTCACTCGCTCCTTCGCCCCTTCGCTCGCTCACTCGCTCCTTCGCCCCTTCGCTCGCTCACTCGCTCCTTCGCCCCTTCGCTCGCTCACTCGCTCCTTCGCCCCTTCGCTCGCTCGCCCCTTCGCTCGCTCGCCCCTTCGCTCGCTCGCCCCTTCGCTCGCTCGCCCCTTCGCTCGCTCGCCCCTTCGCTCGCTCGCCCCTTCGCTCGCTCGCCCCTTCGCTCGCTCGCCCCTTCGCTCGCTCGCCCCTTCACTCGCTCGCCCCTTCGCTCGCTCGCCCCTTCGCTCGCTCGCCCCTTCGCTCGCTCGCCCCTTCGCTCGCTCGCCCCTTCGCTCGCTCGCCCCTTCGCTCGCTCGCCCCTTCGCTCGCTCGCCCCTTCGCTCGCTCGCCCCTTCGCTCGCTCGCCCCTTCGCTCGCTCGCCCCTTCGCTCGCTCGCCCCTTCGCTCGCTCGCCCCTTCGCTCGCTCGCCCCTTCGCTCGCTCGCCCCTTCGCTCGCTCGCCCCTTCGCTCGCTCGCCCCTTCGCTCGCTCGCCCCTTCGCTCGCTCGCCCCTTCGCTCGCTCGCCCCTTCGCTCGCTCGCCCCTTCGCTCACTCGCCTCTTCGCTCACTCGCCCCTTCGCTCACTCGCCCCTTCGCTCACTCGCCCCTTCGCTCACTCGCCCCTTCGCTCACTCGCCCCTTCGCTCACTCGCCCCTTCGCTCACTCGCCCCTTCGCTCACTCGCCCCTTCGCTCACTCGCCCCTTCGCTCACTCGCCCCTTCGCTCACTCGCCCCTTCGCTCACTCGCCCCTTCGCTCACTCGCCCCTTCGCTCACTCGCCCCTTCACTCACTCGCCCCTTCACTCACTCGCCCCATTCACTCAATCGCCCCATTCACTCAATCGCCCCTTCACTCAATCACCCCTTCACTCAATCGCCCCTTCACTCAATCGCCCCTTCCCTCACTCGCCCCTTCGCTCACTCGCCCCTTCGCTCACTCGCCCCTTCGCTCACTCGCCCCTTCGCTCACTCGCCCCTTCGCTCACTCGCCCCTTCGCTCACTCGCCCCTTCGCTCACTCGCCCCTTCACTCACTCGCCCCTTCACTCACTCGCCCCATTCACTCACTCGCCCCATTCACTCACTCGCCCCATTCACTCATTCGCCCCATTCACTCACTCGCCCCATTCACTCACTTACCTCTTCACTCACTCGCCCCTTCACTCATTCATTCACATACTCATCACTCACTTATTCTTTACTCACTTACACGAAGGGGAAAACCGGCATAGTGGAGCGTGTGCAGGGCAGGTGGAGGCGGGCGGCCACCGGGCCCCGAGCGGCCGGCCCTTTGCGTCTGGCTGCGCACGCGTCGGCCACGTCGCCTTGGCTCTTCCGCGTGGCTGCCAGCCGTGCAGCTCCGGCATCCGACGCCCGCCCGCACGCTCCGGGACGCGCTCAGCAGAGCCCCGCTGGCAGCCGACAACAAACACGCGCTGCGGCTTCCAGCTCGAATTGCCGGCTGCGAGAGACTACGATGCGGTCAGGTGGCAATCGCTGGGCAGTGTAGACATTAATCCCGACGCCCAAATTTCCTAAGAGTTTCGAAATCATGGGATAACCTACCAAGTACTATAAACATGTTTTTGTCATTTTTATGTTATCTGAAACAGTGTATTTAAAAACACAAATAGGTGTTGTATTTCGTTGTATTACTTTATTAGAATTTAATTTTGTATTTCAGAATATATGTCAGAAAAATCAATTATTCTTTAATATACGTGTGTAACATATCATTTATTCCCCAATGATAGAAAGTAAAATAGAAAGTAAAATAAAATGATATTTTGCTAAAATGCAGTAAGAGTTTCATTACACAGCTGATTTTATTTTCAAAATATGTTCCCAAATTATAGGTCAAATATGTCGCTAGGAAATGAACGCACACACGGCAGAAAATATATTTTAACTAAGTCTTTTAAAAATCTTGGATGCGATCTCCTCATTGTTATTAAATTAACCCTTTAAATTTAAAGACAGTTAAATAATGTTTTTTTTTACATTTTTCAATTACTCCATTTTTACAACGTTTCAACAAACATTTTTTGTCATTTTCAAGTAATGAAGTAAATTGAAATAATTCTTGATTCAAATTATACAGATCGTACTACAAGGTATACAAATCAATCTAATAAAAAGTTGTCCACATTAAAATTAATATTTCCACAAAAAATAGATTGATTCGTCCATCTTGTAATACGATGTATATAATTTGAATCAAGAATTATATCAACTTACTTCAATATTTGAAAATGACGAAACATGTTTGTTGAAACGTTGTACAAATGGAGTAATTGAAAAACTATTAAAATAGTACATTATGAAACAATGATGTAATTATAGGTTTTAATACACGAGTATTGTAAACTTCACACGAATGTATTAGTACCCGTTACATCGTGTTCCATAGGGTACGTTCTCTACGACTTTTATAAGTTAAACTTTCACATTGAATAGGTTCGTGGCAATTGATTCAGCCAAGGCAACATAACGGACAGCTACCTAAATCTACCCTCGCATGCTGCGGCAGGTGGCTGTGGATACCTGTCCGCCTGCGAGGAAGTACTGCGCTAGTCAATTAGGATAAACGTGAAATTTCTATCCACTTTATTTTAAATAATATTCCACAAAAATATTAATAATAAAATAAATTAAAACTAAGAAGTAGAATATAATATTAAATTCAATTTTAATGTACATAATCGAACGAAACATTTACTATAAAGATTCTCAATGATTAATCCTCCGGCGGGCGCGTAGCGGCACTCAGTCCCACATTCCTACACTTTTGTCGATTTCGTGTAAATAATTGGTGTTGCACTATTGAGCTCATAGTTATTCTTCATTCATTATATTTTCAACCGGATGACACTCAAATCACCATTTTAGACGTTGCCGATTGACCGTTATTCATTAGCAATTCAAACTCTGCAATGGTTGCGGTACTCCGTACCGCATGCGTTTTGTCAAGTATATATAATATTTGCGTACTTTATCCATTAGAATTCTTACCATTGAGTTTGTTATTTACTTTGAGCTTACTAATTACTTTGTTATTGAGTTTTATGACACAGATTTTGGGGACTAACTACTAATTCAAATTTAGATTCATGTTAGAAGGCACGTTTGCACCGAATTCATTCCCTTTCATGAAACATGTATCAAGACACGGAGGGAGCGAATGGTGGATCAGACATTATTAATATTGTTATTTCGTTTGGTATTTAGTTATTATGAAATAAAATGTATAAAATAAATATAGAATATTTCCTTCACATCCCATATCAAAAGTAATAACTATTGACGCGAAAATCGAAGATGATAAATGCGGCACGGAGTGCCGCACGCGCTTGCTGGTGGGAAATGATGGGACGCGCCCGCCGGAGTGTTAATGAAGTGTCAATACTTGGTTTTTAAACTTCTCTGTGATTGGTCAAGAATATGTATCATAATGAAAACTGTGTTATTTCGCAAGTGGTTGCAGCCATCAAATCACAGCATTATACACAATCGGAGTAGAAAAAAATAATATTATTTAACTGTCTTTAAATTTAAAGGGCCAATTTAAATATAATAAGATTTTTCTGTGGTCACGGCGTAAAAGTTCAGTCAAAAATCTTAGTGGCGAGAAAACAAGTGGTAAATATTATTGAGCCAATGCTTTTTTTCTATGCTCAACGTTATTTCCCAACGCTTTTTTTCTCGTTAAGGAGGCAACATTTGGATTTGGTCGTTTTACTAAAATAAAATATAGATACTGAACTTGTAATTTCAGTACTTAACCCAATTTTGCCAAAAACTGACTTAAGAACTTTTACCCCGTGACCACAGATTCATTAGACAGTTACAATTCACAATCAGCACGATATTTCCACTGCGAGAACGAACCTCCCCCCGCCTGGGCCTCCGTGAAGGAGGAGCGCGTGGTTGCGAGGGGAGCGTGTGCGCAGCGGAGGGAGCGCCCCGCCGCACAAAGGCGAGGGATCGATCCCCTCCAGGCCCCGTCAGCCGTCAGCCTCCGCGCCCGCACTGGCCTCTGCCTTGGGGTCGGTCATACAGCCTCCCAACCGCGCGGCTTCTCATGCTCCTACACTCGCCGCATTCCGGGCAAGCGACGGGAAATTTGAGCGGGTATTCGTATTTTCTTGGCGGTGACGAGAAACTCTTCTCTCAGTTATCGTAAGAGAAAGTTTCATTTTTAACCTTCGGGCGGGCGCGTCCCATCATTTCCCACCAGCAGGCGCGTGCGTACCGCATTTATGAACTTCGATTTTCACGTCAACAGTTATTACTTTTGTTATTGAATGTGAATATTCTTTATTGATATTTTTATACATTTTATTTCATAATAACTAAATAGAATACGAAATAATATTAATAAGAATCTGATGAAATACTCACTCTCACCGTGTCTTGGTACGTGTCACATGAAGGGGAATGAATATGGTGCAAACGTGTCTTCTAACATTTCTTTGGAAACAATGCATTTAAATTTGAGTAAATACTCCAAACTTTGTGTAATAGCTCAATAACAAAACAGCAGTAAGAATTTTAATGGATAAAATACGCAAATAGTATACTTACACGACAAAGCACGTGCGGTACGGAGTGCCGCAGCCGTTCCAGAGTTTGAATTACTAATGAATAACGGTCGATCGGCAGTCTAAAATTGTGATTTGAGTTGAAAATATAATGAATGAAGAATAACTATGAGCTCAATAGTGCGACACCAATTATTTTAAAAAAAATCAACAAAAATGTAAGAATGCGGCACTAAGTGCCGCTACGCGCCCGCCGGAGGGTTAATACAATTATTTGGCACTGAATATAAATATACTTATCATCAATGCTTTTCATTCGTATCTAATGGAGAATAATGTGGATAACATGTTAATCCGAAATTTTATAACATTAGAAACTGAAGGCATACCTCAAGGGGGAAAGTATGTCTTGAATGTTTCTCATCAATTCTCAGAGTAAAAGACGCAACTAGATCAAAGGCAACTCTTATTATCTATTGAGACAACTCCAGCATTTGAATTTCCACCAGAGATTTGCAGATAGTGTAATAATCGCTCTTATGAATGCTATAATTTTGATTTAACATGGTTTTATTTACTTTCCATGAAAATGCAGCTACTGCCATGTGTTGTGTAAACATTTGCAGAACGTTAAGTCCCTCCTTTCAGGGGCATTTCATACACATCCATGTTGCGGGTTGCATATACGTTAAACTTACATAAGGAGCACCTGGAAAGGAATATCCCAAATATCCTTGGTAAAATGACAGACGGAACGGTGCGGCCGGAACATCTTATAACGAACATGAAACCGCGAACAATGCTGATGGCGATTACTCCGACGAAAGTTGACATGAGTAAAGGATCACGTCAACCAATGTTTACTATATTACCTATCGAATATAAGGTAGTAACATTCTAACGATTATTCTAGATTGCTGCTCTACCGATTTCCCGAAGAGATGTTGGATATGAGGTAGATAAGCAGGTCTTGTGTTTATCATAATAGAGGAAAGGATCTTATGAGAACCAACGACCTTCCACGAACATATATCACGGAGAGAATGTTAATGCGCCCGACGCAACGCGTCTCCACCTCACCCAACGGCGTCGAGTGAGCAGCCTAGCGCGCAGTTCCGTACGCACAGCAATCCGTCCAGCTCGCGGCTGAGCTCTGAGAGTCCCCCGAAGAGCGGAAAGCAGCTGCAAGAAGCGGGTGAGGCTCTAGAAAGAAGCGGGTGAGGCTGACGAAAAAGTAAGGGAAATGAGGCGGGGCTTGGACATGACGGAAGGTGATGGGATGGGAAAGAGAGGGGTTGGGGAGAGGGGAGGGGATGGGAGAGAAGATGGGACGTTCCGGTACGTAATGGAACAAGATGGGGAAATATAAGGAGACGCGAGACAAAGAGAGGTTAGGCGGCAAGGGCCAAGGAGCAAAGAAAAGGGATGGAACGGTGGAAGATGCGGTTGGCAGGAATAAAGGACGATGGCCACAAATGAGAGAGCTGAAGAGACAGAGACAGCAAGAGTCGAAGAAACTTGGAAAGGGACGGCCACAGACGTTCGGAGTCAGAACAGAAGTATGGGAAAAGGTTTCAAAGGCCGTTATGCGACCGAAAGTTGGGTCAAGCAGGGCAGTGGCGAGACATGAGGCAAGGTGTGCGGTGGGGAGCAGGGTGGACTGGGGTGCGCATTTTGGGAAGGGTGGACTGGGGTGGGGAGAGCAGGGTGGAGGGAGAATTTGGTCGAGGATTCGGACACGAATGCGGCGGTAATCAGGGTATGGCGGGTTTAGATGTGGGGAGTAGGGCATATAGTCGGGCAAGAGTAGAGTAGGGCAGACTCTGGGGCGGGAAATAGGGAGGAGAGTAGGACGAGGTGAGTTGCGAGGAGTGACGGAGAGGGAGGTAGGGAATGGGGTGAGAAATAACTGGGGAAGGGAGTAAGGGATGAACTGTGGCGGGAAGTAGGGAAGGGGTTAAGAGAAGATGTGTTACTGGGAGTGTGGCAGAGAATAAGTCAGGGAACGGGGTGAGAACAAACCGGAGGCGGGAAGTAGGGTAAGAACTAGGTCGAGAAGTAGGGAGAAGAGTAGGACGATATGTCTTGCGAGGAGTGTAGCAGAGAGTATGTCAAGGTAGAGGGAGGAACTAACTGGAGGCGGGGAGTAGGGCAGGAACTAAGTAAAGGACTAGGGAGGGTTGTAGAATGCAATGCGCTGCGAGGAGTGTGGCGGAGAGTACGTCAGGGAACGCGAGGAACCAACCGGGGACGGGGAGCAGGGCAGGGACCGAGGCGGGCAGCGGGAGGCAGAGCCAGGCGGAGCGGGCCGGTGCGGGGCGGGGGGGGCGTGGCTGCATTGTGGCGGGGCGCGCGAGCGGTGATAGCGCGCGCCCACAAAGGGGCGTCCGTTAGCCGGCGGCGCAATCTGCCGGCTGGGAAGGGGCGGCACGCGCCGCGCACGCCGCCGGGCACGCGTCCGCACGCGCGCTCTGCCGCCCTTGACCTCTTTAGCCGGCGCATTCCTCAGTAACGGCCTCCCCAGTTCTGTAAATTGGGCGCTCCCCGCCCCGCCCCGCCACGCCCCGCCCCTCCCCGCCTCGCCCGCCCCGCGCTATTTGGTCTCCGCATAATTATATCCTGCTGGCCTCGTTCACAGCAATAAGCGGTTAAAATTAAACACACTTAGCAATTTGACAGTGAATAAAATATACGATTACTACAGTCGACGTCGCTTATAGTGAACTTCTAGAACTAACATTTTTGGTTCACTATTTCACAGGTTCACTAAATGCAATAATGTCAAAATTAAATAGAATTTCTCCACAATTAATGATTTTATTAATGTAGAGATACAGCAAAATTCATTAACAGCACGCACTGAAAAACTCAATATCTTTATTTGCCCTTTAAAAAATCAATTATTTTCTACTGTTAATTTTGTAAATGTTTCATATGTAATTTTTCTAGATCTTTCTCCAGAGTTGGTGCTTTCTCCATACTTGATTCTGCATTGTTTACTTAAGTATTTTAATGCAGTCGTGACACCTTCCATTAGCCTCGTGTGTTGTTGGAAGTCCTCTTCTTCGAAGGCTCTTTTTTTCTCGCCTAACATCCACCCGGTAGCGGGATGGAGCAAGCGGGAAATGCAGGGGTTTTCAAACTTTTTTCGTCCGCGGCTCCCTTGACCTAAATGAAACTTCTCGCGACTCCCTTGGTATCAAGTTTCAAATGTAACGGTTAATATAGGACTACTAAGGATACAATACAAATGAGTAAACGATACACGTTACAATTATCGTATAGTATGATACTACAAAATACGTAAATGTCACTAGGATTAATGTAAATGAAATCAAAAGATCATTTTTAACCCTGGAGAGGTGGCGGTTGCTAGAGTTACGTTAGAGGTGGCGCAGGCTCATTTCTGACCCCTTTAAGTTATTTCTTTAGAAAATTATATTTTGCAAGAAATAAGTGCGAAATTAGTTATTTTAATAATAATCAATCATTTATAAGGTCGTATAAACATAATGCACTATTATAAACAAACATGCAAATGAGGAATTGTAACAAATAAAAGGGCAAAATTATCATTTATCTTTCATTTTATATAGTAACTCCATTTACATTTTTCTGAATATTTCAACGACAAAGGTATCAGAAAATTCAGTAAGTTTCATTTTCTAACATTGTCTCACATAAGAACAGACAATTTCTTGAGAATGATTCAAAGCCAATCAATACAACTTAGAAAAAGTACGAAATTTAAGGCGTTTGTATTGGTTTCACAAATATTTATAGATAAATTATCGCATATAAAATTTTGAAAAAAATTCAGACAAAAGGTAAAGAATGTGGTGAAAGGTATGCGAAATGTAAAGGTTCTGACTCGCAGAATTAGGCAACTGCAGCTAAGCAAGATACGTGGGGTCATAAAAGACCCCGCGCCACCTCTCCCGGGATAATAAATCTCCGCGACGCCCCTACCATATTACCGCGACGCCTCTGGGAGCCGGGAGGCACAGTTTGAAAACCACTGGGCTAATGAAACCGACTGCTTTTCCGCGCGGTGCGGCGGGTATCGCCAGGCTATGAGGCTGTGTCAGTTGCGCGCTTCCTGTCGCCTACGTAGAACGCATCACGCTTTGTCGAGTCGAGAAACATCGAACTTAAAACTGAAGCAAGTCTGAAACTGAGGCTATCGCGTGTCAACGCCGCCAGTTGTAGTCCATGCAGGACACGGCCTTTTTGTCCTTAGTGAAACCGAGTGGCGTGAGGTCATCAGTAAGGCCCCTATTCCGGATCCGCTACCTTCACCTCAGGGAAGTGTTCTTGGATTATGATCTTTGGCCTACGATATTTTTTCCAAGCTTAGTGTTGGAATTTGTGGCCTTGGAGCGCTATATTACTTTTCAGGAGGAAATTAATTTCTGTCGTTGTATGTCCTAAACCGACATCATCTATCACCGAATCTTGTTATGCTTATTTCTAGTGTAGTTGAAACTGGACCAGTGACTTAAGTTCACTATATACGGGTTCACTATATTCGAGTTCATTATAATCGGAGTCAATTGCACCTTGTTTTTATAAAATTATCAAATTTGGGAAAGTAGAGTGGTTACTCAGTGATCTTGTATTGTTAACAAATATTAGTTGTTCGTTGATGAAATAAATATAAAAGTATCTTTCTCTGAACGCAGGGCGTTTTTCTTAATAGTACACTATTACTTTTATAAGAAACAATGTATTAGAAGTAAAATAGTCTTAATGTATGGATCATTATGTAAAGGGATATTTTCATAATGATCTGCACCCAGGACATGAAATAATCAACGCTACTACTAATGATCAAATCCGCTGTTGAATTCGTACGTGTATGGAGCCGGTGTGTGTAAGTACGTTTTTTATCACAATCATTTCTTTGTTTATGAATTGATGATTTTGCGTTCATTACAATTAAGTTTCTTGAATACGGAAATGATCTGAAATCAGATGGTTTGATGCCTCTCACTGGTAATGTTTCAGATAATCTGTATGTTTGTAAAACAGTGGCCTCAGTATATTTTACTTTTCAATATATTCTTCACATTCATTTCAAACATTCTCTAAACCACCAAAGATCAACATTAGCATAGAAAAAACGCGTCTGATGTCCGTGAAATCTCGCGATGACGACTGTAGAAACTCTGATACTAAGTGCCAATGAAACTCACCACTAAACTAATATCTCAATTATCTACTACTCAGGTGTTTATTCAACTGTCCTAAGAGCTGAATCTTGGGTAATACAACTGCAAGGATGAAAGGTACAATTCGCGATTAGTTTTGCCCGAGTGTGTTAAGAGCTTCGTCGTAATGCAACATGACAGCAATCAGAAATGTCTATGCAATTTTTCTGAACTGTCCCCATGTAACATTATTTGCGTGACCTAGAAGCGGCATTCACAGCTCTTTCCTTTTGGAGAAACAAAAAATGGCGCTAGAATACTTTTATCAGAACCATCTTCTTAGATATAAATCTTATTTTTTCATTAAATATACTACTTTTAATTTACATTTAATTTACAACTTTACATTTCGGAAGCACAATCGTATCCCTTTGTGGCAATTAACAACAAAACATTAACATCTATGTTGTCTGAAAGTCGGCTAGAAAGAACGCAGAGTGAACGTTGGAAGCTTGAGAACTTGAAATTCTGAAATTTAATACGTTGTTTCATCCGCATTCATCAAATAAGACCTAATATAATGGTCAAAAGTATATGCCTATTATCTGAATTTCATTTTGCTTGCGCTGAAGATCACCGAGAATATTTCGCGATGATCAAAACTGTATTTAAACTGTATTTTTCTTAATGTTATAAGTACCTACAACATTTTTCTTTACACCCCAGATTCTAGATATCAAATTTTAACTGTGGATGATTTGTGCAATCCTTAATTACGTCCGTTTTAACCATCCTTCTAAAAGGAAAGTTTTTCGTACATTATATTAGTCTTACAATGAAAGGGAAATAGTAGAATTGTAAACAAAATTTGCAAGGAGAAATAAACAATTCAAGAAAAAAAATGCTAGGGGTGACTTGTCATTATTCATGCTAAGAAATACAATGTAATTTACAGAAGGTTGGAGAGAGAATTGAAAATAAATGTAAATTGTAAATCGTATGTAAGTTATACAATCGCAGTTTGTAAATATTCAATTGAAATTATTTTGTAAAATATTTGTTCTTTATCTCGTATTTTTATGGATGATAACAATTAACCACGTGAATGAGTATAAATATCTTGGTAGTAGTGTTACAATATGATTCCCAGTTACTCATATGTAACAAATTTGCGGTAATTGTTTGCTCCCTCCTCTACTGGAACTGTTACAAAATATGTTCTCGCCTCTGACCATTTGAATACTCTATAGTATACATGTATTAACCATAAATATAATGTAATGCACTGTTGTTGCTCTGTAATGTCCTGTTCAAAATGGAAAAATTTCTGCACTATAAAAAGATCTAATATATGGTTTATCTGTTAAACTATTCTTAAAATATTCAACTTGTAAAATTAGTAAAAAGAAAAATTGAGAACAAAAACTACTCACCATTTCCGGAGACGAGCGCCGACATCGAACCTGCAAGCAAAAAGTTACCCATTTACTAAGAGCTCATCCTAGGACTGCACAGCAATATTCATCATCCTCGCGTAGGAAACCCCTAAAGTTCGTTACCATAAGCTTTAATGAAGGAAGTTAAGCTCGTGACGCGGTAGGACAGCGCCGCGCCGGGGCGCATAGGTAGTGTTTACGCTGCATAATCAGTAATCTCGTCAGCACAAACCGAGGCAAGTGCCTCCATTCCCGGGCACGCGCCTAAACGCTCGCCCGCAGCCCTCAGGCCCGCGCCAACTTCCCACCGCCCACCGCCCACCTCCCCTCGCTCACCGCCCAACACCCACCTCCCACCGCCCACTGCCCACCGCCCACCTCCCACCGCGCACTGCCCATTTCCCACCTCCCACTTCCAACCGCCCACCGCCCACCGCCAAACGCCACCGCCCACCGCCAACAACCAACCGACACCGCCCACCGCCCACCGCCCACCGCCCATCGCCCACCGCCCACCGCCCTCAGCCCACCGCCCACCGCCCACCGCCCACTGCCCACCGCCCACCTCCCACCTCCCAATTCCAACCGCCCACCGCGCATAGCCCACCTTCAACCGCCCACCGCCCACCGCCAACCGCCCACTGCCCACCGCCCACCGCCATCCACCCGCTCGCCCAGTCGCCCACCGGAAAGCGAAGTTACGCGCGCGCGAGGGACGAGCACGAGGTCCGCTCCGCTGCCACAAAGATGACTGCCGGCCAAATCCCGCCCTGCGGCACGCGGCTCCGTGTTTGCCATCAACGGCCCATCCGCACTTACGGCCGCCGCTCGATGCCAGAGCCGGGCGTTCGCGCGCCGGATCTCGAGAACGCCCCGGGCGTCGAACCGACGGCCGTCAGGGAGACACATGGCAACGCGCTTCAGTGGGCGCCCCATCAAGTCCATTTCGGAGCCAATGACGCGATATGACGCCGGCCACAGTGAGCTTTCGCTCTGCTGTTGAGCACATTGTGTTTCTCAGAGGACGCTTTGTGGTCTGCTTTAATAAACACTGGGCCAACGAGTCAGTTTGATCGGTCGCGAATAATGGAAATGACTCACTGTACTTTATGATAGAACATTTAAAAAATATTGCCTTATTTGACAAAAATAATGATTTAAATATTTACATGCACTTATTGACAATTAAAAATGTTACAAAAACGTGCGGAAGTTTTCGTGTAATAATAATAACAATCATCAAAATTGGTGATATACGTACTCACAAAATATCTCGTAATTCTCAATAAAACTAAATTTGGAGGCATTATATTAAATTATTTATTTATTAGCCATTGAGCTTTTGAGTTGCTTTAGTCATTGAACGTACATGAAAACCAATGAGTTTATGTGCGAAAAAAAAGAGGAAAACATTTACACAGGAAAAAAATTAGTTCTGGTAGGAAAGAGTTTAAAAAAATTCTTCAACCCAAGTAACCCATCAAGATAAAAAAGTTTATTATTCTACAGAATATTAAGAGATTGAAACATTCTTCAACAATATCTGAATTATAAACATGCTTGTTGGGATAATGATGAACTTAATGTTATTGCCATGAATGTTCTAGCAAATTCTACAGAAAATCGAGTTCGAAAGAAAAAAACATTCAAATGCAGTGGAGAATTTGTCATAGTACCACGAGTGCTTGCAAAAATATCTCCGATAAATCCGTTACTGACAAAGCGAAGAGGAGATTTATCTGAGAATTTTCAAAGTACGAGTAGTATTTATTAGAACTATTTCACGAATGAAATTACGTCCAACAGAGTTAGAAAACGCGCCAAATAATGAAAATATCTGAAAGATACGTTAAAATCAAAGAGAATATCTGACAGCTTCTTATTCCGGCTTATTATTTTATGTAAACAGATGTTTATATTATATTCTTACCACACTGGGACATCAAATATGACCATTTACTTTGATATTAAATATGATAACATTTCATTTTCTTTCTCTTTACCCTTGTTCTAATGTTTATCAAGCCAAAATGACGCAACACAATAAATTAAATTTTTTGAGGTTTGACAGTCCACCTCTTCAGGATTTCAGAATTGCAAATTTACGTACGTTATGGTTTTGATTTATGATATGTGACATGGAATGATTCTTACTAGGCTCAATAATAATACTACTTACTTCTGGAATAACTTATGTCTATATAGTTATACTATATTCTATAAAACATGACATAGATACAACAGTACATCTTTTGTTTTTTACCGATAAAAAACAAATAATCCAAAATTCAAACTACTATTAAAAAAATATTGACTTTGATCCCTCGCTCTACTTTGAAGTTATAATTATCATTACATGCCCTCCCTTGATGCATGCACGGCCTGTAAATTCTTTCCTATTTTAATATAATTCTTAATTTACTAAACAGGACATTGTCTTCATACGTTGTCGGAATTTTAAGCGTAATTCCTCGGCGTTACCTTTCTGCTGCTGCAGCACTGCTCCCTCGACCGCCATTACAGGTTCGCTTCATCACCATTAATGTGTTCTACGCGCACTCGTATTATCACAATTTAGTGGAATTTCCCGATTAATTGGTCCTCAATTATTTCATTGCAATTATGACGCGACTATTGCGTTTTACTACCATTCCATACAAGTTCTAAGGTATGTTACAACTCTTACTAACACGCAACATATCTCTCAATATCTGCGGATCTCGGCATCATCGGTTCAATCTCCATCCCGTCTCAGCTTCATCTCCTGTTTTTTTTTCATTCTTGCGCGCCTGTTTACTGTCTCCAATAATATATTCCGCGATCTAGCCACAACTTTATTTCTTCCTGCCTTACCTGTTCATCTCAATTCGATTATCTAATTCTGTATCTCTTCCGATAGGTTGCTTTCGTTTAAGTGCACTATTTGTTTATTCCTTGTAATTATTTTATTTACTCATTCTCCCCCTCACAGACTTTGGCCAGGTGTCCATAGCATTTATTTCATCTCGTCAGAATATTACGTATTTAATTTTTGCAGGTGCTGTTTACACACACATTCT
Source organism: Acheta domesticus (assembly GCA_031308135.1). Lineage (NCBI taxonomy): Eukaryota > Metazoa > Arthropoda > Insecta > Orthoptera > Gryllidae > Acheta > Acheta domesticus. The sequence continues at coordinate 7,859,169 of JAHLJT010009436.1, read as the reverse complement.
GTCACATTACTGTTTATAATGTTCACGTTGTACATAACTTCCCGTCACCGTTGTTGCTGTCGTAATTGCTTTTATTTACCATAATTTTGTCATAATATCCTTTCATGCAATGACCCATTGCAGTTATGTTAGAGTACATACGCGGTTTATTGGACATCGACAAAGCGATCGATGCATACCACCTCCTCAGGTAGATGAGTCACAGTTTATGATTGGCCAGTGGGGAGAAGCGGTAAGAAAAATCGAATAGAAAAAGCGATAAACCTTTTGAGATACACCACCCTGATTAGGGCATTTTGTGTGTATAGTTAAACACAATTGGTTTTCATTTCACAAGTAGAATAGTCATCAGTAGGGGGCGAATTTTGAAGACCTACAACATTGCCAAAAATGACCAATAAAATGCTTTTAAAATGTTTTTAAAATTTACCTAAAAACAAAGAAAAATTACGCAAATAAATTGACCAAACCACTTCAGATAAACAATTCAGGCTCTTGTATATGATATTGATGCAATCGAGGCTTCTTCCTTTTGTTCAAGTGAACCAAGCTTGCAACTTTTGGTTTGGACTTTTCTTTAAAAGAAAATCTCTGCCTTTATTTATCGCTAATCGGCAGAACTCACAAGAACGTCTATAGGCGTCCCAGGAACCTTAGGTTACATAGTACTCCCAATGGCTGACATTACAATACACGAGCGAAGAAATCCAATAGGCTACTCAGGAATTCTTGTTTTGAACATTTGTTGCATCTTGTAAACGTTGTTTGAAGCAAGCAGCATTAAAATGATATTAAAATCTATGAAATCAGCGAAAAATCCATTAAAAATGACGTAAAAAAGTTTTAAAAAAAATTAGTCGAAATTGACAAAAAATGCAAAAAAATGACGAATAAAAATATGGCATTTCGTTTTGTCATAACGTAAAATAAATTTCTATTCCAAACGGCATTGTTCTAAAGTGAAAAAATAGCATTTCATTAAAATACGCCCCCCTACTCATCAGTAAATATCGTTAGTGATACCAATCTCTTGGGATTGAAGGAAGTTATTTGCAATGCCCTGGTCGGTTTCAATTCGCGAGACGCGGGTTACCATCTCGCCACGCTCAGCTCTGCAGCCACCGCAGCCGCACGTACTTCGTCCCCGCGCTGTCTCCGCCCGCTCGGCAAACTCGCGTGGCAAAAAAGAGAGGAGGGCACGAAAAATTCCCAGGGCCTCGGGGCGGGAGTCTTCCGCCTAGGCAAACACGCACAGCAGTGCAGTAAGATGTTTGCGCCGCGTCCGCCCGACCCGAGCTAGTGAATATCTTACGTCAACACTGCGTGACTAGGCATAATTTATGTTTGATGTAAAACAAAAAAGCGCTGTGCGGAGGGTTCCAATTTTAAGGGCGGTGGGGGAGGTCGTAAGCGCTGCTGCTCGGGGGACGGTGAGGGGGGCGGAAGAAGGGAAGATAGTAAACGGAAACGGTGTGTGAAGGTTTTCTGGGACGGAAGACGCATGTAAACGAAGTTTGTAACTAGATCAGAATATGCGCAAAGAAGTGAGCAAAAACAAGATGCAGCAGCACATTGAATGCCGAATTTGGCCTCATTTCAGTAAACCACAACAACATTGAAGAAAAATAAATATATTTCAGGTCCCACAGATTTTTATACTACTTGAAAGATATCAGAAAACCAACAAGGTGTTGAAGATTAAAATAAAAAAAGAAAGCTGATAATCACTGTTTTCAAGTAGTTCATTCGAAATAAAACTTAAGAATAAATGTCCCAATGTGTATGTGCCCAAACCATGACAAAATCTAAAACGGGGAAAACTGCAATAGATGAAATCTCAGTTGAATTCGGAGAGTGCTTCAACAGGTGAAAAGTGACCCATGGATGGCCAGGGAAACAAAGTCTAAACTATAGACGAACCGAATACAAATTTCAAATAGGTAAAGGGCCATCACACAAAATAAGTGGAGAAAGAGATGAGAACAAGGATGCGGACCACGCAGAAAAATTCAGCAAAACCTGCCGACGACACTTATGTCCTCGAAGAACAAACTGTAGCGCACATGCCGCTTGTTTATTCCGTAGCTTCCACGAGTGACAGGAATGGGAGATGGAGGGGACGATGACGGGGTGAGGGGGGGGGCGAGGACTGGGACGAGGACGGGGCGACGACGGGAGCGAGGACGCGGGTGAGGACGGAGGCAAGCACGGGGGCGAGGACGAAGGCAAGGGTGGATGCGAGGACGTGGGCGAGGACGGGGCCGAGGACGGGGCGAGGACGGGGCGAGGTCGGGGCGAGGACGGGACGAGAACGGGGCGAGAACGGGACGAGAACGGAGGCGAGGACGGGGGCGAGGACGGGGGCGAGGACGGAGGCCAGGATGGATGCGAGGACGGGGCCGAAGACGGGACCAGGACGGGGCGAGGACGGGGCGAGGACGGGGCGAGGACGGGGCGAGGACGGGGCGAGGACGGGGCGAGGACGGGGCGATGACGGGGCGATGACGGGGCGATGACGGGGCGTGACGGGGCGAGGACGGGGCGTGACGGGGCGAGGACGGGGCGAGGACGGAGCGATGACGGGGAGGACGGGAGCGAAGAAGGGGACGAGGACGGGGCGAGGACGGGGCGAGGACGGGGCGAGGACGGGGCGAGGACGGGGCGAGGACGGGGCGAGGACGGGGCGAGGACGGGGCGAGGACGGGGCGAGGACGGGGCGAGGACGGGGCGAGGACGGGGCGAGGACGGGGCGAGGACGGGGCGAGGACGGGGCGAGGACGGGGCGAGGACGGGGCGAGGACGGGGCGAGGACGGGGCGAGGACGGGGCGAGGACCGGGCGAGGACGGGGCGAGGACGGGGCGAGGACGGGGCGAGGACGGGGCGAGGACGGGGCGAGGACGGGGCGAGGACGGGGCGAGGACGGGGCGAGGACGGGGCGATGACGGGGCGAGGACGGAGCGAGGACGGAGCGAGGACGGAGCGAGGACGGGGCGAGGACGGGGGTGAGGACGGAGCGATGACGGGGAGGACGGGAGCGAAGAAGGGGACGAGGTCGGAGGCGGGGACGAGGGGGACGGGGACGGGCCGCGACGGGCAGGGATGGGCAGGCCGCTCACACGGGCGAGGCGTGCCGCGCCGCTGAGCGGGCACGGGCTTGGGTGCGTGCGGGGGGCGAGTGCAGCGCGGTGCACGGGGAAGGGCGGCGTTATCGGCGGGCCCCAGAGCGCGCGGGGCGGCTCCTGCCGGCCCCGCCTCGTTACGCGGCCGCCGCTGCGCCGCTGTTTGAACTCCGCCTGCGCCACCCACCGCGGGCGCCTGCAGCTTTATTGACCTATTTGCCCAGCGCACACGACTCGGGACCCGCTCCCCCCTCCCCCCTCCGGTGCGCGTGGCGCTCTCGAGCGACGGGGACGCGGCGCAGCGCGACTCGCGACGGGAGACCACAATGCAATTCAGCCGCGCCGCGCAGGAGGCGCGCATGCTGTAACTCGCTTCCTCACAATGGCCGCGCGTCACTCTCGCAGGTCCAAGATTGAAAGGTGGACGTGGTATGGTCCGATTAACCTTCCAGCGGGCGCGCGTAGAATGTTCACACCAGCAGGCGCGTGTCGTAAATTTTAAGTGACATTCAATGACACTTGAAAAACATCAAAGAAATTGTAGAACAATGGAATTGTACGTCGCATTATAATATCTAAGAATGATATTTACTACTAAAAAAACATATCCGTTGACAAACGTTCGTATTTAGTATCAAAAAGATCTTGTTCCGATCCAGTATCTTTCTGATGCTCGTCTATATTTTCAACATTCGTTTACTGTCACTGTCACTGTCACTGTCACTATCCACTTCATGATCTTCCTCCGATCAGACAGCTCTTGAAGAATTTTCTGATTTTCGTTCACATGAATTCTTTATCTGGACATTTTACAGAAAATTTCGATTAGGCCAAATTATTATACAATATTTTAGCACGACAGCCTGCGCTCAGCGTGAAGTTTACGTCACTAAGCACGTATCCCGAATAGAGCGTTACGATAACTGAATATAGCGTGCAAACTAAACAGTGGCTGCAGGAATGCATCACTAAAGATACCTGCAAGGAATACCAAGAACGCACAAGTCTTTGACAACAATGATGTGACAGCAAAGCAAAAAAATCTGCTGTTGTAAAATTTACGACAGCACGCCCGCTGGAAGGTTAAAATAAGTTGGTAATTGACAGTGGCGAATGGAAGGGAGCGACTTTGACAGTTTGCGTACCACTGAGCACGTTCTCCCGGGACACGAAAATAAACATTTGAAATAAATACTTCTTAAAGTAACCAAATCATACACTCATATTGTATGAAGCAACAGCTTCAGAGGCACAACTGTCGATCAACGTATTTTAATCGGACCATAGGATAGCATTCCACGTGTCACAGAACCAATACTGGTTCGTACTGCCGGAACATTACAAAATGATCAAAGATGTTTTTAAATATGTTCTGCGATACGTCATATTTTGTTTTGTTACTCAGCTTATAATCACACGATGAAATCTTCTAATCTTCATCAGTGACTGGGAACATTCAGAGGTTTTAGTTGCAAATGCACACCGGTTTGGTTTACATGTGACAACGCAGTGACAAAATGTAGCAACTGAACAAATTTTGACAATTTGGTTGTTTCAATGCGACGTTACATTGCAGGCATCAAAGTGGCTTTTCCGCATTTTTAGATGAACTCCTTGAATTTCACTATTTTGGTTTCGACGGCCACACAATTTCTTCTCCATGCGTCTTTAAAAAATCTCTGTAAGAGGTAATTACTTTATTTATGTAAATTAAGTCGGTGTAGACACAGTGGAATGAATAGTGAATTGATGAAACTGACACAAATGTGTTGAATAAATGTTTAGTTACATGATGAGTTATTTTGCATAAAATTGTACCGTAGATAAATATAGTAATAAAGGATTAATTTCAGGTAATGTCGAAAAGATAAGGGTACAGACGTTGCCTGCTTCGTTACCTACGAGACCAGAAAATATGTAACGAAGGCTTTAGTCACAAACATTATATATATATATATTCTATTTTCTATTCTAATCTAATTTCGTGTCAACATATAAAAAATATATGCTAAGTCCTATTTTCTACATTACCAGAAATGTTTCTTAAACATACGTTTCCAGCTTACTCCAAAGAACCTTCTTACACTCAACAATATCTGGTAAGCACTGGAAAAATTGTGATCTGATCTATCTCCATTCCCATTCATCTCCATTCAACTGACGAAGCGGTGGGTAGCTTAAAATTCTGTGAAGCTGGGGTGCTGCAGAACGCCCAACCGATAGCCCGCGCGGCCGCGAGCCAATCACTTGGCGCGCCAGCGGGAGCGCGAGTCGGCGGCCGCAGAGGCAGAGCGAAGGCGAGGGGCGAATCAGCGAGGGCTGCCGACGCGAGAGCGCCGATCGGCCCCTGCGGACGTTGCGTCGCGTCGGCAACCGACGTGCAGACAAGGCTCGTGAATATTTAACGGACGCCGCGCGGAAAGGCGGGCGAACGAGGTGGTTGGGGAAGAAATAGGTGTAATGGAGTACGGGGTCGAAGAATGTAACAAAAGAGAGTGGAAAGGAGGTGGAGTAGGAGAAGAAGGAAGTGAAGGAGAAATAAAACCCGCCAGCAATTTGGTAGCGAAGGCGGTGCGAGTGAGAAGTGAAGGAGGATTAGAGAAGCTATAGGAGGGTGGGCGGAAAGAATCCTCAAAGGAAACCCGAGATGAAACAAGTGGAGGAGAGTGGGGTAAAGAATCTTCAAAGAAAACACGAGATGAAACAAGTGGACGAGAATGGGGTAAAGAATCCTCAAAGAAAACTAGAGATAAAACAAGTGGAGGAGAATGGGGTAAAGAATCTTCAAACAAAACCCGAGAGGAAACAAGTGGATGAGAGTGGGGTAAAGAATCTTCAAAGAAAACACGAGAGGAAACAAGTGGACGAGAATGGGGTAAAGAATCCTCAAAGAAAACTAGAGATAAAACAAGTGGAGGAGAATGGGGTAAAGAATCTTCAAACAAAACCCGAGAGGAAACAAGTGGATGAGAGTGGGGTAAAGAATCTTCAAAGAAAACATGAGATGAAACAAGTGGACGAGAATGGGGTAAAGAATCCTCAAGGAAAACTAGAGATAAAACAAGTGGAGGAGAATGGGGTAAAGAATCTTCAAACAAAACCCGAGAGGAAACAAGTGAATGAGAGTGGGGTAAAGAATCTTCAAAGAAAACCCGAGATGAAACAATCGAAGGAGAGTGGCGTAAAGAATCCTCAAAGAAAACTAGTGATAAAACAAGTGGAGGAGAATGGGGTAAAGAATCCTCAAAGAAAACTAGAGATAAAACAAGTGGAGGAGAATGGGGTAAAGAATCCTCAAAGAAAACTAGAGACGAAACAAGCGAAGGAGAGTGGGTAAAGAATCTTCAAAGAAAACCCGAGATGAAACAAGTGGAAGAGAATAGGGTAAAGAATATTCAAAGAAAACCCGAGATAAAACAAGTGGAGGAGAATGAGGCAAAGAATTCTCAAGTAAAACCCGAGAGGAGAGGAGGGCAATTGGATCGCGAATGCAAAGGAGAATAAAGGGAGGAGGGGAAGAAAACGAAGTGCGGAGGAGCAGGAGGGGAGCCGGCGCGGGCCGCAACGGGAAGAACGCTGACCGATGTGGTTGAGTGGCGGTAGAGAGCGGCGCGTGGAGCAGCGAGGGAAGGGCCCCGAGCAAGCCGGAGCGCCGAGGGTTTCCGCTCCGCTGGCTCTCCTCGCCGCCGTCCGCCCCGAACGAACGACCTGGATCAACCCTCTGCTGTTATTCCGCTTTCGATCGCCGCCCTGGCGCTGGATATTCTCGCGGTGATCGTTCGCCGTATGAAACGCGCTGTTGGTTTCAAATAATAAACTGGGAAACGTGCAAATGTATTCACAAGCGATAATATAAATGAGAAGTAAAACTACACGAATAGAAATATAGATGTAATTACAAAACATGCAATCCCTCTTATATACTATAAATTTTCTATATAAATTACAGTATTATCAATTTTCTCTGACACAAGATAATTGGAATCATGAAAATACTATGCAATTTGTTCATTTTCATTGTTTTAAAAATGAAAATAACATCCTATTTCAATCTATCTCTAAACGCATCTCATAACCCGCGTTTAGAAGTGGTTATAACCTCCAAAAATGCAACAAAAAGTCGAAAAATCTAGTTTTGTATATTGTTTAATAAACAACTAGTGGTCCTTAAGACATATGAAAACTTACTTTTTCAAGGGTCCATATGTATAGTTCCCTACTTATGGATGATGGTAACGTGAGCAACGTAACGTGCTGCAACTTGTATATACTGTTTTCCTTGTATCAAAATCGGTGAACTTTCAACTGTTTCCTCTTTAATCTGTCTCGTATATCTCCAAACAGCAGCATATTTACGGGTTTTATACAGATGCCCAGAGAAAAGTACTTGTTTGCAGCCAATATATTTATGTATGCAGCTGGCAGGCAGGGAGTGAAAATGGTACATACATGTATTGTTTTCTGCAGCGTCGTGGACTTTTATTACGTAATTCCACACTCAATCCACTTAGTACATCAGAAATCAGTTTACTTTAATATTTTCTTGCTTTCTTCAGACATGTTCATTCCCATTATGCTCACGTTGTTGAGGATTCTAATCTTTTTCTCATGGAATCTTACAAAGGCAATAATGGTTGAAATCATCAGTCTTTTCTTAAATGTATAGTTATAAAAACTATGGAAAAATTAAATACAAAAAATATTTACTCATCTATATCGAATAACAATATTACTAACGACTCTAAAATCCGAAAGTAAATAGATGGCAATTATTGAAGTAAAAAAGTATGTTTCAGTTCTTATCCGCAAAACTCTTTGTTTTTCCAAGCTCTCTTTGCAAGTGCTGATTATTAGTGTGTAAACTTGTAGAATACAATGAATATGATGTAAAAATAATTATTAATTTGAGTGCAATACATGAAAGATGAAAATATCTGCATTAATAAGTGGAAACACAAATGAAAAACAAATCTAAAGCATACCTTTAAAGATATTTAGCGTAACATACACGTTTTTTATCATGACAAAACTTTTCCACATTGTATAATCAGAAAATATCGAGGAGGAAACGAATGTCAACGAATCATATTTACACATACTTATCAGGAAATTTCAAAACGTTATTCCCGCGGAAAACGCGTCTAACAAAATATATATTCATCCAAGCGGGTAATGAAGAGTTTGATTGATGCACATAAAAACATATTGCGCACTCCGTTTTAAAAATCATGGCGTTAGTCACAATGAAATTTACCTCGTGCGATATTTCTCCCTGCGATTTCTACTCCTCTGCGTGCAATTTGTCGGCTCCAGTTCGGCTTTTGCTACTCCCTCTCTCACCCCTCCCTCTCACTCCCGAGAGACCTTCACAGCGCCACGGTTGCTTCGGACGCTCGATAGTGGCTTGTTAAACTTCCCCTCGTTACCCAGACATTCCACCTTTTATGGTGAAAGTTTCGTATCTTACCGAGACCCATATTTCAGAAATATAATGTTTACATTCGGGAAATGTTTTCTTCTGTGCCTCAGCTTTATTTCTTTTTAATTTTCATTTCAACAACAAACCGACTTCCTTTTACGAGGCGGACCTGCCGTTGTAATTTCTCTTTTACTTTCGCTTTCCGCCACGTGCCAGGCCTACACTGTTTCCGCTCGATATGTACAAGTTCTGTATTAGCTCCTTGGCTAAATCACTGCATGGTCGATGGTAGGGCAATGAACTCATGAAGTGGTAAAGCGATAATACAAACGATTATCATTGCATTCTTCATGCTTTGTCGTTGGTCTTTTTCTGCAGTTGTTTGGTGCAAACTTCAGTAACAAAATTAACTAGTGTAAACTAAGGTAAACACATACACTGTTTGAACAGAAAAATCTCCGAAGCGAATCAAAAGATATGTTGACAGAAAATTCTCTTAACTTCAGTATCTTATTTTTAGACAATTTCCTGCCTAAAACGCAATTGTTTATAATTTTAGTGTCAAAATTATCACTTTCATGGCATAAAAGTCAACTAATAAAAAATTATATTCACTCTAAACATGAATTATGATCAAATATAAGCATTGAAATAGGTATTTATCGTTTGTATAGTTTTATCGCAGCGTCACGTAACAGGATATTCCAATTCGATTAAATTTCTTGACCTACGAGGCAATAATTATTAACATGAATTAGAAGTATCAACTAGACGCAATTTTAGAATATAAAAAAATATTAAATATTCGAGAAATAATAATTTAAAAATGAATTCATTAAATAATACTGACCACGGTCTCCATGTTCATAATGCTTAAACCTGGCTTTTGTCAAAATGTTTAGGTTATGAACATAGTAAATTTTTCTCTTAAATTTTTCTCCCAAACACAGTCATTCAGTAAATATACCCGACAAATAAATTGGCATAATTACGTTTAAACTCACAACTAAACTAGACAAACAGATCAAAGTTGTTGTATCAGAAGTAGTAGCAACGGGTCTTTGTAACTGATAAATAGAAAGCTGGTGAGATAGGAAGTATTTGGTAACAACACCAACCAGTAATGTTAGAGGAAGATGAGCATATACTACCCACAAAATAGTGAGCAATTGTACTTTATATGGCAATGAACACAACATTAGATCTGGCACCGAGTTTATATGAGAAGAGGAACAAGAGACACCGTACAGACAGATATGAAAAGATCGCATAAAATACTACTAAAACATTATACATAGTGGAAGGCACACATAGGAAAGAAAAGCAGCTGTGAATATCTATCCATGCAGCAAGTTTTCGAGTAGATGCTGTTGATTACGAGCGAAAACTAATGGTCAGCGTTTAGTCTGCGGCTGTGACATCCCCTCGCTCCCATGTCGAGGGATTTGTCCTGGCGGCTGGGACAGGACTTTGTACGGCTCTTAAAAGCCTTTTTGTAGACCGACAACGGATGGGCGAATGCAGGGGTGCCACCGTGCGAAGCTGAAATGGCACTGGAGACACTGAATCTGACAATTTGGTGAGGAGGCAGCGTTCGGGCAAAAGAGTGGAGGAGTCAGAATGGGAATTGGTGTAATGGTAAGAAAATTATTAACAATGGCAACGGTTTTAATACGTGTTCAACTACGCTAGTTTATGCGGAGTGAAAAAATGATAGAGCAAATGAAATACGCAATGGTAAAACTAGAAGAAAAGAGGACTAAAAGTAAAGAAGCTCGAATGGAAGCAATATTGTAGAATGGCAACAACATTGGATGTGACATGTAAAATATTATAGGCGAAACAAAGATTTAGGGGTCGCATCATCAGCTTCACCTACGTACAGCCTAAATGGATTCTTCTAATAAAGAAGGAATCGCGATTGCCTCTTGATTATCTCGTGTTTTCGGGCGCGTCAACTGTTATGGTCATTAGTCCCGTTAGTGTAGTAAATGTTTTTTTCGCGGGAGGTGGCGATGCTCTCTCAGTCTAATTCAGTGAAAAATTACTGATTGACAGTGACTATTCACTGATGGTGTCAGTTATCATCCTACCACTGGCAATCAGCGAATTAAACTGAACAAATCAGTAAAAATCAGGTCCACTTTTTGAATCAGTGAAACTTCATTTGTTTGAATCAGTGAAATCTGTGAAGACAGCAGCACGTGAACGACTGAACGATCAGTGAGCGATGGTGGTGCGGCACTTTTACCGCTGACGACCAGTGAAATGCTGGCGGTCATTATGAAACGGTTCGCCTATTCGCTGATTGTCAGCGAAACTACACATTTCGACTAAAGATATCAGTGACTTCGGCTCTCACTGATCAAATCAGCGACAATTTCACTGATTCAGATTCAGAGAGTGCTCTTCCCCGCTGGCGAGAGATCAGACACCGACCTGCAGGACAAATTACGGGTTTCGCTCTATAGAAATATCAGCTAGTGGGTCACGACCCCAGCTGAGACAAGGTCTCAGCTCCCGACATGTATGGCAGTGCAGTGCTTGTGTGTGTGTGTGTGTGTGTGTGTGTGTGTGTGTGTGTGTGTGTGAGAGAGAGAGAGAGAGAGAGAGAGAGAGTGGGTGTAAGGTGGGAGGAAGGGCCGTGAATGAGGAAGAAAAGATTGCGCGCTACCCGCGGTTCGTTTGTTTGGATGAACCGCCATTCGCCACATATTTTAGGAGAAATCACTGAAAACTACAGATCAGAGCAGCTGGGAGGTAGAATTCGCTTCCAGAAAGCGGCAAATCTCCACTTAATTATCTAGCTAGCGTCGAAAATCCTGCCACCGTCGGGATTCAAACCCTTACACCACTCATTCAGAGTCACTGGAAGAACGAAGGACGAAGAGACGGTTAGGTATCATGGTGGTCGCACTTGGAGTATCTTTTCGTATCCGAGGAAGACAAAGTATACATAGACAGCGTAGACGTAAAGACAGACAGCATAGACGTAAGACATAGCGTAAACGTAAAGCAGGAATACGTACCTAAGAATAATATTCCCTCACATCATTACCACACATCACATACATTTTGACCATCACGAATACTGTAACCAGACGTGAAGGTCCGTTGGGGGATCTTTTCTTGAAATTCCCCCCAACCGACCTTCACGTCTGGTTACAATACGACTACTGTTTAAGAGAATAATAAAATATGAACTATGAAAAATCGGTCGATATAGAAGATTAAAATCGAAATTAAAATGTAACAGCCAATTAATTTGAATTCAATCCATTTTAATAATGCATCACGAGAGCGCAAATGGAAATCGATTTCAGATATGGAGAGCGGGAAGGCCAGTACTCCGGGAAGAAAGGCACTTAGATGGAGCTCATCTCCCTGCCTCTCGGCAAGAAAATTAGTTCCTTTTCCACCAAAGCTTTTAAATTGGAAATGGAAATGCTGCAAAAGACGGCGGTCATGATGTCATTATTATAAATATTTTGTTCTTGCCAAAGGAGTCCATTATTAACTTGACGGCTCAGAATATAATTTCTGTATTTCCTTCGGATAAATTATTGCAAGTATAGAAAAAGCAAGCAAAAAAACCCTGCGTTAGTAAGTTTAAAACGACATACTTCGTTCAGTATTTAGTCTCAGATAGTTTTTCAAGCTACCTTTATGACACAATGTAAACTTAAAATTTATCTTACTAGGGCCTGCAGTAGCGAAAATGCTTCTGAACAAAAAACACAGATTTTTTTAAACAACACGCATACTGCTCAAGACCAACAAACACAATACTCTCGTATAACACTACGAAGAATTTTATGTATGTTGGCAAAAAGTTTTCACAAACTGTTTTTGCCAACAGAAATGACGTAGAATTTTACACAAGGATAAAAGGAAAAGAGTGCTTCACACACCAATAATATAACTAGTGGCGCTAAAACAGCATGCACATTCTCGCCCGAGTTTTCAGGCACAATTACGTGAAAAGTACTCAAATTTTCGAAAAATTATAAATGACCTTATTTCAAAATCTTTACTTAAGGAACAGATTAAATTCAGGGAAAGAACCGCTATTTTTAATATTTCCGTTGTAAGAAGACTCCGAAAAACGCTTGACCTTTTGGAATTTTCGAAACTCGTTTTCAACGAACTTGAGAATTGAACTATTCTCTTCAACGTCCTTCATACTATCCAACAACAAAATTTAATCAACAACGAGGAAGACATTTTTTAAATTTGCAAAGTGTCCCAGGGATGTAAAGTACATGTCAAGTACCCCTTAAAATTAAAACATCAGCTACATTGATAAAGGAATATCAGTTTTGGAGACAATCGGCTGAACGGGTTAATCGCTAGCATTGTTCACAGACAGACGGTTGGACGGACAGACGGACGGAAAGACGGACAGACGGGCAGACGGACAGATAAACAGACGGACAGAAGGACAGACGGACAGAACGACAGAAGGACAGACGGACAGAAGGACGGGTCCTTTGATTTTTTCGGCAACAGGACCCACAAAACATGGATTCTTGCAACACCACGTAATAGATAATTTTTTGTCAATTTAGCAAATGGATTTATCCACTTTTTCGTTACCAGAACCCTGTAATAAATGTTTTTCTGCCAAAAATTTGCCAATTTTACGCGGAGCATTACATAACATTCTCTCTACTTCATACCGAGAAAGTAATTCTCTCTAGCGAGAAAGTAAAGAGATTATGTTCCAAAACGCAACCCGTGAATTGCATATATTCAATGACAGGTGGCCTCTACCTCGGAGCCTTGCTGTCACAAGACATTAGCTGTGTCGTAAACACTGACACACTCTCTTTTAAAAATACAATAGTTAAACGGTACGAGAATAGGCGGAACAGAGCAATCACATACATGCATTTTTCAGAAACAACCGAAACTCTTTCACAATTTTGGGATTTCCTTAAGTTCCTGGGAATATAAGAAAACTGTCAACATCACTCACAACTCCGTCAGTTGCATAGCTTGTTTTTAATATCTGCACTTTTTGGAAATTAGTAAAATATATTAATTTTCTTCTAAACCTTCATATGAGTTCACATTAACGCACAGTTTTAAAACGAATAAAATCAAATCTGATCACAATGTCATATAAATATTTTCATATTGCGACCTCCGCCTGGTGCGTGCAATCACTCACACTTCTTCTCGATGCAAAACTGTACACGGACCCGGCTGGGCGAAGTACTGTACGGCGATGGGGCTGCTCATACCATACAACGGTTTGCTACGGAGAAGGATGAAGCATTCCCCCACAGTGACTTATGGTCCAGATTTGTACTTTACCACAAAGAAAATTGTACAAACTTAAAAGTGGTGATTTCAGGGAAATAATGATGGATGATGAAGGTTTGTACAAAAATGCATAGACAAGATTTAAAAATCAACATACACGGTATAATTTGAAATCACAAAGACACAGTATGTGAAAGAACAAGAAAAGAAAAAGAGAAAAACAGAAACATTCAAAATAATGCACTGGTTTGAATAAAAGAAAAAATACTTAAGCACAATGAAATTATTGAAATATCCTTATCCTTTTCAAAATAACACAGACACTAATATACAGGTACACTTTAAAACATGTATATTTCCCTAAGGATCCTTCCTAAGGTTACCAATACTAGCTACAAGATTTCTTCTACAAGATTTCTTATATAAGATTTCTTTCTTAACTCGTGGAGCATTTAATAAACTAGCACTAATTTCTCTCTTTTCTCAAATAGGAAATGATACAATTGTATTGCTCCTTAAATTAGATTTGGCTTAGTTCACCAACTCTTGCTTTCAGAATGGGTTAAAATGTGAAAAGAGGTAATTTATCAATGGTAATTTTACACTTTTTAGTTCACACTCAATTTACTCTGACATATAATAACCCTTTTATTTCAGTAAATGAAATATTACAGAAAATTTGCTTTGATTAGAATGTACAAAATTATAGCGTTTAACACGCTATTTTCATTAATAAAAATGTTGAATTTTTCTTACCGAAATGTATAGATTTTCTTCCTCAAATTCGCCGTTAACCTTCAGTGAATATGTTTCTCCCTCCCCTTCTGAGTTATAAATACTACGCGGCGCGTGCGACCTTGGCGAAGTGGCGGGCACTGTAACGGAATTATATTGTCTCTCTGGCGATCCCAAAAGAAATATTTTGAGTGAGTCGCCTGCAGAGCAACCAAAACACGTGGTAGATGATTCTGAGATTTTTTTTATATTTAGCGAGCACTTGCGCCTAATAAATACCTCCACTTTTCACGGAATATAAAGAAAACATAGCCCTTACTTGTGCATGGAGAGGGGCGAATGGCTTTGGCTGCGAATACTCCTTTGGAGAACTCTCGTTTTCACGGACCGCTCCTCTTCTCGAATGACAGCTTTCAGGCATCGTCCTTACCAATCTCGCATTGTGGTGTAGTTCAGCTTTAGCTATCACTAATGAAATGCAATTCCGGGATCCAGTCGTGTCCGTGGAAATGATCTCCGGGCCACGTGTGGTTACAGAAACGTATGAGGTTCGGTACTCCGGTCACAATCAGCTTCAGTAGAATTAAATTTTATACCATTTCCGTCCCCATGTGATGCGGTAGTTGGGAGTATGGTATACCAAATATATAATTATTTATAAAGTACAAGTAAAGAATAAGAAAAAAGGCTGTGGAAGAGAAAACGTAGTATCAACGTAACGCTTCTACACATGTTAACATCTTTCACATGCAAAACTTGAAAATTTCTTGTAATAATTTCATGAATAATTAATCACCATGAAAAGCATTACAAATAGAATAGTTACCTCGTGTTAAGAGCCTTTCTGAAGCGATTTTTAAACAGATTGGAACAGATGTCCGTTCTTATGTCTTCACTCTTGACGAAACGTTCTGTTCAACCAGCTGCTTCTCGTCAAAATGGGCGATCTATTATTCGAAATCGGTGAGGTGGTGAGTGCAAGTCGATTCGATGTAACGATTCTACTACGCTAGTCATTTAGATACGTTGTTCAATGTTGCCAGTGTCAAACACTGCATAAGTCAATAGTCATCTATTTTGGGGTGAAGGGCGAAGTATTTCTCGTATAAGAAGACGTGATAGGTCACAATTTAGAATTTCAAAATTTATTGTATATGCAATTTTATTCAGAAATATATTCTACCAATTTTACTACGTCTGTTCACCTTCGTCAATTTTCTAATACATTTTTACATTTACATATTACTTTTGTGTGAAGCCAAAAATTTGTTTTTCTATTCCCGTTGTATAATGCTGTCAATTGATGCTATCAGTTGCATAATGATACTCATTTTGATACAGTTTTCATTACGGTACAGGTTCTTGGCCAATCACAGAAAGTTTACAAATCAAATATTGACACTCATCATTGAGAATCGTTCTCTAGTAAATGTTTCGTTCAATTGTGTACATTAAAATTCCATTTGATATATTTTGCTTGCCAGTTTTAATTTCTTTCATTTTTAGCCACGTTTCGAGGAATATTGTTTAAAATAAATTGGATCGTAATTTTGACCCTATTTGACTAGCGCAGTACTCTCTCCCAGGCGGAAGGGTGACCAGAGCCATCTGAGCTTGCGAAGGTTCGGTTAGGGAGCGTCCGCTAGGTGGCCTTGGGTGAATCCATTATGTCAGTGGCCACGAAACGATTCAATGTAAAAGTTTGACTTATAAACGTCGTAGAAAAATTATCGTATGAAACTTGATGTTATGGCTAAAAATACACTCCTGTGAACTTTACGATACTTGCTCGTTCCTCGCTCGTATCGTAATATCACACTTCTGTATTAATACCCATCATTACATCATCGTTTCTTAATGTACTATTTTTCAAATTTTGTACGTGAAAATAGTCAATAACTGTATATTTAATATACAGATATTTTCTTCTCTAATTCATAAATAAGCCCCTAAATACTCTTGTAATAAACAAGACCTCCAGCATTCTACTATTACATTTCATTTAATACCTTTTTTATACTTAAGGATGCTTGCGTTTGATTGCTCCAAGAATTTTTTGTTGAAACACAAGTATAAGTATCGTTCATCAGTCATTCCTAGAGAACATTTTCTTTAAAAAGAAAAAAATTACCTTTAACGTTCTAAAAGGTAAATAAAAAAAATTAATGAATCTAAAGGAAATGTTATTTGTTCCATGAAGGCGTCAGAACGGAGGAAAATAAAAGGCCGGATCGTACCTACTGCGTAAGAGCCGCACGGAGAAAAGAACCCACGAGTCCATCCGGCTGCAGAAAGCAGTTCCTTTCACTTACGCCCCCGCCAAGGAAACCTTAAATGGAGCTGCGCCGCGACAGGCGAAGAGGGAATGGAAAAGGCGTGAGAAATTGAAAGCACATTTTCGACTTTAACAAAAGAGCAGCCCATTTTTGACACCGTTTCAAGTGCAATGAAGTGTCACCCCCGCAAAAAAATGTGCTACCTCAGAGAATTCTTTTTATATCGAAAAGTGTCGCGGGCTTTCGAGGACGACAATGCGAGCCTGTTGCAGGCCGTGCCCGGGTTATCTGGCGGTAAGTGGGCCTGAATTACACCTGAGAGCGATTCTTCTCCTCCAGCGCGCTTCAAACAGCCGAGTACCGCCGCGCGCCGCTGCAAGCAACAGCGCTGAATGGGGCAGGCGAGGCAGATACTCTTTTGTGCGCGTTGATTCGATGTTCACCGATGTAAACAATTCGCGGGATATTCTGGCCAACCAAAATGAAATTACGGGCGCCGACACAAACAATGCACTGCAGCGTTGCGAAATCTGTGAAATGTTTTTCGAGAAACACATTCCGAACAAATGAGTTTGGTTAGTAGTTAAAAATACAAAGAAACCATTTTTCTTTTATATGTTAATTTTCATTAAAAATATAATTATAATAAAACATAATAAAAGTGATATTAATACGTTTTTGTACATCAATATATATTTTATAAAAAATTAACACGCATGTACATGTATGAAAGAAATATATAAGAAACATTTTTGGACTTGCGCAGTACACATCATCTATTGCACGTAAATGATGTATTATCTATTCTTAATACCTCAAGGTTAAAGATATAGCATTTCACAGGCGTAAGGTTTCTGTGACCATTTCTGAACGAATGACACCATTATAAATTTTAGATTATCAACAATATTATTGTCGTATTCTTTAATCTAGTATTTAAAGAAAATATTTGTCAGGGAAAGGACACATTCATTTCCATGCTTATCCCGGTGAAACTATTTACTACAATCTTATAGAAGCCATGTCGCACACATTCATGTCATATGCTTCACGCACGAAGTAACATCCAGGTAGCTAGAGCACAAATACTACCGTAGGATCTGGCTTTGCGATTTATAATTCCGCCTTGATTAAACCGGGCCTGCTGAATAAAGAGCCGGGCTAATTACACACCTTTATTTGCTTGATGCCGAGCCCCAGGACGGAACTGGCTGCAACACAAGAACTCAAAACAAATAGCGCGTTGGGCTCGCGCGCACCAGAGGTGCTTATGTATTTACTTCCACCGCCCTCTCTTGGTCCCCGGTTCTCCCTTCGTCTTTCTCTTTGCACGTTTCTCTCATCGTCCTTCATTTATGTTTCGTCCTAGCCCTGAATAAGGCACATTCTTCTTACATTCTTTACTTTCTGCTTCCTACTCTGCTCTAGCCCCACATCGACACGATTTATACGCCCGAAAAAACAATTCTGCTTAGTCCCTTCAGACATGAACACCATAAGTCTTGTCATTCACAAACTCAAAGAGATAAACATTGAAAACATATTTCTGAACAAAAGTTATACATTTCTTCGATGTGACAGGTTTTGGATTTTTATCAAATTATGCGAGACTAATTGCAACACTTATCTTAGCGCACGGCATACACTGTTATTTCGTTTACACACTAGATCCACAAATGTAGTATAAACAGTCCAGAAGTGTGTTTATCACAAACACTATCGAACTCTACCCTTCAGTTATTTAGAAAATGTCATATTGGGAACTCAAAATGTGTGCCAATTGCACGTAATAGCCGATGGTTGAATTCTTGGAAACCGCGAGACGGTATCCCCTAAAATCACGTAGGTAGAAACAAAAATGTAAATTATTACGACCTCGTCACGACACAAAGAAAGAAAAGCAGGGCAGAGGGGATGGGCAGAGGGGTATTGGCAAACACGCCACGTCGGTCGATGCGGCCAGCGCAGCCTAATGAAGATGGAGGTTCTTGGGGCACGAACTGAGACGAGATGCAGAGTCGCGCACGAGGAAAAGCAATAGATTTCTCTTCTTAAGAAAAAGAGAAATTCTCTGGCGCTAGACTCAACGTAGAGGTGTGTAAAACAATATATTCTACAGGGCATGTGTGTCCTGCAGAATATATCCTGTTTGACTGATTGATTAATTGCAGATTCCGGGCAAATCAATTGCTTGAGTCATTGGCTCCTTAAGAGTAGTGTATGCTTTTGACAGAGAGGTCAGTTTTCTTTCCTAGCTGGAGGGCGAGATCCGGCGCCTACATATCGACTTGCGGGGTTTTTCCCAACCAGGGATCTCCCACCAGCGTGGCACCGCCCCAGGCGCGACAAGACCAAAGCTCACGTCTGGTATCCGCATGGGTGGTAGTGTAGTGCGTGTAAGAGTTTGTGTAAGTAAGGGATGAGGAAAGAACAAGAGGAAGAGAGATTGCATGAGGTCCGTGGTTTGCTTTTTTAGGGTATTGCTCCAGTATTCGCCTGGTATTGATCGCAGAAAATACTGAAAACAAACGATCAGATTAGCGGCTGCTAGAATTTTCCTCCAGAACTCGACCATCGTATCTAGCTAGAGTCGAAAATCATGCCACCGTCGGGACTCGAACCTTAGAACCTCTCGGTCAGAGGCACTGCATTTATCATTAGCTGATATCCTGAGACACCTAAGACTGTGCGAAACTTGCTGGAGGGTAGACTCAACACAGAGGTGTGTAAAATAACAATATGTTGTGCACGTTTTGCGTTTGTACGACTTGTCTTTTGCTTCGGCTTTTCTTATTTTTATTAGAATATTTCATTGTAACCAAGGAAAAAATTTTATTAACAATTGTTCAATTCAAGTGTTTAGGAAAACTATTTGAATCTTAAAGGATATTTTAATTTCTATTTTATTCCTTTTACGTAGTTTCCATCTTCCTACAGTCCTCTGTTAATCTGCACCTACCTACTACGTCATCCCAAATGCGTTCCTTTAATTTTGTTTCGTGTGCTAGGTTGGCTGATGACATTCCTCTCCCGACTTGGCTGTCTGAGAAAGCCCTCCGGCATATCTCAGCCTGTTTCCTGTTTTGGTAAATGATGAAATACCCCACAGGCCCATCCCAACTCTTGCCAATAGAGAAATGAGATGGATAGGGCTGAATGAATGAATGAGAAGGGATGAATTTTGAGACCCGCACCCATTATCTTCCTTTCGAGCGGTATTCCTGATACCTTTTTACACTTTTTTTTTACATTTTTAGGGTAGGAGATAAAGTTAATGTGAATGTGATACACCAGGTGTCAGGTTTTTATGAAATGAACACGTGTTAAATCATCTATGACTTACGTGGGATTCTAATTAAGGAATAATGGGATACTAGGCTTTATTAGGAGTAATTTGCAATTGAACTTCTTGTCCTTAACATCTGCGGAACGAGGCTGGTGATTATTAAATTTCATACTTAAAAACGAGTCCAAACACAATTTTTGCCAGCTCAACAAAATTATTGCAACAAGAGATTTACGGTCCAATTTTCCCAATTCCTTGCTTTACTACGTACGTACATACTCAGGAGAATATATAATAATGCAGCTAATCGAAGATTTTCCAACAGAAAAACGCGTTGTGGGACCCTACAACCAAGAAAGTGGAAAAATATCGTTCCTATATGCAGGTAATCACTTCCTTTCTAGCGCTGTGTAGTAAAAATCGCGTTTTGTGAGACTTTGATATCAAACAATTGGTCGGTGGAAAAGCATTTGCATTACCATTTGTCTCTGTCAGTCGTCAGTCGTCAACGCTAGTGCATAAACCGTTCGGATAATTTTCTCCAAAACTGATATTTCCTGATCCTGAATCTGGATGAACTAGGTCCTTCGAGTTTGAAATGGATATTTTGATTTTGGGGATACTTTATATTTTCAAAATTTTTGCAATAACGGTTCCAATTATTCAATTAATTGTTTTCCTGTGATATCGCAAAAGTCCGCTAAATAGATAATGCGGATTTCATTTTCATTTAAATCTCTCTTTTCGAAAAAAGCAAAAGCTCAAAAGCATATGTCGCCTTCTTAGAACTAAAATAATGAAAATAGATTTTTTTTTCTTCTCTAAAAGGATACGTGAATGCTACACCGGCAAGTAGATACGTCTTATCTCAAAGATATATAATCAAATATCAGAAAACAAGATAACTGATTATTTAAAGTAAACAGCAATTTTGTTTCACTTTTAATTAGTTGATATACCATTAAAATCATATAAATACATTTATCGTGTGTTTTGGGAAGATAGGTTGTTGAATTTGAAACACGTATTTTTGCATATTCTTTCATTCTCTGATCACGGAAACACACTTCGTTTAAAAATCAGTCACTATTTTCAATTAATTTTCATTGTTTCTTTGCTTGTACTCTAGTTTATACTTTTATCAGAGTCCATATTCAAGCCAGTTTTCATGTTGGAGTGTAAAATAAAGAGATTTCTATTTTGGGGGGGGGGTAGGGGAAATGTAATTACATACATATATACAGTCACGTATACAGGGTATTTCGTTACCTCAACTTACCTCTAATTTCGTTTACGGCCAGGTGAACAATAACACATGCAGCAGACGAACCTTAACCTCAAAGGAGAATTCACAAGCTTTCACACTCGCCAACTTTTATTCGCGCTAACTCCAAATTAAAAACACAAGACGTTATGTGCCGTATTAAATCTCATCCTTTATAGGGTCAAAGTGTGATCAAACACAAATATTTAAATACGGTCATGTGCGAATAGTTGAAATTATGAGTAGATTTAGAGAAATTTTTTATTGCGCATTATAAGGCAATTTTTAAGCAATTATTTTTCAAGAACTTCTCCAGTTTTTTTCTTTAGTTTTCTTTCCTCGGACAGATCAAATGATGCCTAAATAAGTCTAATTTTTATTGAGCTCTCTGAATTTTCGAAAATTTCAAAAGTTGTAAATGATGCGATAAAATATGTAATGTTGTAGCACCATTAGTTAATACATAAGTGTCAGGTATTTCTATTAGACATATAATTGCTTTCATTTTAATATAGAATATATTTTTATAGAAGAATTTTCAAACATGTCAAACAAGGGGAAATAACTTGTTCTGTGATTTTTATATTTCCTTTGATAAATATTTAAATCTTGCAGATTGTATAATAACAGATTGATTCAAAATCGTAAACTTCAAATTAAAAATAAACCTATGAAACATGAATAATAAAGTTTAACGAAAGCAAAGAGGAATACAAAGATTTCTTTATTATAAATTACATTTTATGTTCAGAGAAATGGCGCCTTCTCATTTATGCTCTCAAAAATAATACAAATTTAAAAGCATCCCTTTTTATAGCATTTATTTTATTAGCATCCCAAATTTAAAAGCATCTCCCGAATCCTGCAATAAATGTGTAAAAATATGACTGGATTTTAAATCGAGACCTGAATTACCCTCTGCAGTAGAATACGATCATAGTTCTGAGCACGTTGTCTGAATCACGCCGTAGAATCACGATCCCAACCACGCACATAAGCTTATTCACCACAATCGCTGTACGACTCTTTACCTTCATTAGAGATTCTATTCTTGTAAATGTACTTGTACTTCAATGAACCATTAAACGTCGCGATTATCCTAGCTCCATATTTCACCTGTCGTAATTCTTCGTTTCCAGCGCCTGACGTTCTTATTGGTCGCAGCCACGGGACGTCTCCACCCGACCACGACATTTCATTTTCGTCGACCTTGCCTTTGTTGTTCTCGTCCCTTCTCCCGGCGACCCTCAACCCGAAAAACCAGCGGTATGACGGCGTGGCGTGCGTCCCTTCGCGTGACTGGGGGCTTCCGTCGCCCTTACGGCAGTCGGCGCCCTTGTTCCCTCCCTCCCACCCCCTTTCCTTCCCCTCCCCTCTCCAGTGCGCCCTCAGTCCCCCCCTCCCGCCTTCGGAGCTCCCGGAACGGTTTTCAATTTTTTCATTCCGCCGCCTTAGCTCGACCTTTGCATGTCTAGGACAAGTCAGGATTCAAGTTATTGATTCTTTAATAGATTATTAGTCCGCTTTAATAATTTGTTGTGGGTCGTCTCACATGTGGGAGGAAAATGTCACTTTCCTCGATTGCCTCTTTATCATGGGAGGATCTCCATTGCATTAGGCTGTTTCTAACAGGGTTTGGATCTCACGGTAACTGGTTACGAATACGTCATGCAATATACGAAATGAGAAGTAGTTCTATTCTGTATTCTCAAAAACGTCGATGGCGTTATGAAACCTTTACTGTACTATCATAACTTGTGAATGAGCAGTATTGATTTATTACTAACTGTAGAATAAAATGTTTTTAATCATGTAAATTGTTGCTGAGTTACATCACGAATATTCACTTGAATAGAACAAGAGAAAAACAACATAAATAATGGAAAGTATTTTGCTACATTGAATGAAACATACGTTTGACATCTAATTATTAATTATGATCATTTCCGCGAAACTATCTGGCAATCAAATTTCAGAGAAAACATATTTCTAGAGGCCGTTAATTCCAGAGAAACTGTATGTAATAACGTAATCAAAGCCGTGATGTAGATTAATGAGTGTAAATCTTACTACGAGTTATTTCATTTGTTTTTTGCCTTTCGAGTTGTGCTACATAGAACTTCGAGTTATGCTAAAATCACTGCTAAAAGTCTCACTGTTGTTTTACATTGTGATGGTGGATCAAAAATACCCCATAATAAATCATAAGTAAAACATGCCCGAGCATAAAGAACAAAATGACTTCACACTTAGATCATATTATTCTTTAACGCTAAAGTAGTAAACAATATATTTTAATACTAAAACTCATTTTTGCATTAAACGTTACACAATGTTATAGTTTGTCACTACAGTTCATTATTGATATTGCAGTTCAGTATAGATTTTGGCAGAAGCTCCCAAATGCGTAATTGAAACTGTTATCAATCTCAATTTGCATTCATAAAAAACTTTAGGTTTTCATGAACAATTGACGTGAGGCAATTCTTTTATATCGTCATTACGCATGACTTCCCGTATTAAAAAAACACAAAAATTTAGATTGCTTTATTTTCCATACAATTCTATTTCATTGTTCTCCTTCAATTAATTTCAACATTAATTGGGTGCTATATATTTTTATTCGGATGGCGAATCATTATTGTAATGAGGTTGTAACTCAAAACACAAAAAGAAGTAATGAAGTTAATTATTATGCCCACAAACGAAATACACGGCTTTGTTTTCTATTGTTCTTTCACGTAATTGATAACTCAATTTTTTGAGTCCCTTTAAAAATTCTGTACGACTTTTGAGCAATGTTCCAACGTTCGCGATTTGGGGGGGGGGCGAGTTCGCTTCTTCACAAAAACATCGCATCTTTCACTTCCTTTAAAACAATCCCTCTCGCGACGGGTCTTCAAAACAAGGTTCGGAGACGAAGAGAGTGGTTGTGGGAGGAGGAGAAGCCTTCTAAAAGAGAGGAAACTGGTGGCGGCGCTATCGGTCGGCAAGCGAAATGACACTGTGTTCGTGATCGTGGGAATGACGGTGCCCGAGGAATATGAATATGATGGCGATGAAGGTGATGTTAGGAGTAATAGCGTTTGTTCTGGTAGTGATGAAGGCAGACATTGGTAAAAAAAAACCGATGTAGGTAAAAATACTCTTTTGCAAACCGGACAATGCCTGACTGGCACTATCTACCTGCTGCAGCACTAGCGACTTTTCTCCTTTGTGCGCGTTGCTTTCGGAATCGTCTAGGGAACTGCGTGTGATGTTAAATATTTGTGTGTGTTTGGCTCTTGAATTTGGAACATACCTTCATTACCTATTGGAGGTAACAACTATATAGATAAACAATTCACTGCATGTAAATTTTGTATTTGTTTATTATCACAACAGTTTCGAGGGCATTCTTTTTCTCATCGTCAGAATAGAAAAAATAACTGAAGATAACTATGAGCAATTAGCTTAACTAATGAAATTAATAATACTGTTATAAGTACAAGAATACATTTCAAAACCAAATAGGATGTAGACAAGAAACAAAATAAAGATTACTCAATATAAGTCATCACTTTTTTAAGACAGTCTTATATTTATTATGATAAAAGGTTAATAAAAAGCCATATTTCTAAAATTGGAAATTTATTTATCTCAACGTTTCGAGGAGCACTTTTCCACTTCTTCAGGATTTAGACTAAATACAAAAACACTTTATGTTTATTTACAATGAAGATATAATACAAATTTAATATTTGTGTACCAGGAACAAATGGATGTATTCCATTTGGAGATATAATACAAATTTAATCTTTGTGTACCAGGAACAAACGGATGTATTATATCGTAATTGTAAATAAACATAAAGTGTTTTTGAATTTAGTCTAACTCCTGAAGAAGAGGATAAGTGCTCCTCGAAACGTTGAGATAAATAAATTTCCAATTTTAGGAATATGGCTTTTTACTAACCTTCTATCATTAGAAATATAAGGTTGTCTTAAAAAACTGGACAAAAAAGTAAAATTAAAATTTAGACAGAAGATAATTGAATAAGTCATCACTTCTATTGATTTGCCAATAGTAATGAAGATGGTGGTGTCATGATGCCAATGAGGCTGCATAACAGTGGAGGGGTGCAAACGTGCTAATGCCATTGTGTCAAATGTGCGAGAAATCCACGTATGGAAAATTAAAATCATGTAGAGGTAGAGATGGCGGTAATTAGGGCTGTGTAAATACGAGCGAGAAGGATTGAACAAATTCATAACACTGGCAGAGCAGTTATAAGAAGGTGGAAACGGTAAATAGGAACCAAAAAACAATTAGTTCATGTTGTATATGACCCTTGCACTATAGAAAGGTGGGGAGAATTTAAAGTGTCGGTGCACACAGCACTAGTCGGTTTTGTTTTCCAAAAATGTGAAGTGAGATATTACCAGACCTGTAGTGCCCTGACCTTTGTGCATGCACACTTCTTCTAGCTGGTTGAAAGGTCGGTGTTGTTAAAGGTGCTGACCTAGGCAGCGCGGGGAGGGGCGTTGACAGTGGCGGGTATGGACGGTGACGGGCGAGGACGGTGGCCGGGCGTGGACGTTGGCGGGCGAGGACAGGGGTTGGCGAGGACGGGGCGGGCGTGGACGGAGGCGAACGAGGACGGTGGCGGGGGAGGACGGTGGCGGGCGTGGACGGTGGAGGGCGAGGACGGGGGTTGGCAAGAACGGGGAGGGCGTGAACGAAGGCGCGCGTGAACGGTGGCTGGCGTGAACGGTGGCAGGCGTGGACGGTGGCGGGTGAGGACGGTGGCGGGCAAGGGCAGGGGTTGGCGAGGACAGGGGTTGGCGAGGGCGTGGAATGGGCCGGATGAGGAGGGGGTGGGCGAGGTCGGGGCCAGGCGAGGACGGTGGCGGGCGAGGACAGGGATTGGCGAGGACGGGGCGGGAGTGGAAGGGGCCGGGTGAGGACGGGGCGGGCGAGGTCGGGGCCGGGTGAGGACGAGGGCGGGCGAGGACGGAGGCGAACGAGCTGGGAGGGGGCGCAGGCGCCGGGGGAGGGGGAGGCGGAGGGCGTCGCAGCGCGGAAAACGACGCCATCCGAGAGCGCCGCTGCGTCGCAGCCGAAGGCGGCGGCGGCGGCGGCGCGGGGGCGGAAACTGCCCCTTCCATCATATTTAAGACGCGGGCTTAGCATCCGGACGGGCGACATTCGCCCTCGCCCGTCCTCCTGCGCCCTTCCCCTCCTCTCCCCTCCCACTGCCAGCGTCGGCGTCGGCGTCGGCGTCGCCGCGCTCCCTCGGGGGCCGCAACGGGAGTTCGGCAGCTACTTTACAAATAGACCAAGTTGTAAGCGATGTGAACGGGGCGGCCGGGTTATGTATGTCGGCTATGACCTCCGCTCCGAACGGGGCAACTTCCCTGCAATATAAAGGCTGTTAACAGAGGGCGCCTTGGCCAATGCCACGCCCTCCGCGCCCCGCCCACCGCCCACAGCACGCCGCCGCCGCCGCCGCCGCCGAGCCGGAGCTGCCCTCTGTATATCACGATCTCGGAAACTGCCCCCGCGAACCCGTGGGCCGGCCGGCGTGGACCCCGCCCACCCGCCCAGTCGCCCCGTCTCAAAGCGATGATTGATGTTGCGTTTACAACCAAAGTCGATACCCCACCGGTAGATTGGTAGCCGGCAGAGGCTGACTCTCGCGGAACCCTCAGACGAAAGAGGAAGTCAGAGAGCGAGATTGAGAAAGACAGAGAGATCGAGAGAGAAATGTAGCGGAAATGAAAAAAAGAAACAGAGAGATGTATGTGAGAGAAAAACTGAGAAAGAGAGGGGAAGATTGAAGGCAGAAAGAGAGAGGAGAGGCAGCCAGGACAGGTAAGTGGTAGAAGTTACGGAGAAAAGAGATTTTTCTCCCTTCTCACCTCCACGTCATGCCGAAAATACTTCAATTCCTCCGTTTCCATTTTTATTTTTTTTTTATTTTTCCCACGCAAGGTGGAAAGTTAGGCGGAATCTGTGAGGAGCTATCGCGGCCGACGGGACGTGCCTCGACTGGCGATGGCCCTCGCGTCCACCGCCGCTTGACGACGAGGGCGCATCGCGATACGGCAAACGGATCATTTTTCATTTGAGCGAAAGGACTGACGAATAGACGCACGCGCCGCGATGAAACTCCTAAATATTAAAAACCGGAGGAGCCCGGCAGCAAAAAAAGAAGAAAAAAAAAGAAGCAAACACCCAGTAAAGAATTCATCATGCGCTCCTTTAGAGCCCACGAAGATATTTTCTTTTAAACATCGCGATATTATTGCAGAAGCCGGGAACAACAAGATTACGAAGCGAAATGGACCGAAAACGTTCCGCCGCCGGTACGTCTTGATGCGATGGAAGAGTTCATTCGCTGAGGAGCCGCGTAAATATATTACGTCGAGGGGCAAACCGTAATGGCGGCCCCGCACACGCGCACGGCTCTTCTTTATTGCGGTCTTACGTCGTTCCACTTGAACGCGGCGCTCAAGGAGGGCTTCAAGGGGCGTTTCAAGGGCCGCGGCTTCCGGCCGGACGTTACGCTGCGGATGAGGCAAGCACAGTGGTTTTGATTTGGGAGATACCGCGCGACACAATTTGACTCCACACTTTTACGAATGTTGTCATGGTGAAGTACGGTCTCTCTTGATTTCTTGATTAGGTATCCCAAGTGAGCTCTCAAGTCAAATAAATAGAACTCAAATATTATGAAGCCAATATTTCATTCATATACGAAGCCTTCGTCAGGAATTCAGTGTATCTCAGAAGTTTTTACGCTACACTAACATCATCCGTAAATACATGGTAATATTAGTGATGAAATTTCACACACACGTACAATGTAATAAATATACTACAAAATTGTAACGTATTTATAACATTGTGCTTGAAAATTTTCTATAGAACTGAAAGGTTGGCTTCAAAATCTCATGTTTCATTTACCAAACCTTATCTGAAGAATCCATAAAAAATTGTCAATTTATAAGTTAATACGTCCAATTTTATTGGTTGCAAGGAATAAAGAAGGTCGGGAAAGATCAAGGAAATATCAAAAAGAAATGAAATAGGATAATAGGGAAGAGATGCTACAGGAAAAAGATAATGAGAAAGAGATTAAAACTTGAGCATGATAACGGAAGAAAATCTTGGACGAAACAAGAGAAGGAACCGAGAAAAAGAAAACACGAGGTTAATTAAGTGAAACGGAAAGAAACATGGTGAAGGGAAAAGCTAACAAGCGTTCGGTTTGTCTTTTTCGACGAGAGGATTGAAGCTCACTGAACTGATGCAGCCATGTGCACAGGTGGTCTCAGATTCGTGTCAAAAACAACTTACAGGAAATGTAGGGGTTCAAAAATGAAGACTTTTTCAGAGAAAATGTTGTGGAAAATCACTTGTAATTAAGTAAATTGTACATGTGACATTTTCCCCTGGTTGGAATGCAACAATCATGCACTGGTGTTCGATAAAGAGATCTCTCTAACACCTGAGCAAGTTGAGTTGCCTACCGATGACCTATGCGGAGCTTCTAAATACTTGTCACAGTTAGTTTCATTGGCAAAAAGTCATCTTCGACTCTCCTACGTGCCCTAGACGTTTGAAACATTTATTCTGAGGCACATTATGTGTGATAAGAAAATCCACCATAAAGTTAAAAAACCAGTATATATGGTGAAGGGACGTTCATGCTAACCGCACGAATCCCTTATCCCATGGCCGAGAGCCTGGGTCACCGTTGGTCGGGCAAGGAGCGCAGCGGGCTGTTAACCCAAAGGACAGGACAGGTTATTTTGTACTAACCTGTATCTAATGTTTCAAGTCCAATACTAAGTATCGTGTCTTTGATGTTTCAGATTCATTGATTCATTGTG
Organism: Acheta domesticus; assembly: GCA_031308135.1. Taxonomy (NCBI): domain Eukaryota; kingdom Metazoa; phylum Arthropoda; class Insecta; order Orthoptera; family Gryllidae; genus Acheta; species Acheta domesticus. Next base: position 7,829,924 of record JAHLJT010009436.1, on the reverse strand, counting down.
ATTTTGGGCGCGTCAACTATTGAGGTTGTTAGTCCCGCAAGTATAGTGCATGTTTTCATCGGGATGTGGCGGTGATCTTTCTGCTCTGGATAGCGAGATCCGGCGTCGACCTACCTTCGGCTAGCGGGGTTTCCCCAACCAGATATTTCCCACCAGAGGGGAACAGCCCCAGTCGGGACAAGCTCTAAGATCCAGACTAGTCTCCCGGCATTTGTGGAAGAATAGTGCATGTTATCGTGTGTATAAGGGAAGAGGATAGAACAAGGAAGAGGTAGGAAAGATCGCGCGCGGTCCGTTGTCAATTTGTTAAGTACTGCTCCGGCACTCGCCCGGTGTTAATCGGAAAAACAACGGAAACCACGTCAAATCAGAGCAGCCAACCGCTAGAATTCTCCTCCAGACAGCGACCGGATTCGACGTAGCTGACAAGCTAGTGTCGAAAATCCTGTCACCTTCGGGACTCGAACGTAGGACCTCCCGGACAATGGCACTGCAGTGACAGCTGATGCGCTGAGCCACCTCTCCTGCTCTTTGTTCCAGGGATCTTCCCCCTCCTCTGATCCACATATTTGGCTCGGTTGAACAATTCTCAGACACTCGATTCTTTGGACCTAAAATGTAGCCGTACTAATTTTTAACGAATTCCAAAGTAATAGCTCTATTAATTATATCTTGGTTTTCATGCTTCTAGGTATACACAATAATTATCGTTTTGTGTATATTACATAAAATGTCGATTGTATAATTATATCTGGAAATAAAAGCAAAACCTTTTCTTTCTATGGAGTTTTTTTCCCAATATTTGCTATTATTAACCCTGTGGCTTGAAACTGCAAAGTAAACAAAATTGTTTAAGACTCAATTGACGGTAATTAACGTCATTTGTTGATCAAAGGGCAAACCTTGATCAAAAGGGCGTTCTGTCAAATAAAGTAAAACGGTGGCAATATTTTCATGGAGGTTAATAGACGAGAATATGTGTTTGAAGTATTGAAAGGCCGCACTTCAAAGTTATATTAATGCATTAATTAATATAAATAAAATTAAAAGTAGATAATTGAAGTTTAAAAGTGATGAATTATTGTCAACAATAAAAAATTAAGACATGTTTGAATGCAAAATAATGTAAGTATTCGGCTTACGGCATGTCTACGAACTGGGTATTCTAAAATGAGACGATGTTTTCAAATGAAACAAATTAAACTAGAAAATAAAATGTTAAGTGTAGTTTAATTAAACTGAGGAAGTGGCGGTAATTGTGTTAATAATACTTCATATATAATCTAATATTTTAGTCTCATTTCACTTCTTCATTACATTATGATTGTAAAGTAGGTTTCTGTCATTTAAGGTTTAAGCTAAATGGTTTTTTTTCTCAATTTTTTCTGAAAAATGAATTCGTCCCAATGGCACAATCAAGTTCAAGTATCATTGGAATTCAGACATTACATTCAAATAGTATATTCAAATAATACAACATTAACTACTAATCTTGTATGAGTGGTTTAATGGATTTGTAGTTATAGGTATATCTATAACATTATTTCCCCCATACCTCGAAATAGTCTTTGGAACAGTTATTTCAAACGGAAATCTGTTTTCAACAGCATTATCACTGTAGATAGTTTAGTCTTATTAGTCATATTAGTCTTATAGAATATTAGTTTTAAAGAAAATGAAAATTATAATATTTTTTTCTGTGATAAACACACGATTAATAGAACATTTAAGAAAAAATTATATAACATCAATTCAAGATTTCAAAATATTAACTGAAAATAGGCAAAGCCTGAATTACCAAGAAAGTGAATATTCACAACCGCAGTCTCGCAGGATAAAAAGAACTCATGAAATCATCGGTTTCCTCTAGCCAGCAAAAGCATCGGGAGCGTTTGGATTTCCTCGTGCACTTTTCCTCATATACCGGCGTTTATTCTTCCACCGCCACCACCACCTCCGCCGCCACCACCGCCACCGTCACCACCACCGCCACCACCGTCGCCACCACAACTGCCGCCACCGTCGCCACCACCACTGCCGCCACCGTCGTCGCCGCCGCCACCCCCGCCACCGCGGAAGTGAGAAGACGGAAGCTGTGCGGCGTGTGGCTCCCATAAAGCATAATGAAACCTCCCGCTCGTTAAGTGAGCCCCGGGGCGACGGCGCGGGAGTCCATCGCCTTGTTCTTCCGCTGCGCATCGCGTCGCCCCCGCGCCACCTCGCGACCGCGCGCCCTTTGAACGACGACGAAGTCACCTCACTGGAGCCGGCCGCGCCACCGTCTCTACCCCGCCCCGCACCCGCCCCGCTCCGCCCTTTCGCACCACCCCGCCCCACCTCCGTCCCGTCCCGGCCCGCCCCGCCCCCGCCCCGCCCCGCCCCCGCCCCGCCCCGCCCCCGCCCCGCCCCGCCCCCGGGACGTCCCCGCCACGCAACCACCACGCCCCGCCACGCCCCGATCCATCACCGCCACGCCCCCGCCACGCCCCGCCACGCCACGCCACGCCACGCCATGCCCCAATCCGTCCCCGCCACGCCCCCGCCATGTTTCCGCCACGCCCCCTCACGTCCCCCGCCACGTCCCCCGCCACGTCCCCGCCACGTCCCTGCCAGGCCCTCGCCACGTCCCTGCCATGCCCCGTCACGCCCCGCCACGCCTCCGCCACGCCCCCGCCACGCCCCCGCCACGCCCCCGCCACGCCCCCGCCACGCCCCCGCCACGCCCCCGTCACGCCCCCTGCCCACCTACAACGCCTACGCCCCGCCCCCCGCCACGCCCTCTCCACGCTCCCCGCCCCGGCCCCCTGCCCCGCCACCGCCCCGCCCCCACCCATCCCCCTCCACCACTGGCTGGCCCCCGCACTCACGCATTCCCTGTACGCGCGGCGTAACAAGACCGTAAAATTGAAAAATTAGAGCGCATAAGGCTTCCACAAAGACAGCCAGTGTGTACCGCGATAATAGCGCGTAACATTTCAGCGTCGACAAAAACTTCCATTGGCGGGCGGCGGTGGGTCGGCGAGGAAGGGTACCTCTTAAAAAGGAATTCTCGATGACGATGGGCAGCAGAGAGGTGGCTGAGATAATGAGCGAAGACCGAGAGAAGGGACGGAATTGGCGGGATGGGGGGAAGGAGGCTTGAGGGGAGGGGAGCGTGAAAAGTAAAAGAGCGCGAGGGAAGGAAGGAGACGGCAAGTAAAAACAAACACTGGAAAAAACTTCCCCTGGAGAGCGGAGGGCCGCGATAGCGGGGGGGGGAGGAGAGGAAGGACGTTGCAGTTTCGCGACTTGTGAACTGTCATTAATCATTACATATTACGGAACGGCTCCTTTCGCGCGCCGCCCGCGTGATGTATGCCGCGCAGTTGGGCGCGTTCGCAGGCGCGACGCGGCCGCGCGGAGGGACGGGCGGGAGAAAGAAATGCCGGAGGGGGATAGCGTTGGCGAAGGACAGATGAGGATCGGAGCGGAGAAGATAATGCCGAAGGGAGATTAAGAGCGTCGTGTGATGTACGGGCGAGGAACGGATGGGAGAAGGGAATGCCGAAGGGAGATTAAGAGCGTTGGGTGGTGTTGTACGGGCGAGGAATGGACGGGAGAAGGGAATGCCGAAGGGAGATTAAGAGCGTTGGGTGGTGTTGTACGGGCGAGGAACGGATGGGAGAAGGGAATGCCGAAGGGAGATTAAGAGCGTTGGGTGGTGTTGTACGGGCGAGGAACGGATGGGAGAAGGGAATGCCGAAGGGAGATTAAGATCGTTGGGTGGTGTTGTACAGGCGAGGAACGGATGGGAGAAGGGAATGCCGAAGGGACATTAAGAGCGTTGTGTGATGTACGGGCGAGGAATGGACGGGAGAAGGGAATGCCGAAGGGAGATTAAGAGCGTTGGGTGGTGTTGTACGGGCGAGGAATGGACGGGAGAAGGGAATGCCGAAGGGAGATTAAGAGCGTTGTGTGATGCTGTACGGGCGAGGAACGGATGGGAGAAGGGAATGCCGAAGGGAGATTAAGAGCGTTGGGTGGTGTTGTACGGGCGAGGAACGGATGGGAGAAGGGAATGCCGAAGGGAGATTAAGATCGTTGGGTGGTGTTGTACAGGCGAGGAACGGATGGGAGAAGGGAATGCCGAAGGGACATTAAGAGCGTTGTGTGATGTACGGGCGAGGAATGGACGGGAGAAGGGAATGCCGAAGGGAGATTAAGAGCGTTGGGTGGTGTTGTACGGGCGAGGAACGGATGGGAGAAGGGAATGCCGAAGGGAGATTAAGAGTGTTGGGTGGTGTTGTACGGGCGAGGAACGGATGGGAGAAGGGAATGCCGAAGGGAGATTAAGAGCGTTGGGTGATGTTGTACGGGCGAGGAACAGATGGGAGAAGGGAATGTCGATGGGAGATAGCGTTGGGTGATGAATCAAGTGAAAATACTGAACAAAGTTGGCTGAGTTGGATCGTTACTAAATAGCGGAATAATTAAAGGACACAATACTATAGCAGCATATACTTTCTCATATTATAGAAATAGGTTATGTAATGTAATAATTTTGCAACCATTACTGTATCGTATGTTCTTCTGTACAAGTCTTCAGCAAGTAAGGCTCTGTCGGAGCACACTACATAATAATATAAGAAATAATATTAATTATAATATTTCTGGGGGGACAGCGGAGCGAATACGGCTCCTTAAAATTTTAAGAAAGCACGTTTGTAAAATAATTGAGCAGTAACATTTATCAGCTTCATTCCGGCACAAAGCGAAAACAACAATCAAACAGCGAGCGCTTCCGAGAAATCGTAATCGCTGTCATATAAAATTACAAAATCAAATCAATAATGCGTTTAAAACAAAATTCACCAAATTCAAAATCTCAATTAAAACATTTGCTAAATTTATAAAATTCGAACGTTTTCATTTTAATCATTAGAGCTCAATTTCCAATGTCACTCGCTCATTGGCTGCGAGTTTTTCTCCGTGCGTCACCCGACGCATCCGGAGTTCAGTCTTGTGTGAGCCTCCTGGCAGTATGCGCGCTGAATGCAATGCTCGCGGAACACTGTTTTCCCACATGTGCTACAGGTTTAGTTTAAGGCCTAGTTTGTGCAACGCTCGCCGAGTGTCGTTTTCGAAGTACGCTACATGTTCAGTTCAAGGTGCAGCGTTTAGCAACCGTAAGCTGCAACAATCTGCACTACGAGCCTCTCCCTTGTGTCGCCTAACGCGAGGGGAATACAACGCTGCCTGAAATGCTGCCTGTACCACGTGTGATGTGATGGTGCGTTTCTGGCGAGCGCCAGACTGCAACAATTCTTCATCCTGAGCATTTCTCCCTTGTATCGCCTAACGCGAGGGGAATACAACACCACTGCTTGAAATGCTGCCTGTGCCACGTGTTGTGTGATGATCCAGCAACGCTGGTTTGAATTGCCGTCTAACCATGTGTAATGAGTCTGAAGAAAGTGCCTGCATGTCTAACTGTTGATCAAACACTGTACCTCTATTATGCTTTAATTTAATATATGTTTTTTATGTCAATTGTGAACTTGCTTTCCTTAAGCTATAATAGCAGCAATCTTACACAACAGATGCAACCTGTCCAAAGCTGGTCCTTCGAATCCCTCTAAATAAGTTGAACTATTGAAGGTGTTGGGGGAAGGAGAACAGGATATTCCCGGATATACAAAAAAAGGGGTCCGCTGCTCTCTCTCTCTCTCACACAACCTCATTCCCCTGCCATTAAAGACCTCCTGCCATTAAAGAGACCTCCTGCCATTAAAATTTAATATCCTGTTGTAACTGTGGCTTGCAGTTAGTATTGGGGCATTTTCAGGTATTTTGGCTACGGACACAGCTCTCTCCTGGATACATTGCAAATTGACAAAGTGAATGGTACTAATTTTGGAACGGAATATGTAGAACGTTGTCAGAATTTATTTTGTTGTTATTGTCATAATTTGTGACTACACACACTTTGAGGAATAATCTTGCCACAAGACACAATTGTACACTGTGTTCGTCCGGTTTTCATGCCATGAAGTATGAAAATTTGACATATGTCGACGTTGAAGAGAAAACTCCATGGACTGACTAGTTTATAAGTGTGACGCTTTGTACTAAAGAAAAATATTTTTTTCAGACGAAAGTAGCCTGTGATTTTTCCCAAACCTCATTTATTAATTCGAAAGTCAGAATCGAAACATGGCCATGTGGATATCCAATTGAGCTCCCGTTCACCAAAGTTCTCTTCAAGCTTTAACATTTCTCTTTATGTGAATTATTTAAAGAAGCGATTAGTCATATAACCTTTATGTAATATCAATTCTATTCTTGTGATAATAAATCGATTTCCGAAACTTTGTGATAATTTTGCTATACTGTATCCAAACATCTCATGATTCATCAATTTGCATATATTGTACAAGAAGTCTAAAAAACAACGCAAACCGGAAAGAATGCACGTAAATTTCTTTAGAAGCTGTTCAAAATACTAGAAGACTCATTTGAATATTTTTCTGCGTTAAAATATAGGAAACAAACGCTGTAGGATGATGTCAATACCCAGAGTCGAAATCACACGTCAGGGACGTTCAATGTAAATTGTATTATTTTTCCAATATTTTTTAGACGCTTTAATTTTTAACATGTAAATAAATGAATATGATGAAAATTCATGTGGTTACAAACTTCTATCTTTAGAAATAAGATATGACAAGGATATAAAGGTGCCACGAGTCAAAAAGACGCTTCCAGGCGCTTTGGTGTTAAAGAAAACTCAGGGAAGTTTCGTAACCTTTTATGTGTTGTATCAAAAGAAAAAAAAACGAGAAATGTGGATAGGAAATCTTCCTATCAATGTTTCTGATGTTTCATATAAATATTTCCCTCTACAATCTTCCAAACTGAATCACGTTTTCTACTCACGATCGAATCAAATTTGCGTAATGATTATTCAGGATCTCATCAATTCCTTCCCAGGAACACATCTCCGAAACGAACAACCCACCGACCTACAGACCTGGCGCTCGCCGGCTGATACGATCGCTTCGATACCGCAGAGGCGCGCGTGCCTGGCAGAGCCCCATTTCGAGCGCAGCGACTGGGAGTCCTCCGTCCACGAAAGCGGCTGCTGAGAACGTCCATCCACGGAATAAACACTTCGTCTTGCTTCGAACTCTTCTTGCGCGTGTGACGTCGGGAACTTTCCTGAATCACAGGTTATTATTGTTTCTAGTTTTCCTCAATCGCTTATCGCGTATGACGGAATGGGCCGTTATTTTGTACTTTCAAGAGAACTGTAGATGTCATTTCGCCCTCCCTTTTGCAGTAAAGAGTTAATGTAAGTTGTAAATTTACGTGGTGGGACAATGGCAGGAGTCTGAAAAAATTATTATTATTATTATTATTATTATTATTATTCCATTACATCACGACTAAAGATCTTATGAGTCGGCTGAATATAAAATCTACTCCAGGTTGCAACCAGCTACCTAAGGAGCAGATTCGGTGACTATCAGTGCCTCTACAATACTTTACGCAAAATGTGGGCTGTTCCAAATAAAGCAATTTCTTGCACTTCCCAGTCTTTTGAATTACCTGGGAGTTTAGACAAGTTCTTACTCAAATTTTGCGGAACAAATCCCAGAGCTCCGATAACTATCGGGACGACCTGTGCTTTTACGCCCCACATTCGGCTGATCTCGATTTCCAAACTCTTGTATTTAAGACGTTTCTCTGCCTCCTTGGTAACGACGTTTTGATCGCAAGGTACAGCAACATCGATAAGTAAACACGATTTTTTGGCCAAATCCCGGATAACTATATCCGGTTTGTTTGCCGCTATCGTGCGATCAGTTTGAATTTGTTGGTCGTACAATATCGTACACAATCCAACAGACGTCACCGGTTTCGGTGAGTGTTCGTACCACTTGGGGCATGTGTTTGGAACTTCGAGGGCGGTACAGATCTGCCAGTGGAGGTAGCTACACACCCTGTCATGTCTTTTAAGGTATTCGGTCTTTGCTAGGATTGGACAAGCTGAGACAATATGATCAATGGTTTCTACTTGCTCCAGGCAAATGCGGCATTTGTCATCTTGGGAAATTTTGAGAACCGCTTTATCATAATGTCGTGTTCTCAAGGCCTGATCTTGGGCAGCTATTACAAGTGCTTCCGATTCTGGCTTCATCCTTCCCATTTTAAGCCACATAAATGATTGATCTTTATTGATCTGCACCTTGTCCATTCTTTTCAGGTATTGACCGTGGAGTGGTTTGTCTCTCCACGATTTCTTTAACATTTTTTGTGTCTCACACTTCATGTTTAGCAGCATCAGAAGTTCAGTGTCTGTGTTATTCGACGTGTCTTGCCTAGTTTTCTTCGCAATGTTTCTTGCTACACTAACAATGCCTCTGTTTCCCATTCTTCGGTCAGATTTCATGACCTGCCTCATTAGAGGGTCGTCTTGATGGCTGACTACATACTTACCCAACCTGACTATTGCGTTGTGCCAGGAGGCCTCAATTTGTCTGAGGCCTCTTCCTCCTTCCTTACGTGACACATAAAGTCTATGTATATCAGCTCGAGGGTGGGAAACATGATGCATTGTCAGCAGTTTTCTGGTTTTTCGATCCATGGTGCGAATTTCTTGCTCAGTCCAGTCCACTAGTCCAAAACTGTATTCGGCTACAGGTACCGCCAAACTACCTATTGCAGATATTTTATTCCTGGAATTCAGAGCGGACTGCAGGACCAGTCTCACTCTTCTATAATACTCCCTACGAATTCTCTCTTTCATTCTGTCATTCGAGATGGTTTCACATTCTTCAATGCCCAGATATTTGTAAGTTTTACCTGGCTCAAGATCTTGAATCACAGTGTGCGTATCAATTTCAATGTTCTCAGACGTTGTGAGTTTCCCTCTTTTTAAATTGATTTTTGCACACTTGTCAAGACCAAACTTCATGCAGATGTCATTGCTAAAGTCATTCACGACAGACAGCATTTGGGAGAGAATCGCTTCATTCTTGGCAAACACTTTCAGATCATCCATGTAAAACAAATGTGATACTGGCCTTTCATCACCATGGAGCTTAAAACCAAAGTCAGCTTGCGACAACTGTCTCGATAGTGGGATCAAACTAATGCAAAACAGCAGAGGGGATAGTGAATCTCCTTGAAAAATACCCCTGTTAATCTGAATACTTCTGGTTTCTACTGCTTCCTTTCCGCTGTGGATTAGTAACCTGGTACTCCACGACTTCATACTAGCCTTGCAAAACTCAACAAGTCTAGGATGAAATCGATAGATCTCCAGGGTCTTCAAAATCCAATCGTGTGGTACACTATCAAAGGCCTTTTGGTAGTCAATCCAAGCCATGCTCAAATTACGTTTGCGTTTCTTTACATCATTCAAGATGACTTTATTCAGTAGCAAGATTTCCTTACACCCATTAGAGCCTTTACGACATCCTTTTTGTTCAGCTGGCATTAGATGATTCTTATCTAGATGTCTATACATTTTGTCAGCTATAGCTGAAGTTATAACTTTGTACAGTACTGGCAGACAAGTAATTGGCCTGTAGTTCTTCGCCAAAGAGCTGTCTCCCGCTTTGGGTAGCAAATACGTGATGCCGCGTGTGAGCCATTCCGGGATTTCCTTTGGGTTTTCAAAAATTTTATTAACAGCCTTTGCTAGATGAGAATGTATTGCTGTTAATTTCTTAATCCAATAAATCTGGATCTTATCAATCCCGGGGGACTTCCAGTTTCCCATGTTCTTAATTGCTTGGAAGAGGTCCTCTTCCGAGAATTGGTGAACATCTTCCACTGTTTCTACAAGTTCATCGGCAGCATCAACTTCAGATTGAAGCCAAGATGCGTCTTTGTTGTAGGATCTGCTCTCTTCCCAGATTCCTGTCCAAAATGCTTCGACGTCATCTTTTGAAGGAGTAACAGCTTTGCCATTCGGTTTTTGAGTCAGGTTGCGATAGAATCTCTTCGCGTCTGTTTCAAACAACCGGTTCTGTACACGGAAATCTATTCTACGTTTGTACCTTCTTATTCGTTGAGCCCATGCTTGAATTTTCTCTTTTAGCTTCTCAACTACCATTAGCCTGCTGGTGTCATTTTCAATTTGGTATTTTTGTTCAACATTGAATATTTTTCGTTGAACTTTAGAGGTGTGCGTTGATTTAGAAGATTATTTATTATTATTATTATTATTATTATTATTATTATTATTACTAATGTTATTGTTCCTTAGAATATACAAACGACACAAATTTTTGGTTGCGACATAGAAAATAACCACTACTTGTGAGATACTCTAGCATCCGAATCTATAACTGTCATTGCTTCGTTAGCATAATATGCTAACTATATATTACGAAGTCGATGATGTAACGAAAGCTTCAAAACTAGTAGTTAAACTAGCGCAAATTATATCCTACGTCCTAGCCTCATGTTTAGGGCCAAGCAATAGTATCATCCCACACCCCTACTAAATCTCCCTAAATCTTCCAATACCCATAACACAGAGAGATTCCGTTAGTATTGCATGTAAGCGAATGTCAGCCTAGGATTCGATTTAGGCTACGGCGCTATAGAAAGGACGAGAATCAATACCTGTCTTCCGACGTGGAGACCTGGAGCGTGTGAAAAGCCACGCCGCAGTCCCGGCTGGAGAGGAGGAAGCCGTGCTTTATTCCTTTCAAATGCCATTGAGTGAATGACAGTCAGATGACTCTTCTCCACACCGATCGTTTATTTATCTTTTTCCTTATGAAGATTTCGACATTCGATGGGAATGGATTTGCGCTGGGAGTCGGTGTTCCCATTTCTTAGCGTCGAATTGTTCGTGGGCAGACAACTGCATATTTCTCAAAGCAATAAAAATCGAAGCTAAAAGAACGAGATTTACGTGCAAAGACACGAAGGTTATAAAAAACTATATTGTCTTTTCTACTTATGGGAAATAGTCAACGAGCAAGTCATGTGACCCTAATGATACATTATTACGAATAATGTGGCTTGCTATCTAGAAAATTGCATTTACTTTGTCGGAGAATGGTTTAGTTTATTAACTTCAGTTGTAATATATGATAACGTTGCGGTAAAAAGCCTCATAATTAGGTAAAACCTTAATTTATTGGACTACTGCATATATCCACAAAAGAAGACTAAGTTCAAACTATGAACAGATACACGTAACACAAAAACCCTCTAGATATGCGTAATAATTGCTAACACAAAACATGTAACAAGTACAACGATATTCACCCACATAAAAAGAACTCAAAATAATTTTCAGCATTTCTTCACAGAACTGATTCATTATGCAAACAGCCACACAAACATTTTCATTTTCCCCTCGTCCATTGAACTCACAAATGCATTATGCAGTATTTCTGCTTCGAAAACTGTCTCGTACATTTACCTTTCCCACACATTTCGAAAAACCAACTACCACACTGCGATCAATGCGTGAAATTCCGTGAAAGGGTGCAAGGCCCTGGTGAAAGCACATACGAACAGCTACTTTATGGGCGGCGCATGCACCGCGTGGAAACGGCCGCTTGGCGAAGAGAGCCGGTGGAGATGGACGATAAAGGAATTGTTTCGCCTTTCTCTTCCTCGCAGGCGCGTATGAGAAATTCAATTTTATTACTGCAACGAAGCTCTGCACTGCTTCGCAATATCGGCACGTCGTTTCGATTGTTTCATACATTCCGGCTCCAGGAAGTAAACTTAGAAATTTTATCGGAAAACGAGTTACTGTGTTTCCATCGTGAAATTTAAAAGTTCGCGGAAAACCTTTACAGATATTGAAACTTGGGCTGCAGAAGCTGTTGTATCAAAGACATAATATTCTGAAACATTTTATGAATATTAGTGTAGAAGTAAATGTAGATGAATCACAATTAATACTTTTTTCCGTAGCAAAATTATTTTGTTAAAATAAATAACTTAATTCAGTTTCAATCATCAACAATAATTAAAATAATTTGCTTTAATTATCTTAAAAAAGATATTCAAATTACTTCTAAAGAATGTTAAAATTAAATCCTTTTTTCCAAAAATCAGGACGGTTCTGGCGTGTATCCGTATCACCGCCCAAAATTATTAAATTGAACTGCTCACATTTCAATTGATGTTCCATTTCCAACATATTTTTCTCCCTTTACTATTCTCAACGGAAAAAAGTTAAATCTCTTCTCCGTAAAAAAAAACTGTCGATTGCGTTCTCATTTCTACAAATAAGTGCTCAAATCCAGAAACACGAATCAATGTAGCTTACAGAAACGCTCCATAAAACCGCCCCCCGACGTTGTTTTGAAACTGCACTCGTCCCGTAAGCCTTCCTGGTGCACCGTTAAGCAAAAGAATCGGCGCAGCCCGCCAGCACTTCCATTGAAGCACGGGCTGCCCATGGGAGCAGTTGACTCGCCAGCGGTCTGCCGCCCCACCGCCGCCCGGAAGCGCTGCGGGATAGAGGGAGGGGGATTAATTTCCATTTGTATTCGCGGCTCGCGGCATAATTCACGTCTCGGAGCAATTGGCCCGGCCATTACGCAGCTGAATAGTTCCACGGGGCGACGCCAGGCGCGCGCCAGTCGCCGCGGCAGCCGTCCTCACCGCCCACGCCCGTGTCACCACGGACGGCTGACGACGTGACGCGTCGGGAGTTGAGTTGAGTTTCGCGAGCTGAGTTGGCGATTTGCGAACTTTATCGCTGAGCATGAACTCCATTTCGTTTCACTCCGCGCCGGGACGAGCGGCGCGTGTGTTTACAGCTGGAAAAGCGGTCGACGACGTCTAATTAATATGCACGTGCGCGAAATCGGGAAGACGTGTGATGGATACACACACGCAACAGCGAGCCGGATGAAAACGTGAAATGATATGTCACTACGACCAGAGGACTTGGAGATGAGCTAAAAAATTGATTAAAGACAATTCAACGAATATGGAAAAGAAGTTACGAATATTTATATCACTTTACCTAGATTGTTAATTATTATTTATTACTTTATATCATATGGGGTATATTATTAATTGCAAGAATGGTTTGTTGCCAGCGTTTTATTTGAACAATATTTCAATGCATGGAAAAACTAATGAATTCAAACCTTGCATATAAGAAGAATAATCAACATGAATAGATATATTCCGATCTCTTGAACTCTACAAATTATTGAAAGCGACAATTCCTATTCCGAAGATACATCACTTGAAAAAAACAACAACAAGATATCATTAGTGCCACGTGTTACACTGCAGAGCATTACTATCCAGCAGCAGTCAGGGCGTAGGGCTATTCCAGCCTGCATCGACGTGGCTGCGAAGACAAGCCGCTCGCATATCCTGCGCCCCCGCCCCCGCCCGTACCCCCACTACCGCCCCTTCACCCTTCACGCCCCCGCCACAAACCACAACCACTACAGAAAACTACCACTGCCTCCGCCACCGAAACCAACACCGCCACCGTCCCCGCCACCGCCTGCGCCTCCGCCTCCGCCTCCGCCCCGCCCCCGCCCGCACCTCCATCGCCGCCCCTTCCCCTCCCACACCCCCGCCACCGCCACCACAACCACCACAGCAACTACCACTGCCCCCGTCACCGCCACCGAAACTACCACCACCCCGCCACCACCACCGCCTTCGCCTCCGCCTCCGCCTCCACCTACACTTCCACCTCCACCTCCACCTCCACCTCCACCTCCGCTTCCACCTCCACCGCCTCCGCATCCGCCACCGCCGCCGCCATCACCAGCTGACGGCGCGTGTCGACTTGGTCTCCTCGTGGCGCATGTGCGGATTACGAAAGCCGCCATTACGGCCATGGGCGTAAGGGCGCCAACGCGCTCGCGATTACCTTGGGGCGGCGGGAGCTCTCCGCGAGCAGTAAACGCTCGCAGCCATTGGCGGGTGATAATGTATGAGTGTAAATCCGGCAATTGTTGTTTAATATTGCAGGTAATGAACAGTCGAATGGGCGCGGTGGAATGGAATATTGTAACGCGCGCTGCAGGGGCTTGGCTGCGATCATTACGGGGCAGACGGGGCGGTTTACTATTTCCATGCTGCGTAATCGTCAATTACTCACCTTACAGGCGTTGATCTTAAATGGGCGTCTCTTTTTTTCTCAAAAAGTTACCCAATATATCTACATTTTTTTCCAGTCACTGGTTCCCTAAATCGTTATACAATTTTTACCTTTAAGAAGGTATAAACCATTAAGTTCTGTTATGAAGTATATTATTTACGATTTATATGAAAATAAAACAATGTAATATAATATAGTAAATGTACGATGTTTCCCAAATAATATTCCCTCATAAAAGCATGCACTGATTTTGCTTTGTACCAGTATTGTGCTATATAAACTACTCCCTAACGATTCTTATTGATTTAAAAAAGCCTTTCATTTACTGCACTCAGTACTTGCAGGCATTAAGCAAAGATAAACAATAAGCAATATGTGACCCAAGCCTATTTCATAGTCTAAATTGCCTGGTTGTTATTTAGAAAAAAATGCATAATTCTCGCAATAATGTTGCTGCCATTTACTTCTTTCAGTATTTTTATTAGGTCATGACACTTTTAATTCGGCAATATTAATATTTAGTGAATCAGGGATGAAATGCATCACTTAGCTTCAAAATATTGATATTCTTGAAGCGGAGGAAGGGGTAGTTAAAATATATGCGTATTACTTGTAAAAAAAATGACGAGCCGAGACTGTCTATTGGTACTGGTAATTGACTAAATATAATTGTTGTTTTCCAAATTAAAGTGTGTTCGGAACAGGTGCAACTGAAATTATCAACATAATTCGCAATTCCCAAAAAACCATAAATTACCTTTTGTATCATAAAAGTACCTTTACTAAAACACTCAATTATAGACTGTTATGAAACCTAATGATATTGATATTTCTTATCTAAGAAAGATGGTATGAGAATATTATTAATTAAGATCTGTATTAGTATAGTTTCATGCACATTTTGATGTTTACATAAAAGGTCATAGTATTTCCAACTAAATGTAACAAAATTATACATTTCTTTATACAGTTGTTTATTACCGAAATAGAAATTAGCGGTGCTACAAAATGGCACTCACTTTCTCGTACTAGTTAATTTTCTTATTTCTTTACGCTGAGCTAGCTTTTTGGATTTGCCTCACCCTTTTCACAGCTTCCATCTATCAACTCCTCATTTTTTTTACCATTTTCTCAATTTTTCGGTCCTTTAACAATGCATTTAAAAAATATTACATTAGAATACTGTGGAAGTGTGAAAATGTGTCCTTGACACAAATTTTCATTGTGTTTTTTTTTTAAATATCGTCTGGGCATTTCTGAAAATTTGAGATGTTGAGCTCATTTTCAGAGAAAACTTTTATACACTTTATAAATAATCATTTCAAGCAATTGTACATACAAATGCAATAATGAATGAAAAAGCACGAAATATAAAATTTAACAACGAAAGATATTTTAAAAAACGTTTCATTTTCAAAAATCTGAAGCCGTTTTGGAGAAAAATCTTGTTTTTAAATAGATACTTTTTCACACAAAATTACGCAAAATTACTTACACATTAAAACAATACTCATGATTGTGATGGGCAAACACTCCAAAGAACTAACTGTGGAGAAAACAATCATTGGAAGAAAAAATCTCTCTTGAAAAATGGATTTCTACAAGAGGGTAAAAAGTTAAGACTTCGGCGATTTTCAAAAATTTAGTGCTAACAGCAAAGATCAAACTTATTTCATCTGCGCAAGTGAATTTCACTCTATTTTTACAAGAAATTTAAAGAAAAAACTGGAGTCCATTTTGACAGAATTTTGAAAAAGTCCGAGAGGTTTTACTTAATGTATCCTGGAAATTCAGAGAACATTTTTCAAAATTGTAGGGTTTCAAATAGGATCAGATCAGTTAGAGAACATTCATTTACAAAAAATCCTACAAATATTTTCGGTGCTAGTGTTGTGCACTGAAGGACAGACAAATGAACAAACAGACGTTTAAAACAGCTTTCTCTTATCGGGGGACCCCAAAACGTGTATTTACTTTGAAATCTTCAAGTCAATTACATAACTTTCTCTGTACTACGTATATTATTCCCAATATACGTATGTATTGGAGAAAGTAATAAGCGTATTAGAATATATTTCTTGACATTCCAAATTGTGTTTTGTTTTCTTCAATATCCCCTTCTAACAAATCTTATGTTGTATTATTGCTACGTTTTTTAAACTAATAAATTTACATTAATATTATATCACATTATTTTACGATTTTACACGCACTCTTTGTTGTATACTTTTATACTCTTCGAAAAGGTTCCCTTTTGATTGCTCCCCTGCTTATAGTACTTTCTTCGAAGGGTTTTACTGTGCATGAATAATCAGATATTGATGTTTCATATTCCTTCCCCCCTTCCCCCTAGCCAATCTTTTAATGATTCTTGATTTCGTCTCCATATCATTTACTCTCCGCGTGTCCTGGACCGTCACACGGCGCGTTCGTCTATTCCGATGTAAGCGAAGGGGGGTGGGGGGCAGAGAACGCACTTCCGGTGCGAGAACGGCGCATCCGAGAAGCACCAGCCAACTTCTCCCCTCCTTTCCATTTTCCCGCTCCACCGCCACCCGCTCCCTCCCCGCCCCGCCCCACTTCTCCCCGCCCCGAACCACTTCGTCCCGGCCCGGCCCGCCCCATCCCAATCTGACCCACCCCGCCCCACCCCTCCCCGCCCCTCCCCCGCCCCTCCCCGCCCCTCCCCACCCTCCCCTCCCCCGCCCCGCCACGCCCTTCCCGCCCCTCCCCACCACGCATATCCCCGCCCATCCCCGCCTCTCCCCGCCCCGCCCCGCCCATTCCCCTCCCCGCCCCACTCCTTCCCGCCCCGCCCTTCCCTGCCCCCCTCTCAGCCCGTCCGGGTGCCCTCGCTCCGCGCCCTCCATAACGAAGGCACTTTGAGCCTCTGGTGGCCGGCCACTCCTTTGTTAATAACTCCCTAGTTTTGTTGCTTATCTCTGCGGAAACTTTCTGATATTAATTATCCCTTATTAAAACTACGAGTGCCAGATCTCGTTTCTGTGGAGGAAAGTCAACTAAAATTACTTCCCGGCCGCTTTCTTAATTATTCCTAATTAGGCTCCTTGAGATAGGAAGACAATACGATAGCTTCTCGTATGTGATTATTGTGAAGCGTTCGTGTGTTTGTTCCAGCAAATAGGCTAATAAATGTCAAATTTTCAGGCCATGCTTTTGAAAAATTTAGCTTCAGCACATAGTGTTCTTAGTTATGAAGAGTAAATGTGAGTACACATGAAACAATTTGAACGAAACATACATTACAACTTCAAATGTTCTTACGTATTTGAAATCCAGCCAAATGACATATTTTAACTGCCTCCTCTCACTCTTAATGATATAATTTTTAAAGTAGCGAATCTTTTCAGAACTCTCACAGACGTTTTTTCAGAACAGAAACTGCAAGGTCGGGAAAAGAAGAATTTTCGAGAAATCGATAGTCTTAAACACGTTGAAAAAGATAAAATGTTTACGATGCTCGAGAAAGAAAAATTTATGGCATATTGCGTTATATCTACTGTATTTCTCGATATAATAGACGTCGTCGAATGTTTTAGAATAAACCTTAAAAACGGAAGAATGAAGAACTACGGAGATCTAAAAAATTATAAACAAGAAGACGACACTGAAAAACATTAAAATCAGGACTCATTTACGCAATAGAATACTAAACAACAGTATTATTAATAATTTATATTAAATAAATATATTAATAATTGAACTGCAATACACAAAATTATAACATTACAAGTAAGTTAAAGAAGAGAGAAAGATTAGAACGTTTAGTTTTTAATGTCGAATTTAGATTCTGTATTTATAAAAATGTGGTGCCTGCCAAATAATACATTTAGATGCACACTCGTTCTTATGTGAAACTACTCATTTTGTGCTTGCGTTTCAGATAGTTATGTTTCTTGTTCTTATGTTCGGCAAATAAATAATATGGAAAAGCATGCAATAATACTCACATTTTAAGCACAAAAAATAAAGACATAGATTTGGAACAAGCATAGATAAAATAGCATGGCAATAGGTGCTTTGAAGACATCTTCAACTATAGAATTAAATGAAATTTCATTGTTTTGTAACATTTAATTAGATATAGATTAAATCACTCGCCAATATCATTGTGGATAAAACTGAAGCCATCAGATTTGAAAAAAATATTTTGTGTGAGAGATCATTATCAGCTAAACAATCCTCATATATAGAAAACTCCAGCGTGGTGGGACGCAGATGCCCCTGCTTTATGAAGAAAACATTAGTTTTCTTTGCAGAGAGTATTGTCAATTTTATTTTTCAAAGACTGCCTTTTTAATGATTTTAAGTTCTTTGTAGGTCCAATAATTTTTAGGCAGACACAATAACACAGACCCTAAAGAAGAAGGCCAATGTCCTTCGAATCGATGGTAAAAATTGTTTATTAAAAACTGTTGTGTCTGCCACAAAATTATTAGACCTACAAAGAACTTGAAAACATTAGTTATCAGAAATGTATATGTTTGGCAAGAACGTGTGCCGGCGTAACTTCACAAGATGCGTTGTGATTAAAAAAAATTTATTTCATGAATTTCCCCGCAGATATTTCCACGCACCACTTATTTGAACTCTATCCAAATGAAGAGCAAGTCGCGCGCAAAAAATTAACGGGAGAGAATTACAACCAATATATCCTTATTTTAAAGACGTGCTGCGATTTATCTTAATAGAAATTCCTTATTCAATTACGAGAATTCGCAATGCAAATTAAAGAGCTAGAATTTTCACATTTTTCTATTTTAAAACCAGGTCATTAATATGTAATTTCTGGGGGATAAAGTTTATTTAAGCATGTTCTGCTGAGTTTACTCATGTTTACACTGCTTTTCATGTTACTTGCGCTCATAATGACTTATCCAGTTCCATGCATGTCATCTATTCATTACATTAACTATACTGAAGTTTGTAATAACTTGGGTAAGTTTGAAAATTGTGTTAATAAACGAATTAATTCCCACCAAAAACGTTATTTTCAATAATAATAATATTTTTATTTACAAATTTAATAGTTGATCTGTGAATCAGTCACTACTTTTGTGATTTTTCTAAAAAGATTGGTTCCGTACTATACTAATTATCGTTCAACAGATTCCACAAATGCGATCATTTATACAATCTGGTTGTCAATAGCAACAAATATGTCATTTATAATTAAAATGCATCTTTGTAAATTCCAATTAATATTTATAAAGACTATTCCACCTCGATCGAATTTCAAAATATATTTGTTAGGTTTCATAACTAAAGCTATAACAAAAGCAATTAGTAGATGATAAATATTGTACGTAAAATACCGATTATGCTACAGGAATAAAAGGATTATCCTTCTAAGGAGAACAATTCTCGTTCAAAGGCCCACAGTTTCCAAAATATCACTTCCTTCCTCTTCAACAGTAATTGAAAACACTTCGTCAAACGATCAAAAATGCATCCACCTCCGAAAACAGATTACGAAATATAACCTGTAAACTTACGTTCCGCTTTTCACCGCAGCGTTTTCAATTAAGTTCCTTTGTCGGACGCACCTACCGCAGCCGGCGCCCGCTCTTCTCTAAAATTGAATTCATACCTCCATTAAAAATTCTTTCAATAGCTTACGTCCTCGTCTACCGGTCCCACCCCCTACGCCTTTTCAGCGAAGCACAATGAGAACGTGGAAATAATGCAAATAGATACATCACTTTTAAGGCCGCAAACGGGTTCCTCGGTGGCGAGTCGCGGGGTCGCAGCCAGCCGCACAGAGGCCGGCCGCGCGCCCGCCGGGCTACCTAATGACCTCGCGCCCGCCATTTGAATAACAATCGAAGGCTGTTACCGCGTCGCGTGACGGCGCCCCGTTCATGCGCTCCGCCCATTAGTACCAGGCTCCGCCGCTGCAAGTCCGTGGCGGCGCTGCGGTGTTTCCACTTGCCCAGCGCCCCGCGCTTATCGCGTCACCGCCGCCGAGACGGGGCGGCGGGGGCGGCGGGGGCGGCGGGGGCGGCGGGGGCGGCGGGGGCGGCGGGGGCGGCGGGGGCGGCGGGGGCGGCGGGGGCGGCGGGGGCGGGGGCGTAAAGACGAGGCGGAACAGGTAGCAGAGATGTAGGGTGCATCAGAGCTGAGATTTAGGCGGGGTAGTATTGAGGAAAAGAACAGACGTTCTATTACCTTTCCATAGGTGTTGACATTACGTAATATTGTTGTCCAATAAAAGAAACTAGCGTTCCAAATGAGGCAGACACTTTCTCGTTTAGTTAGTTTTCTAATCTCTTTAGTCTGGTATAGTTTTGATTTTCCCCCTTCCCAGCTTATGATATGATTTGCCTGAAATATATTTCTGAAATAAGCGTTTCCATGATAGAATTTACGGTAGATATGGCACTACTGTTGTTAGATTCCGCCAGTACATTTGGACACATCATCATTCAGTAGCATAACATGCTCTAATAAAGTGTTCCGGTTATAACTACAATGATGTGGATGAGGAAGAGAGAAAAGGAAAATAAACAGAACATCAGAAGCGAGAAGAGATGGAGATACTAGACGGCAAGAACAAAAACAAAAAAGACAATATGATTGATTGCAAGTGGTATGCACCGAAAGCTAATAATAGCAGAGGTATGAAAAGACACGTAAATAGTAGAAAGAAATAGAAAATGTACAGAAAAAAATCATGACACACATATTAAAAAAGGCGATAGAATCTCTACCTGTTTATCCATGCGTTTTGCATCTTTTATGTGTTACTTCGATTTCAAGCACAGACATGAGTTGGTCTTGGGGTTTATGGAATAGCCGAATGGTGTTTTTACACAACAAGAGGTTCTTTGTTTCTTTCACTGCGTATCTTTCTTTGCAAGACAGATTTCTTTGCGCGTTGCATATCTGTGACAACGTCGTGTGTTTTATACGCTTTGACACTTCTGTGTTTTTATCGCAGATATGCGATGAAATACGGATATATGAAGTAAAAGAGGAGAGTTATGTAAAAGTAGAAAATATGAAAGTGAAATTTTTATACACTTCATCTTTTCAAATCGGAATGAAAAATTAAGCCAGAAATTAAAATAGTAATATATAACATATTTAATATTCTGTCTTGCGCAATTATTAAAACAAAGATATTTCACATATTATATACCAATAACAATAATGAAAAATGGAATTTATTAACATCGAATATCGATTTTTATTCACCAAATATATTAAATTAGAAACTAAAACCCCACATTTCCTACTTTTAAAATAATTTCTAACATTAAAGAAATTATTTCGCAGTAGTTAAATTAAATTTTATTCCTTTTACAATGTACGTTTACAACATCAACAACATTATATTTAAGATAAAATGTCTTTTTAAAACGCTAATAAACAAAAAATTGAAAAAAAATCATTTAACGTCAGTCGCTTGAAGTTTTTCGCTCGCAATTAATGCATTGTATGAAAATAAAGAGCAAATCACGAAAGAAAAGAAGTAAAGGAATGACGTTTGTACACGAATCATAGATGTACTGCGTAGATAATTTCCAAATTATTCTTTCAGTAAAAGAGCCACTTAAAATCAAATCGATCGTTATTTAAAAATATCACTAAGCAACATTATAGATAATCCCATTTAGGGTCGTGTTTATAAATGTACTAAGCGTAAATACAAGTAAGTTATCTCTAATTCATAAATAGAGTGAATATTTTATATGGGTGAAAGAAAATTCCTAAATACGGAAACAGCTTTGAAGTCAAATAAAAAGGAAAATTTGGAAATTCTCCCAAGAGATAATTTTCTTTCCTTTGAGAAGCAGTTTTCAACCCTTAGATGGGACCAAGAAACATGTTAGATGTGCATAAGCTTTTCTAAAAAACGATGTAAAACACTAAACGTTTACATCAATTTTTTGCTTTAGGCAAAGTAGTGTGACGACATCTTTCCCACGCCGCATGCAATTCGAAATACTAATAACCTTAAACTATCGGCATTTGATCATCATTTGAATCGCCAATTAAACGAACCAGACACCTATTGTGGGTCAAAATAGAATGAACTCTGAATATCTCTGGAGTCCAAGTACTTACCCTGCTTTGTTCCCTTTGCTCTCAAACTACTTGATTTTCCCTACGCAGGGCACACTAAGACAGGTGAGTTCTCTCTCAGCGAAGAAAGGCCAGCACATGGGCATGGCACTCACAGGCTTTCAGACTTAAATAGCCCCTATTCCCAGAGAGAGTCGAGTGTGGTCAGATGCCGTTTCTCTCTTGTCGCCTTTGAAGGCCGAAGGCGTAAGTAAGCAGTGGGCGAAAATTTGTTTAAAAGTTTTGAGTGTATTAAAAATTATTTCAAATTACAGCAACTTTTTTTTCATTAAAATTGTACATCAGTAGGTTAACGTTGTGTACACAGACAAATCGCTGATCATAAACGCGTACGTCCCTATACCTGTCCTGTACACAGGACCTCTTACCGCTTCTGACAACTATTCAAGGCAAGTGTCATTCGACGAGATTCAGTATACCGGGAAGGAAATCGCTTTATTTTGTATCCTTCCAGAATATTGTAAGGAGATTCTACACTAGTGGTGCTTCAATAGTATTTTCCATGGATACTTTCCCGCATTATGTTGGTAACTTCGAAACAGTTATGTTTTCAAAATAGGCTCAAATTTCTTCACTATTTTTTTCACGGATATAACATACGATAGTTTCAAAACGGCACAGGTCTAATTTGCGTGTACCTAGGACGCGAGCAGCCTGTCGAAAGTCACCGTCCAAACTCCAGAGCCTCTTCAACATCCGCGGAAGAAGCCTGTGGAAGGTAACCGTCCAAACTCCACGGCTTCTTCAACCACTGCAGGAGAAACCTGTCGAAGGTCATCGTCCAAACTCCACGGCCTCCTCAACCTCCGCGGGAGCAGCCTGTCAAAGGCCACCGTCCAAACTTCACAGCCTCTTCAACCTCCATGGGAGTAGCCTGTCGAAGGTCACCGTCCAAACTCCAGGGCATCTTCAAGCTCCGCGGGAGCAGCCTGTCGAAGGTCACCCTCCAACCTCCACGGCTTCAACTTCCGTGGGAGAAGCCTGTCGAAGTTCATCGTCCAAACTCCACGGATTCAAAATCCGCGGGAGGAGCCTGTCGAAGGTCACCGTCCAAACTTCAGAGCCTCTTCAATCTCCGCAGGAGAAACCTGTCGAAGGTCATCATCCAAACTTCACGGCCTCTTCAACCTCCGCGGGAGAAGCTGCCGGCATGGGCGCGATGGGAGGGCGCGGGGCGCGGGCCCCGGGGGCCGGGCATTACAGTCGCGGTCTCGCGCGACGCCGGCCGCCCACCGGGACTGGCTAATGCACGGGCACCCGGAGGAGGTCCAGCGGGAGGAGGGAGCACGACCAACGTACGCCCGCGCCCCCGCCCCCGGCTGGGACAACACCCGTTGCCAGCGGCGCAGAGGTCCTTGGGTTGGAACCCCAAAGGGGGCAGATTTTTTCCACACTAGCTACACAGCGTATGCATCCACCGTCTGCAGGAATATTCTAGCAGTCGGCTACGCTGATCGATTGGTTTCTGTGATTTATCCGATCAATGTGGGAAGAAAGCCGGAGATTTCTCCCAAAAACGGGCAATGGTCCCCGTGTGTTTTCTCCTATCGCATATTACCCTCTCCTCTTCCTTAACACATACACACAGACAGACAAACCTCGCTGGGGGAGATATCTAGAGGGGGAAACTTGCCAGTCTACATGTATGTTCGCGCGGATCTCACGTTCCTGCAGGGGAGGGGGTCATACAGTCAGCCTCGAGTTGTAACACGCAAAACTCACAGAAGTATCATAATGGCCGAACAGAAACCCTAAATATTTACTCACTCTCTCGCTATTCTCCCTCAATGTAGGCGCGTAAATAGCGCCATTAGTAAAATACCATTAACAATTTAAGTTGTTTAAAGCTGTAGCCACCCTGTCTGGGAATCAAATCTTCTTATTTACACTCAGTTGCGCACCATTGAGCTACTAATGCATTGAACACACATCCCTGGCGCATTGCCTGTTATGTGACACATCAACAGTTGCACAGTAATGACGTTATTATGCATTTTTAAATTAGCGATAAAAAATCATTGCATTCCTTGGTGACGAAAAGCAGACACAAGTTCAGCATGAATAGAGCCGAAAGAGGCGGAAACACTCATGTTGTTTCTAATGTTCAGTTACTACTCCAGAATTTGATGATAACTGATTGATAGAAACTGGAGAAAGTTTAACCCGCGTACTGTATCTGCAATTTACAATCAAGTACTATACTCGGGGTCTTTTTGTCCCTACGCTTTACTGACAATTGGCTAAACACGAATGTGTACGGCAATATACCGAGTGTAAATAATTGTTTTATATAAGAATACATTTCATAAGTTATTTTCAATAATATAGTTAATATAATTTACTTAAATTAAATATTTCATAAAAAGAATAGCCTCTACCGTACGTAACCTCCATTGTTGATACATAATGGTTCAGAAATACTTGTAACAGTTTACGAAAACTACTTCAAGATAAATCAAATACTGACTGTAACAGATACATTATTTGAAGTTCATGACCAGATATTTCAAAGGAGAATAGGAAATATACCTTAGGTCAAACCAGTCTCATGTAACGAAAAAAAATTAATATCTCTCTAATAAAATTTTGAGAATATGTGAAAATGAGTTGGTACCTGCTTAATAAGTGCACGAATGCATATCTAGAAGACTGAAATTATTATGCAAATATTCAGGAAAGTGTTCAAAAATTAATGATGATAGGGTCCTAAAAGACCCCAGATATGGTACGAGGGTTAATGGCTATTAGTGGCAATGAAGTCTATTTCCTTCGGCATATCCTCTGCAGTTTGGACTGGTGAAGATTCTGTAGGTGCAGCGGTGATAGGAGTAATGTTTTTTCAATAATCCAGTGAATTTTAGTCGTTGTTGTCCCATTGCTTGGTATTATAGTATTCAAAGTGTTTACCAAATAAACAGTTAAGGCTAGGTGTGAGAACATATATGCCAAAACTTGAGGTAGGTAGACACTCATAGATTGTTTATTTGGCCAAGTCGAAAATATTTACTGGAGTTACCTCAAATTTCTTTATTTGGAATCAATAGGAAACGTGACCTATTGATTGGAAAGTACATTTGTAATGCTTAACTTATTTTGTTCAATATCATTTGTGTTTTCCTATTCGTAGAACACGAATTTATCTCGATGGAGATTTTAATAATGCCATTTATATTATGCAACTTTGCGGTCCTTTTAGACTGTTGGCTTAGAACCAAAGAATGATTAAGTTATGATAATGTTAGCAAACTATTTATGATGTAGTGCAGTTAAATAAAATGAAAATTCAAGTATTATTATGCCGACATAAATGTGTTATAAATAATTTAGTGATGTATTCTTCAATCAATGTCTATTTATTTTCCAGAAATACAAATAGACGCTTTCTAGAAATAGAGATAACAATATAGAGATAACTGGGAGAGTAATGCAAATGCAAATGGAAACAGAATGGCTACAAGTTTCAAACGTTTCCCTCACATCCAATGTGTGATACACCTGCAGGAGGCAATCAGGACGTACCCTAAATCGGATGTTGACCTCCAGTCCACAGCATAAACAGACACATCAGCTAATAGCTTAAGACCGCCGGCTGCGTCGGGCAAATAGGAACAAAATCCACATTTGATAATACTGCCTGTTTACGTCTCGCTAAAATGTAAATAAAACATTATTACATGCACTCAGCCGTTCAGTGTGTTTCGCGGTGAACGGACGAATGGGTACGAATAAGTTATAGCTAGCTATTGATATTCAATATCGCAGCGCAAATATTGGCATTGTTCCTGCGCAATAAAGCAAGAGCACGTCCTGTACAAGAGAGCCAACGAGAAGGGAATATGGAATGAAGAGGCTCCGAAAGAGACCGAGAAAATGCTACTGGACAAATGCTCTTGACATTTATTGAAGTGCGGAAAAAGAAATAGAGACAATAATATACAATCTGAAATGCTTAATATTGCTGAGAAGAATTAAAAATGTCTGTTTCATTTTTATTTATCCTTTTTTTTATCTTACTACTTTTTATTCAGTAACATTCGATCCAGTTCAATCGTTATCATAGAGAAACGTTTTCAGAAAAAAATGTTCTTTTGAGACATGTGTTGTGATGCGTACGGTACCAAAATAAACAATGTGGAAACAAATATCAAACTACAGACTAAGGTAATAGACTTTCTAACAAACATTTCCATCATTTTTAGTTTAGAATAATTTTCGGAAAAACATATTGCAGGGCTCTGCCGCAAGAACATCTCTTTGTTCATCACATTTCAATTAACAGTAAACTGCCTTCCAACAAATCCAGACTTAGAGGGGTGTGATTGAATTTCATTGAGGTATACGAGTGACTCTGTGCTAGTCCATGAAAACTGTACGAGTAATCCCCCTATCTTTCAAAGCGTGTACCCTCTTTACATTCATTCTCGTGACATATTCACAGCAATATGTTTCCACTATTTATGAGAAACGTTGGGACGCACGCAGTGGGAGCGACGCCGCCAGTGCGTGCTGAAGGAGGGGACCCCGCGAGGCTTGGGATGGGGGAGGGGTGGGTGGTCGAGGGGAAGGGGGAGTCTGCCGGTGACAGCAGCGTCAGGTACGGGACCGCTCTGCCTCGCCCAGCCACGCGCCCGACAGCCGAGGGTCGACCTCCATTATACGAACTGTTATGAATAAGTAACTTGTTTGCGTGTTCACCCACTTCCACTCAGATTGCTGGCAGTTGCCTTTCAGGATATATTTTTGACTATGGCAATTTGGCTACCGAAAATTATTTTTCATCAATGTAGCAGTTTTGTAGTGTTCACCTGCCACTGAATGCGCTACCTAGGAAGTTATTTAAAGAAAGAAGAAGCAGTGCAATAGAGACATTTTTCTTTTGTTTTAGAACCATCAATAATACCTATATCCAATGAAAAATTTTAAGAGTGTGGTTCAGTATAGCTTCAACGGCGATGTAATTATTGAGGTCCCCATCCTTAACCAGAAACACGATTCTTATTTTCCAATTATTAATATTTGATATCTCTTGCACCACCTATAGTTCAGCAAGGAATTTCTTGATATATTATCTAGCTCAATGAAAATATGGAATAGTTCTGACACAAAATTTATTTTAAATTACAACAATACGTTGAAATTATTTTATTCTTACCAATGTATTCAATCATTTGATGATATAATAACATTACATAACATCATAATAGCTAGTACATTACAAATTAATGAAAATTCGCATTTATATTAACAAAATAGTTTAAGGTTTATTAAGTAACTTAATCGATAAGATTGTTCTACTGAATCAAATAAAGCAACAGTGACTTTCATAAAATAATATCACGGAATATTCAAATACATTAAAACACCAAAATGAAATTAAGAGGAAGTTGACCGAAGACAAATTACATTTTTATTCGGAGAGAAATAATTTATATTTGTCCTTAAAGATTAGCCATTTGTGACAAGAAAACAACTTACTACCCACGTTCGAAGACAAGTGAAGTCGTCGTTTACACTGCTCGTACCGTTCACCCTCCGTTCTCTCTCTCTCTCTCTCTCTCTCTCTCTCTCTCTCTCCAACTGTCTCGGGAGGTGGAAACGCCTTCTGGATTCCACTAACCCCCGACGTCTGCGCAGCGTTTGGCGATACGCGAATTTCAATTCCGCACGAAATCCTCCGACCCGATTTTAACTTTCATTCTCATTGGCGAATTGTCTATCGATCGCAAAAGAGGGAGATTTTCATTGGCCGAAAAAGCATCAAGTGTCGACTTCAAGGAACCGGCATGATATACGACATCACCCTCCAAAAATACTGGAGGGCTAATGTACACTAATGGACTTTAAAAGAGATTTCTTGGAGGTTGTCCAGGTCTCCGGCGAAATTCTACCGACAGGAGGAAGAATTCGTATTAGAAAACGCACCATCGCTTTATTTTGGAGTGTGGATGCGGGTACGGTGCCAAGTTCTCTATGAAACATGGACCTGTAACAAAAGCGGCCAGCACTAGATCGTAAAGAAAGCATTAATGAAAACATACTGCTTTGAATTTTAAATTATTAAAATATATTCGGAAGCCGTGCCATTGAAGCAGAGAATCTATAAACTTTCAACGAAATAGGCCAACTGGTAACTCCACCATAAAGAAATACAATATATTAGAATTTTAGTGAAGCATCACAACAATATACTCTCATTTCATGTATTTCGTAGATACTCAATAGAGCATCAATAGACGTGTAAACACTATAACTTACCCGAAAACCCTTTCGAGATCAAAGCAAATTTACATTTTTGTTGTAGTGGATTACAAAACAATTACAATTCCCGTTGGCCAAATATGCAGTCATCACAAAAACTAAATTTTTGATGGTAATCGTCGTTACTAATCCCTGCATTTATTAATTACTCCTAAAATACTAAGATAAAAGAATGCCCTTTAGATTATTTACTGTCCAAACATGTACATCTTGTATGTACTACTTACGATTGCAAATTTTATAATGTGTTTCAGAATTTCACAACTTTTTGGGCCAGAAAGTAGTGATATTACAGAAGATCAAATACGTGCGTGAATCAGATACAAAAAGGGTTTTGAAAAACTAGAACTTTCTGTTCAATAATTTTCACTGATATAAACATCATGAAATACGATTAATAATTCTGATTGATAATTCGATAAAAATAGCAAACCCCTGAAGTAACTGTGGCAAAATTATTTACGCAAAATATTGGAAAACAGGTGATGAAAGAGTTAGCAGTCATGCGTCACATTTACATTTATTCCACATAATTATACATATTTATGAAGGCGCCAAAACTGATTAAAACATGACATTTATTAAGAGTCGATTGACATATTGCTTTTCATGCGCTTCGTGAGGCATTTGACAATGAATGTAATAAATTGGCGAGTTGCAGCATTTTGCGTCGCACTGTTTCTGGCTAATGCAACTCACAAAAAAAATTTATATAGCAGAAAAAATAATCTCTCATATATATTTTGGCCGAGCTTTACAAGTTAAAAGTCATAGACAAGTTTGCAGATTCGTTCCAATAGAAAATGGTAATGTGGAACATAATTATCAAATCCTAATATTTGAAACATACCGTGAGAAAGAACCAAGGGCCTCGTACACTGTGAAATAACACATCTGGATGCAATTTTACTCAATTATCTTTCACCTAATCGCTTATTAATCTTTATTAATAATACGAGACAAAATTCTGGTTATCCGTAGGCTACGTAAAACACATTTAAATAAAAACACATGAGATAGTTGTCAGATTCACTAATAAGGGACTCACTATATTACACAGTAGGTTAGGTCTTTAATTCTCAAATATGTGCCATTGCTTTAGACGCTATTTTCCACAACCATTTAGTTTGACATTTCGGAACTAATTTCGCTCCGGAACGAATATTTACGAAGTAATTTCCGACGCTAAGCTTCATCAAGAAACGTTCCACCGCTTTATCTTTATTACATTTATTATTAATGGCACAATTGAAAATTATGAATAAAATTTCTCCTAAACGAATCCGGCATCTGAAATTGCAATCTCAAAGCATCTCTCCTCACGACAGGCGTGGTGTGCAGCCGTCGAAGTCGGGCAAGTATTTTCTGCATAAGAACAAGATGAAGGGCAGGATAAGCTTTGTCGAACAACGGCCCCGACACTAACCGGTGCCGGTTCGAAATATGAAATGAAATTTCCTCACGCAAGGCTTGCAAAGAGCAGACGACAGCAAGGACGAGAAGGAGAAATCAGGGAGAGAGTAGGAAGAAAGGAAAGGGGCATCTAATGACCCTCGGAGACCACATGGAACGGAACAAGTGGTGAAAAATAAACATGAAGGGAAGATAGTGCAAAGCTAAAAAGGTGCAAAGAGCAGAAATGGTACAGAAAAACGACTTAAAGGATAGTTTTTCTAAATTTAGAAACAGAATTTATCCACTTTTTCGTTACGAGACCCCAGCTATAAGAGTTTTTCTGGCGAAAATTCGCCGTTTCCCGGCGCACGATTACATAACTTTCTCTTCTTACGAAGTATTCGTAAGGCGAGAAAGTAAAAAAAAAATACATTTAAGAGGGGGGAAAAACACTGCGACGTGAAGTCTTTGGTTCCCAGCCAGTGCGACTTGGGGAGGGGCACGGCGAGCGCCCACGTCAATACCGCGTTCGTGCGACGCACCGCGTGCAGCCTGCACGGAGTTGTCGGTTGAAACTTGTGTGGCGTGCAGTAACACAAACACGGCGACTCTGAAACCCACGTTTATCACCCGATGAAAATGTGGAAGTGTTTGTTTTTCTTGTCATTCAAGAAAATCATGTTAAACATTCGTATAGTTAATAAGCTTTCTATAGCTGAAAACAATTCTCATATTCTCTGTAGTACAGTACAACGTGTGGTTGATACTAAATACTGAAATAACATTAAATTAGTGTCAGCGACTATGCACAAAAAATATACCTAGTACAGAGCGCTAAGATAGTCACTCCGCATCGAGCCAAATCAGGGCCTCCGAATAAAAATTGCATTTATTTTGGTAGCAACCATTTCACCAGGAAATAAGTGAATGAGACTTTACTTCCAGCATCTGTTACGATTGTTGTGAGTACGTAATTTACTTTTCCTGTTGTTACAAACTGCAGCAAGTGCCATCAACATAATTTCTGTTGCTCACCAGTAAGGTGCTACTTCGGAGAGAGTTTCTCAGCGAACGTTATATACATACATTTTTAATGCTGGAATAAAAGTATAATTTTTTTTCTGAATTTCCATCTCCAGTACAAACAGGAAAACAGACCTCTTTACGTGTAGATTATTTCAATTGATTAAAAATCATCCCTGATTTAAGTTATGAGGTACATAAGAGCGCGCGTTCACGTAATGCAAGCAATGGCCAAAGTAATACCACGCGACAGGCGAATTTTTCGTCTCGTTTTACGAAATATGGCCATAACATATCGACAGCGAGGAGAGCGAGAGAATGGGGGCGGGGGTGGGGAGTGGGGCGGGGAGTGGGGCGGGGAGTGGAGGCGGGGAGTGGGAGGAGGAGCAGGGGCGAGGAGTGGGGGCGGGGGAAATGTGCAGCGGAGCGCGCCGGATGGCCGCTGGCGGCGCGAGGGGAGTGCCGCAGGGACCGCGAAGGGCCCCGCCTAGGTGATAACTTACTCCCCAACATATGCGACACAGGTGACACGGCCGGCGGCGGCGGCGAGGGCGGGGGCGAGGGTGGGGCCGGATGGACGGGCGGCCGAGGGGCCATCTGCGCGCGAGGGGCGGGGAGGGGCGAATCCTTTGGGGACAATCCTCGGATGATAGGACGCACAGGTTGAGGGCGCGGGCACGCGCGGGGCCGAGACGGCCGGCCAGTCAGATTAGGGCTGACGTAGACATATGCTTCGTTCAGGCCGCTGGGCGATTAGTTTGTTCGGATATCGTCGCTTAATATAATGCTGTAAGAATCGAAACAACATATTTGAAAAAGAATGAGAATATTATCTTGCATTCTTTGATAGAAACTTCAAAGTGAAACCATACACATAGAATGTATAGCATCGAGGACACAATCGCAGAATATCAAGGGGTACTATTCACTGTCAACATGTTTTCAATTAGATTCCCGATAAACCGACTTTTTATCAAATAAAATTCTTGTAAGTAAATTATTTGAAATAGAAAGTTTGAAATGAACTTGCAGTCTGACTGTATAAACACATTGGTTTTATCCGAATATTCTCCATCTGCAGGAGTCACAAAATGAAAAAAAATCTTAGAAAACCAGAATAAGTTAGCCAACGATTGTGAAATGAAATCGAATCATTTCTATACATTACCGGTCACAACTCCAAAATTATTTCGCATAAATGAGTCTGAAAATAGTATCTCTCTTACGTGACTGAGCGGAGTGTGTGGAGGAGGGACTAGCATTTCAAGAGGGAAGAGGCACAAGTACCGAAAACGAGGAGGAGCATGTCAATTTGACAAAATTAAATTGTGTAAGGGAAATTGAGAGAAGCGCAGGAAAATACCGCTGAACTTCAGTAAAGTCTGTTATATTGAAACACTTTGGAAATTCCCGGCTCTCAAGTGCGAGAGAGAATCGCAGGAAAGAGCTTTTCTCTAGGAAAATACATCGAGAGGAGCTTTCGGGCCACTACAAGGGATGAGAGGATTGCAATTTTGGAGCCTGTCATATGTACGGTTAAATTTGGGTATTATATATACTATTTGATCACAGCCGAAACAGAAAGAGTAAATAGAGCAGTGCTAAAAACGTAAATAAAACTGTCTCTTTTCACCGAATTGTGTGTCGTGTAAACATATACATTATTCAGTGAATCAGAATTCATGGATCACTGTTGCGCGGGCATAAATCTATAATATTTATTAGAATTGTTGCTGTAGAATTACATAATTATTTTGAATCACAGTTACCTCGGTGTTTGTATCTCACAAATGGATATTCAGGCACAATGTAGCATATGATTCCAAAACTGAATATATTTGCACAATAAACAGTAATCTGAACTTTATGACAATGCATGGGCGACTATTTGTTTTCTGCCACAAATACGATGAAATCATTTAGAGCTCAAATGACACCCGGGGGGAAATGTATTAAGTACACTACACGGAGGACGGCGCATCTACCGCTGAATGGTTGATGGATATAATAACAGGCTGGGAAACAACAAAACGCCAGCTCTCTCAGGAGACGGCAATGACAAACGAAGTCATGGCGAGTGAATTACTGACACAAAGGAGACGCGAGCTGGGAGGACAGTCAAGGGGTAAGCGTTGAACGAGGTGAGGAGGTGGGGGGAGTAGCGGTGGGAGTTTGCCTGCCATCACCACCAATCATTGGCATGGAGAGCCGCTCACCACCGCGTCGGCCAATCAGGACAGCGCTCACAACCGCGTCGCCCAATCAGGACAGCGTTCACAACCGCGTCGCCCAATCAGGACAGCGCTCACCGCCACACAGCGGACCGCCGCCCCGCGCCTATCGGCTCTTCCGCCCCATTGCACGTGGCAGATAGCGGCAGCGGCTCCCCACGCGCCCGAAAGAAGCAGCGCTCCCGCAATTACTCCGAGGCGTCGGCCTCTCCCAGTGATCTCAACATAATAAGTCGATGCACAACGGCGATGCTTTGACGAGCTGAAAATCGTGACGGTCGTTTTATATTAGGTTGGGTGCGGTGAACTTCTTCCTACAGACTTTCTTACGAGTGAAATGTGTCTTCTGTGTTGTTAGCGATGCTTACGATCGTCTCTGTTAAAAAAATGCCAAAAGCAATCGGTTGTAAAGAAAGCTAACAAACTGTAAACTAGATGTGAATGTTATTAGATGAGATATTTAGCCAATTCTTTAATAACATTTTTTATGTTTTCGACGACTATTATTTGCTATAAGTCGATCTAACAAAATTATTAAAAATACGCAAACCAAGAACACTCCCCTTCATTAATGTTAATAAGGTTTCCAAGAAATGAAAGAATAGATTTTGTTTGAGTATTGTAGATAAATTGAAATTTCAAAGTATTAAATATTGATTACTTTCAACTTTTTTTAAGTTCTAATGAACATGAAAGTGAATAAATGTCTAAAATGGGCATGAGATACTTTTCCTGCTATTTGGTTCTGAGGTAACTAGGACAGAACAGACGTTCACCATCCTGGTGGTCCGTCACGATTTCTGAGCACAGAGTGTTGTCTCCAGTCTAATCTAGAGCTCACTGGCCGCACCCCACAGGACACAGCCCGTCCCTCCCTGCTCTGCGCCGCCCTTCTCCCCGCTCTATCCGTCGCCGCTCCACGCTTCTTACTGGGAGAGGTGGCTCCGGTCATCGACTGATGTCACTGCACTTTCCTCTGACCGCGAGTCCTAGGTTCGCATCCCGACGGCGGCACGATTTTCGATACTAGCTTGTCATCTCGGTCGAATTCAGTCGCTTTCTGGAGGAGAGTTCTCCCTGTCGGCAACTCTGATCTGAATTTTTCCGTGGTTTCTTCGATCAATACCAGGCAAAGCAGTACCCCATCAAACGATTCACGAACCATGCGCAATCTTTACTGTCTCTTCCTTGTCTTACCCTCCTCCTCTACATACACACACTCACACTAACATGCACTACACTGGCATACACGCCGGGAGACCGATCGGGGTCTTAGAGCTCGTCCCGGCTGGGGCGGTGCCTCGCTGGTGGGAGATACCTGGTAGGGGAAACCCCGCTAGCCGACGGTAGGAAGGCGCCGGTATCTTTCCATTCAGCGGGGGAGAACAATCGCCATCTTCCGAGCAAAAAACATGCACTAAACTTACGAGAATAACGTAACTAATTGTTGACGCGCACGGAAACACGAATCAATCAATCAATCAATTAATCAATCCACGCTTCTTCCTATTCATCTCCGTTCCTCGTCATTCCTCGCCTCCCTTCCGCCCGGAAATTCCTCGCCCCGCGCGCTGAGCCAAAGCTTCTTGTTAAAGAGAGATTCATGTAAGAACAAGCAATTTTGACAGCTAGGGCTGGCAACATAACCGAAGGTTCTGTGGTCGTTGTGTCCTTGATCCCATTGAACTCTCCTTCCTCTATTCGTTTGCAGTTGGCTAACTTGTAAATGGTTTCGACGCTTCCTTTTGTGATGTCCTCGTCCGACGAAAATATGGTGCGCCACGAGAAATAATTGAAATAAGGAAGTGTAGTGCTATGTGCTCTTCTGTAAAAATTAAATTTTTTATACACATTATATGGAATTTACTTTTTGCTTGATAAATATTATGTTTATTTTAAATCCGAGTCTTGAATGTAAGGTGCGTACCGGTGCACGTGTTTCTGAACAGCTGCCACGGCGGAAGGATACTTCTCTGAATTACATGTGATGTTCACTTGTTTAGCGAACTGTCACTTTTGCTTGTTCTTACGTGAATTCTTCTATAACCATAGTTAACCCGATTTGGCGGATTCTGTCCGAAGACCCTTTGAAGGAAACCAACCCAACGAGCAACTGAAAGTGAATTCAGTAATAAATGTATTTGTATTAATTTCTTGAAACGACAGATTATTTTCATGGCGAAGATTCTCCTCCAAACTCCTGTGAAATCGTGCTAGAAATGATCCGCACTTGGGAACCTGGAGGCTTTGTGTAGCCCACGGAAATCGGTGAATGAGTTTGTGTCTTGACAGCTACAGAAACTTTGAAGGTTGCATTCACACTACCCTTCACCTCTGAAGATTAACGTTCGAATATCGCACACTTCACGATTAAATATGAGATTCGTAGAAGTTTTTATCAGATCCTCCAGTACTCTCATTCCACCATCGCTCTGAGATCATTCAATTTTCGAAATGATTATGAACCAGAAAACAAAGCATTTCTCATCACAAGAAAGGTTCTATAAAAAGGAAAATATCTCAATAAAAATAGTACTGAACCAACTAAATGTACAGGATATATTTTTTAAATGTTAAAAAATCACAAATCCAAAACCCTTGAAATGAGAAAATTACGTCACTTTTTAATTTTCTGGACGATTGGCGTTTTATTTAAACAATATTAATGAAAATAAATGTTTTATAACACTTACTTTCTAATATTCTGTCCAAATTTTCAACCTACAGGGCATTTGTTTTCTGCATGCACATGTCCACATCACATATGCCTCGTTCCAGAAAAAATAATCAATCCACAGCAACACGCCACAATGGATATTATCGCGTGCAAGCATCAATGTCCTCACTTACGTGGTGTTTTCTTTCTGCCATGGCGTGATGGCTTCACCCTTTTATACACAGAGCACTCTGAAACCACGCCCCCTTACTTTTTTCTTTTTTTCACACTTTCAACAAATTTTTCGTGGCAGCAGAAGAAATGTTGTGCTTATCGATAATGATTTAGTATTGAAGAGGTAAGAATCATAATATCTCTGCTGCCAGAATTGAATTTATCCAAAACGCAGATCGAGCAAATGCAGCAATGCAGTAATTTTTAACATTACATATACTTTGTGCTGGGTATCTCTTTAATCCTAAATCATACTTTTAACACTTATATTGCACTTTCTGATTGACAAATTCTTAGTCACAGCCTTCTTAGATCTTTCTGTTGCTGATAATAAAGTCTTTCAACATACAATTATTTTCTCATCTCTTCATCACGGTATATTATGTTTTATTTGTAGTTTTATTATGATTGATCTTTAATTATACTAATAATTTGAAATGAAAAGACATGTGCACTTAATAAATTTATAATTTACACATTCCATCGAATTAAAAAATACTTTTCATATTATCTGAAAATATTTGAAATAACACAACTCTTTATCTCTCTTATTTCTTTAAAACTGAAAGAAAATACTTTCTAAGCTCCAGAACTGGAATTGAGGGATCGGTTTCTCCACTTCGGTCTAGAAATTCCTTGCTATTTCTGTGAGCAAACTGTAAGCCAGTGGTGGCAAGGTCTTCTGATGGTGGCAGTGGCACGCGTCGTGGCACCGTAGCATGACACAAGCTTCTCTGCGTAAATAGCGACGGCAAAGGGAAGTATTAGTAACCCCGCCGTTTTACAATAGGGATAGTGTTGTCTCTGGTGGCGGGGTAATGAACTGCGTCGAGGGGCGATTTCGTCGTGGCACTCGTGCCAGGGACTCCCGCTCGTGGCACCGACCTTGACAACATTGCTGTAAACTGTCATTTCACCTCCATGTCGTCTGGCTTTATACGGCACCGCATCAACCGCCGAAGTGTTTGCAGCGGAAGCCATCCATAGCGCTGAATGAACTGGTCTTCAATGCGTATTGACTATTTTGCTCCACACTCTGGTGCGATCTAGGGTAATTTGGTTCGCGATATAAGGCAATAAACTACAAGAACGAATTCAAAATTACAACAGTTGCAAGTTCGATTGTGCAATTCTGTTTTATTGCCTTAAGTTTGCGTCACAGTTCCACTAATTAATGGCTCTATGAATTTAAATAGCTGATAAACAGAGGGCAAAGGCTTCTGTGAAGTTCTAAAATAAAGGATGAAAATTTAAGTAACAATAATGTCGAGAATAATAAATTTAAAAATAAATTAAATCGTACAATTTATGAGTGTGACACATAATAAACAAATACATTATAAAAGAAATTATATTACTTCATTGAGGGATAAATTTGAAGTAAATATAATGGGTCATAACGAATCATATAAAATATTGTAATGATGCACGTATTTAATGCTCCGCGAAAAAACTGCTAATTTTCGGCAGAAAAATTCTTATTTCAGGGCCCTGGTAACAACAAAGTGGATAAATCTAGTTTCTAAACTTACAAAATGAAATCCTCTAACACGTGGTGAAGTCAGAATCCATGATTTGTGGGTCCTTGACACACAAATATCGAATGACAGCATAATGTCTTTTGGCCATCTGTAGGTCTGTCCGTCCGCCAGTCTGTTCGTCTTTGAACAACGCTAGTGGCTAAAACCGTTCACGCGATTTTCGCCGAAGTTGATTTTTTCCCTATACATCTGACTGATATCACTTCCCCTCGAATTTGAAACCTATTTTTTAATTTTAGCGGGTATTTTACATGAAACCCTTGGGATATTTTCAAAATAAAAAAAAAATGGTTCCATCGTTTTTGCTTAAATTTTGTTATTGATAGAATGAAGGATGTGTAAAGGAATGGTGTAGGTCTCATGTTCATTGAATGACCTGATTTTTCGAAAATTGCAAAAGTTAAAATGTTTTTTCGGAGTCTTCCTGCAACTAAGCTCTGCAAGCCCTCAAGTCTGCTCAACACTGACACAGCCCTGTTAACCTTCCTCCACATTTATAGTTATGGTCGATAAGCCTTCTTCAATTGCTTCAATATGAATATTGCTCGATATTGTTGAAAAGTGAACAGGTGATTGAAAATGTAATAAGAAGGCCTAACAGTGAAGTAGGAGTGAGTAATGGGAAAATTAAATTCATGGAATTTAATTGTTCATATTATTGAAAAAAATAATGTTGATATCGATATAATTTTCAGTATTTCAGACTTATGCCATTTACTTATTGCATTGTATATTTCTTAAGTTTAATAAATCATTTTCATAACAAAAGAGGGCTTTGTTGTGTTGCCAACGGAGCGGAAATAAAGTATTCAAAAGACCTGCACGTAAGCTGCGTAAAGGATGAGAAAGGCAAATTGTATATTGAAAAACTTACAACATTTTAATAAGTAAATAGCACTTTCATAAATAACATATTTTTCATATAGACTGCATTTCCACATTCTTTTCAATACCTTCTGCATCGGTTCCTTATCGCCTCGCGTACGATCCCTTCAAAATTGTGCAGTAGGAATGAAAAAGTAAAAGAAAATAGAAAAGAAAAATAAATAATAAATAAAATGAAAATAAATATATAAAACTAAAATACAAAATACTTAGGGGAAAAAATTGCACTTGTTGAATATTAAAAGAAAATTTCTTGGTCAGCTGGTAATCTGAAAAACAAAATCAAATATTTATTCGACGATAGAAATGTAAGTCTGTGAGGGATAAACGTGAAATCTTCTACTATTGTGTACTCTGATATTATTATTTTTCTATTTACTAGATAATTACTGCACTGCCAAAACGAAACTGTTGTAATATGCTGTATACTGTTGGCCTTTCTCATCCTAATACGATATGACGGATTTCATCCTTTTGAGTTTGAAATCCATTTTTTAACATGTGAATTAAAATTGTCATTTAAATTAAAATAGTGTTCCACGTAGTTTTGTGAGGGTTTCGTTAGAAGTCAAATTCTAATTGAACCATTCTAGTTGCCTTGAGATATTTCAATCATGAGTTAAATCGGCATAGATTGTCGTAATCGTCAATAAAGTTAAATGATGAAATTAATATAATTATCTCAATTCAATTTCATCTCTATAGTGCGATTTATTCAACTCTGCCTCTGGCAGGTCATCAGCTGTTACGGTGCCATCCAATTGGGAGCTTACACGTCACTACAGTGACGTCACTATGGTGGCGTTCAACCTTCCGTTTGGATGACCCCGAAACAGCTGATTTACATAACAGGCAGTGTTGGAAAAATTGAAGTCTAGTATTGGGTTGGAATATAAGGCCAAGCAAATACAGCCCTCCATTATCCTGTCGTAAGTATTTCTAAGCGTTTTGAACCAAGGTGCTAGGTCAATATCTTGTTTCCTCAACGTCTCTGACGTTTTCCCTATCGCTTTTATCAACAGGTAACAGGGTCAGCACTACCCCATCAATCAAAACGCTACTCTTAGGTCTGCGTTGCTGGGTTCTAGCCGCACGCAAATTTAAATTGCGGAACCAACATAAAAAGGTAAGTTATTTATTATGTATTTTCAATATGAATGGAAAGGTATTACAATATTTTAACGATTTTATTCAGAAAAGCTTGAGAATATTGCCGTAAATTAATACCAAGGCTAGCCCTGAATACATTCTTGGAATCATTATAGATAAATATATGAATCTTTATTCTTTTAATGCATTTAGACCCTACCCTTACAATGAAATTTGACTTCACATTCGTATCAATGCAGAGGGGCAAGAATTTTTAAACCCTGTATACGTTTGACCCACGAAACATACTAGAATTTTTACTAGACCCTGAACACACAACTTCCGTTCTGATTATATTAATGAAACCACTTATTAACACCTTCTTTAGATAAAGGATCATCATAGAGAAAAAAATTTATATCGTTTCTACCAAACCAAATATGAATGACCAATCAACTCACGTCCAAGTGTATGATGGTTCTTTTATATAAAACCGAATTTTTGCACATTTGGTGCTCAAAATATTGAAAAATATCTGTTGTTTGAAGTATAAATGTTTGCTTCATAGAGATATAATGTTTTACGCCAAATATCTTCTACTAGCAACTGAGCGTTCCTCAACATCAGCAAGGGCGAGCCGGCGCGATACGCCCCCACGCATCCCTGAGCGTTCGCATCGCTCGTGTTTTGTCGCCTTCGTCGACTGTAATTCGTGTTCCATTATCCAACATTGATTCCATCGCCTTGAATAGCGCCGAAGCGACACTTCCAGAGCCCTTTCTGCGAGTTTGCTTTCAATTTAGAAATTCTTCGGAGTGTTTTGCTACCATTACCCGGGCGAATGGGGGATGTCTGTGAATGCCAGGAACCGCCTCGTACCCCCGGCCCCGCCCCCTTCGTTGAGGGCTCGCTTCCCACTCCCCCCATCCCTGCCGCTGGTGGACGAAGAAGGGACAGCCGTCGCTAGTTCCAGAGGACATGTCGTAAATGAAGATGTTGGTTTGTTTCATTCGCAAAGTTTTACGAGTTTTTGGATGACTGAAGGATACACGAAGAATGTTGCGCTCAGTGCGGCCCTTCCTTTCATACATACTGGCTTTGAACCTTTGCAGATGGATTCCTTTGCAGCTGATGTTTTGTAGAGACATCAATGTCGGTAGATAGCAAGTACATCTGTAAAATAGAAATTCTTCAAAAGCCTTACTTTCAGATGTTTTAGTTCTCTCGATTCTTATCATCTACTTGTTAACTTACATTTCATTTTAAAGTATTTCTGCAATAGAATTTCCGAAGTTGATCAAACTGACAAATGGCGTTATATAAATAATAGAATAAAATGAGACGTTTTGAGTGCTTAAAGAAAATATTTATTTCATCATAGCGTCCCCTGCTTTACGTTTCCAGATTATTTTAAGATCGCCTTATAAAGAGACAAGAGATATCTTAAGACACAATAGAAAAATAGGTATGTACAGAGTGTGCATTATCTTTATATAACAAAAATATGGATTAAAATGTCCAAATATACAATACTATGAGGGTTTTGAATGAACGACTGAATGAACCATAGGTTGGAAGTTACAAAAAAATTAAACTCCACCTTCGTATTTCAAAATTATTTTTTCTCATCGCCGATACTAGTAAAGTAAACTTCCGTGTCTCTTCTCTAAAAGGAAGCGTTGCTTTTGACTATAAACAGAAACATGTTTTTGCCTAGCTACTTACAAGGATATTGAATATTTTAAGAGGTGCACTGCAGATACACGCTGCTTCGCAAGCAAGGGAACTCCCCCGCTCATTACAGAATCTAGTCATGCTCTGCCTTGGCTTCGGAAAGAGGGGGGACTGTTCCGCCAAATTCAACTGGATTCCAGGCTAGTTCGGGTTGCAAAAAGTGCGACCTTGGAACTCACAAAAACACGCCGCCGCTGAAAATTTAATCTATGGAAAGTTGTTTACACCGCAGCCCCTCGAGGCGGGCCGGTTCCAGACTCTGCCGGCGGCGGGAGGTGGGGGGCCGAGAGGGCGGGGGAAGCGGTGATGGCGGAGGGAGGGGGGCGAGAGGGAAGACGCGAGCGCACGTGAAAAACCAAGGCAACCTCTCAACGTTGCCAGCACGTCCGCTAATTGTTCAAACACGCGATAATTCCACAGGGAGAGCGGAAAAAAAGCTTCACGTCGGCAGCATGTTTTGAATATTTTACACGTTGCACGAGTGGGCGGTTGAAGCTAGTCTGGGAGCTTGGATCAGCTTCGGTGTTAGAAACTCTTCCTGCTCCCGTATACACCTATTAAAAAGATGTTTTGAAATAACAGGGAAAGATTACGACCAATCAATATAATAAAAATAAATTCTTCCAACGATTTGAACTGTTTTTGTGGTTTTAGCTATTACCAGACGTGAAATGAAGTGTTCTATGTGAAAAATGTTGTTTCAATTAATTAACATCCAAAACGGGTTTTAATATACGATGTGAAATCAATATCTTCAAATAATTGCAGTTTTTGTCCCAAAACACAAATAGTTAGCAGTTTTCAAAAGATACGAAATATTTATTGATAAAATAAACTGATCGTCTAGCTCAGCGACGTCGCTCACGTCTCAGTAGGGAAGGGATTCTCCACTTTCTTAGGTAAAATGTTCTACACTTACGTCATTCAAGCCTTAGTAGTTGACTAGCCCGGAAAAAATAAATAGTCACTCGCTTTTAGATCTTGCTAATTTATTACTAGAAGCACTAAAAACATCATGGTGACTCCACAATAATTGTTAAAAGACTACGTTAA
The DNA here is from genome assembly GCA_031308135.1 of Acheta domesticus. Classification (NCBI taxonomy): domain Eukaryota; kingdom Metazoa; phylum Arthropoda; class Insecta; order Orthoptera; family Gryllidae; genus Acheta; species Acheta domesticus. Next base: position 7,787,618 of record JAHLJT010009436.1, on the reverse strand, counting down.
TTTATTTCAATTCTGTACAAATTTCACAAAATTTCATTTTTTTAAATTGAACGTATTAGTTTATACACTATTTAAATAATGTATGAAATTACTGTGAGTTTATTGCATGGTACTAAGACCTGACACTTGTTTGGATTGAAACGATCAGACGGTAATGCATAATCAAGCATTTCGTTACTGCTTTTCACTCGTATGAACATCTTATCCATATGATTGTTACTCTGGCTTCTGTATAATACCTACATGTATCAATGTATTCGCGAGCTAATCTACTTATCTCTTCATGTGTTGATATTATCGAGTCTACACACATACAGAAAGAAATACATATCCACACCTTCAAAAAATTCCCTATGTGACGAACCTTACTAACCACTCTAAACCGACCATCCCTCATCCCATCCCAGACTCCATCCCACCTCCCATCCCAAATCCCATCCCAAATCTCATCCCAAATCCATCCCAAATCCCATCCCACATCCTATCCCACATCCCATCCCAAATAGCTTTGCACACCCCATCCCCAATACCATTCTACATCCCATCCCACATTCCATGCCCACCTCCCATCCCACCTCCCATCCGACCACCCATCTCACATCCCATCCCACCTCCCATCCCACCACCCATCCCACATCCCACATGCCACATCCCACATCCCACATTCCACATCCCACATCCCACATTCACATCCCACATCCCACATTCCACATTCCACATCCCACATTCCACATCCCACATACCATTCCCCATTCCACATTCCACATCCCATTCCACATCCCACATTCCACATCCCACATCCCATTCCCCATTCCACATCCCATTCCACATCCCATCCCCAATACCATCCCATATCCCATCCCACCTCCCATCCCAAATCCCATACTTTTATGAGTCACATCCTTTCCTTTCCCTTGCTCCCAATCAGCCCACGGCAGAGCCCGCGCTCCCAGGCACAGAGCGGGCTTCGGGCGGGCGCTGCGCTGCGCTGCGCTGGAGGCCTATCTCCAGCGATGCATCTCCCTCGGCCGCGGCGGCGGCGGCAGCGGAACACTCCAGAATAATAAACACATCCGCGGCGGAACCCCGTGAAGAAGCGCTACAAATGTTAATGAGGGAGAACGCGCGAAGGGGAGGGGAGAGCGAGCGCAAGACGAAACGAGAAAGAAATGAGGAGGGGGGGGGGGAGAAGGCGTGACGAGCGGGAGGGAATGGGAGGCGGTGCGGAGGGGCGCGGAACCCGAAAATAAAATAAAGAAAGCTTCCCCTTCCGTCGGTCGCACGCACAAAAGTATGAATATAACGATTCGCCTTTCGCAAACCCTTTGCCTCTCGCCCGCGGGCGCGCGCGGGCGCGCAGTCTTTGGAGCACGCGAATCAAACGCACGCCTTCTTCCTTCCCACCCTTCCAGTCGTGCCCTCGCCCGCTCGGCGCGGTGTGGCGCAAAGCACTGCTGGTGACTGACCCGTTATCGGTCCCTTAACTACAGTTGCCCGCCGCCGCCGCCGCGCCTCATAGCAGGGCTGCGGGCGTGTTTCAGCGGAACGAAGCTATTTGCGCATTTAAAGTCGATGTTCTTGGAGATCTACACGAAACAGGAGGAGTCGACGACGTCGAGATCATCGCCTTCGCCGCTGTAATAGTCGTCGTTTGACGAGAAGCGGAAGAAAAGTGCGAGAATCGGGCAAGGGCAGCTGTTGGGGAAATAATTAGAGTGGGTTTGCCTTTTTTCTTCTTGTTTTGCGTGTGCAACTTTCTCCGCCTTGTCTGTCTTTAGAGGGAGTGAATATTTCTGAAGCCTTACAACGGGACGGACGAGTTTTTTACAGAAATACATACATATATACATTTATTTGAACTGCAATTGGGTATGACACGGTGGCAGTTAATTAATAATAATAACAAGAAAAATAATAAAAGAGTACAATACAAAACAATGAAATAATCATGATATCTCTAATATTGTTTTAGCAATGATTCCAACTGTACCATGCTATACAACAATTATATGTTGGTGATACTAACCCGTGATTACGTTAACACAAATCGCGGAAGGTGATAATATATTTTTTAATAGTCTAGGTTTCTTGTATTTCTTACTAACTCATAATTTTAAAAATTGGATATTAGCATTATTCGATTTTAAAATATATTTTTCAATCTTCCACGAAAGTGTGTAAGAGAAAATATAAGTCTGGTAAAGTATTACTTATTCTAATGTCTTTTTCAAATTCTTATTCACAAAATACACATGAAACCAAAAAACTGAGTTTCTTAATGAAAGTAACACACATATTTTTCAAGAAAAAATGTAATTTGTTCTATAAAATTTTAATTTCCAATGAGTAAATATGTCTTTACTGAATACTAACCTATGTGCTCAAACATTCCTGGGTTATGACTATTCTTTTCTGTGCTAAAGATACATTCCAAAATGTATAAATCCTTTAAATTTATTTTCAGTTAAATTTATAACGCCCTTGCAATGCATAAAAATATTACAAACGTACGTCTCTAAACTCAGAGAAAATTAATTGGAGCTTAATATGAAAACACAACACCACACCAATCCATGCTAAAGGAAACGTAACCACGCTAACGGAGATGGCCGTAAGACGTACATACAATTTCCTGCAGGTAAACCAGCCGCCCTTCAAGCAGCACACGATCTCGCGAATCCAGGAGATCCGACATCTCGAGCCACTCCCTCCGAGAGGTAACGGCCCCATAACTCTCCAGAGCGGCCTCGCAACAATTACGCACGTGAGAGGGCTAGGGCAGCCCCTGCCCCACCTCCTCTGCCCCCGCGCAGCGTGAGGAGGAGCCGCAGCGCCAGGGGGCAACGTAACGGCCCCTTCCGATCTCTCCCTTGCCACGCCACGCCCCGCCCCTGCCCGCCCCCCGCTCAGGCCCCGACTTGGATCTCCCTGTCCCTCCTCGCCCCGCCACGCCAAGCCACGGCCGCTCGCTCGCTCGCTCCCGTCACGTTCACCCTGTCACCCTCTCCTCGCCACCCTCTCCTCGCCACCCTCTCCTCGCTACACTTTCCTCGCCACCCTCTCCTCGCCACTCTCTCCTCGCCACTCTCTCCTCGCCACCCTCTCCTCGCCACTCTCTCCTCGCCACCCTCTCCTCGCCAACCCTCTCCTCGCCACCCTCTCCTCGCCACTCTCTCCTCGCCACCCTCTCCTCGCCACCATCTCCTCGCCACCCTCTCCTCGCCACCCTCTCCTCGCCACCCTCTCCTCGCCACCCTCTCCTCGCCACCCTCTCCTCGCCCCCTCTCCTCGCCACCCTCTCCTCGCCACACTCTCGTCGCCACCCTCTCCTCGCCACACTCTCCTCGCCACCCTCTCCTCGCCACCCTCTCCTCGCCACCCTCTCCTCGCCACCCTCTCCTCGCCACACTCTCCTCGCCACACTCTCCTCGCCACACTCTCCTCGCCACACTCTCCTCGCCACACTCTCCTCGCCACACTCTCCTCGCCACACTCTCCTCGCCACACTCTCCTCGCCACACTCTCCTCGCCACACTCTCCTCGCCACACTCTCCTCGCCACACTCTCCACGCCACACTCTCCTCGCCACCCTCTCCTCGCCACCCCTCTCCTCGCCACCCTCATCCTCGTCACACTCTCCTCGTCACACTCTCCTCGCCACACTCTCCTCGCCACACTCTCCTCGCCACCCTCTCCTCACCTCACTGCGCTGCGCCCGCCCGCCCGCCCCTCCTCGCCACAGACCCTCCCCACCCGCTCGGCTCTGTGTCCGCCCCGCCCCGCCTCGCCCGCCCCGCCACTCCGCGCTTCGCCCCGCCCCGCCCCACCCGCCCCGCTGCCCCCGCCGGCCCTTTGAGGCTGTCTGGCGCGCACGTTGGCCGGTGCCCGCCACGCCCCACCCCGCGCTCGTCGGCAACGCTCGAGAGGCGGGTCTCGTCAGAGCCATCGCGTTGCATCCGACGAGGTGTAGCACACCACCGTCTCTGCAGACAGGTCACGTTTGGTCAGCTGATGTCTGCGACTTCACTGTATGACAAGTGTTTTTTATAACATCGACTTTCTATAAAATGCCAAACTGCATTTTTTATTAAATGTTTTCAAAAAATATCTGGGGCCCTCATTTCTGAAAAAGCCCTCAACTAGTGTCGAAACGCTAAAGAAATAAATTCTTTTAAAAAATATTTTAGTGTCTGCTTTCAATAAGGTCAAAAACCCATTACAAAGTCACGTTTTGGGGGTCTAAATTGATTATTTCTGTTTAACCCTTTTCACTGTTTACATGGTGTCGATGAAGAAAAACAAACAAAGCCAAGTATTATTATTCTATTTCCTATCGGCCATATGTAATGCTTATGCTTTGAGAGTCTCCAAATTCAACATGGAGGGTAAATGACCATCACTATATTTTTACAATTTTTCTCCAAGAATAAAATTAACATTAAAAAGGAAGTTTCGCTAAACTTCGCACTAATTGTTTTCTTCTTCTTTACAGAATCTGCACTGCGTAATAATGTAATTCAGAAATACAATATAAAATCTATATTATAAAACATCAGTACGTAAAATGGAATGACCATTTGTGCGAACAGATTGTTGTCTCAGTTCATTGAAAAAAATGTGGAAGACAACATTAATTGACAACAGAGTTGATATCATTAATTAGTAATCGGAGGCTGTATTGTGTTAAATAAATTTTAATAAAAATGTCACATTGTATTATCGATTTTATGGGTGCTTTATTAGGTACCAAGCAAAAGAAACGAGAACATCTCAGTACAACTGTCAACACTCCACTTCAACAGCCGTCACAGACCGTCACACTTTCCTCCGCCATCTCAGAACGGAACGACTATTATACCATCGCACAAACTCTTGCATCCTCGCCACCTCAACTCGAACAGCGTCGGCCCGAACAAGCTTCCCCAGCAGCGCCCCAGCGCTCGCACCGCCATCACTACCACGCGCCGCGCAGGGCCCTCCACGCCAGCGCTCGGGGGCGGGGCGCACTCGAGGCGGCTGTTGCCAACTTCAAAGTGCGCCATAAAACACGGCCGGCCGTCCGGCGGCGAGCCATTTGGTCTGCCGCGCGCCCGGGTGTGGGCGGAGGGGGGGCGGAGGGGGGGGGACGGAGGGGGGCGGGGGGGGGCGCGCTCGGGGAGCGAAGGCCGCTGCAGGTAACGGGCGTCGCCATCGCAGGCGCTGCTGCGACTGCTGCGGCTGCTGCTGCTGCTGACGCCGCACGCGCCCGTGCTACTGCCGTCGTCACGCCTGCTCTGTCGATGCTGACGACCGACGAGGACTCTCCTACTCTCTCAGTCTGAATCAGTGAAAAACTACTGATTGCCAGTGACTATTCACCGATGGTAGCAGTTAGAACCCTGCCACTGACAATCAGTGAATTGA